>JAANYP010000304.1:421025-869820 GCA_020465985.1 Centrapalus pauciflorus
AAAGAGGAAGAAAGTCCAGAGTCATCCATCGCGATGTAAGTCCCTGCGCGAACCAACGGCGAAGGGTTGGGATGTATTGTTCCTTCTAATAGCAGCTCCATTCTTCCCCCCCCCATCTATCCTCAACTAACGAAACTTTTTCCTGACAATGTTCAACTGTTTTCGTTCGTCGAGCGGTTATGATTGATGATCAGAAACATTAATCATTCAAGGTGTTGTTTGTTGCTAAGGTAGTGTATGTTTTTGCCGTTCGGTCCCGCATGATTGGTAACGAACGTACTTTGTATAATTTAGTTTTCTGTGCTGATTATTTATTTAAAGATGTCTGTTATTCCGTTCGCCTTCTATATAGATCGTTTAGCTTAGACGCGTCGTAGCCGTGTTACAACGCCGTGCCCGAGCTCATTAGATTAGGAGTTAAGACGGACTGGGAACATGGACATGACACGATTCGTGCCCAAAATACGGATTGCGATAGATGTAATTGTCATAACCATGTCTATATGGTTAGGTTACAAAGATAATTAATCGGAATCATAAATAATTAAATAATTAGCAACCTTAGATCAATTATCCATAATTCCACCCAAACCTTAAACCCGAAGTCGTTGGCGTTCTTATTTTCTTTAAGTTTTCTTAACAAAGCTATAATTAATTTTCCAACGTTCCTCTCAATTGCTTCCTTCCTTCAATTAGTTTAATAATTAGTTTTTATTATTAGTTAATAACTATCGTATAATATTATTGATAACCACATGCTCCCTGAGGAGACGATCCCACTTACCCTAGCTATAAGTTAAGGTGATTGGTGTTTTTATAAATTATTTTTGAACGCTTTACGACGAGCGGATATCAAAATGGCGCCGTTGCCGGGGAGCTAGTGCGCTTATTAGTCTTGTTTTACGGTAGTTGTTTAGGTTTACTTTGGTTTAATTTAAATTTAATTTATTTTCGTTATTTTATTTATTTAGTTTTTATTTAGTTGTTTTTTTTTTGTTTTTATTATTTGTTTAATTTCTTGGAATGGAATCTTCATATAATTATGATTATTATCCATCCATACATAATTACTCGGATTATAATGATCAATATTATTCTAATTATGATAATCATGATTCTTACTACTCGAGTCGTGATTCGTACAATCCATGGGAACGACATCCGGATTCCGATGAGTATTATTATAATGATTATTATCCATCTCAGCAGCAATTATATGATGAAAATCGGTGCTATCAAGAGAATGTCATGACATCCATGAGGGAATGCATGACATTTATGGAGGCAAACACCAAACATCTCCAATATCTCGTGAACACATGGGGGCAAATCACCGATCTTTTTTTAAAACAAGAAGCGGAGAGGGAGATGTACATGGAGCCGGATGATAACTTTTATGATGAGCGAGGATTCGAGCATCAAGATATCCATCAAGAGACGTCCTTAGAATTACTAAACTTTAACGAGGAAGAGAGAGTCGAAAGTGAAGTTGTTATAAAAGATCTGCTCCAACCATCAACGGAGACAACTCCATATTTCGAACTCCCTTATTTCAATTATTATTTAAAAAGTTTAATGCCTGAAACTAGCTCTAGCTCAATGCTAATTATTTTTCATGATATTTCAGGTACCTATGGAGTACGAATCGCACGAAGGGAAAAACCGATCAAATATCCGGGTAATGTATGTGGACAAGGTGACAAACCACCTTGAAGAGGTATCGTCTGGCTGAAGACGTAAAACTTAGCGCTTCTTGGGAGGCAACCCAATGAACTTTGTGGGTGTGTTTAATAGAAACCCTCACGAGACTATAACTCGTCCACCCGGGCTACCGGGGGGTTTAAAGGCTTGTTGCACATGCTAAGTGCAATCGTGATCCCTACGAAAGTGAGGTTTAGTGTATATTTATGTTTATTTAGTTTAAGGTTCCGATTATTGTAATTTAAGTGCATTATAGTTTATAGTTTATAGTTCTCAAATGCATATCATGTGTGATTTAAAAGAAAATATAGGTGCAGTAGGGAATTAAGTTGGGGATGTTTGCTCTCACCCCAATTACCAATGCTTAAAATGATTTAACTCACCTTTTAATTAAATCATGATATGAATCGCTCATATGCATTTTAGTTTATTGCATTTAATTAGCTTGCATCATTATAATTTGTCAATTTAATTAATAGTATTCTCATGACTTTTAAGTATTATAACGAGAAATTGGTAGATAATTAAGTTGGGGATGTTATTCCACCCCAACTGCGGCTTCAAACGACTATCTCGCTATTTATTTAACTATGTCATGAAAATAAATACATTCATTTTTTAGGCATGATTTTACATTATTCGTACACTCGTCCACTTGAATCTCAGTCTAATCTATATTGGTATTGGGACAATGATGTCCAAAGTTGAAGAGGAGGATTGACTTGCAAGGAGATATAATGTATATGAGTGGATGATTACATTGCGAAAGATAGAAGGCGACTGACCCAGGATTTTGCATTTAATGATCAGGTCCCTTCGTTCCTTTTGTTATGTTTTAAATAGTAGTGTGCGAGTGTGCTTGCATTTAAATTAGTTTAGTTTTTCATGATTTTTAATTTTTAGTTTTTATTTTACATTTGTGTGTTCACCCTTGAACAATAGTGTTTTGATTAATCAACTAAAAGTAATAATGCACTGATCTTATCTCCCTAACTTATTTTGGTTTGAGCAAGTAACTTAAAATGATGATTCTAGTTAGGAAATAGATTAATACCAAGTGATATCAGTAATGATCAAGTTAATTTAAAAATTATTAAAAAGAGTCATAACAAATGTGCATGCATGAGATTAATAAAAGAATTTGAGTATGTTACACTCGTGTGTGGTTTTAAAGAATAAAACACTTTATCAAAACCAACATTTCAAAAGACATCGATACACCTAAGCAATAAGGGGGAGTGTTGCAAGTAAATCCGTGAGGCGTAGGTGATTAAACTGTAAGGGGTGGCCTAACGAGTTCGGAAAAGAAGTCTGAGGGGTATTCTATACCTAATCCCCTAAAGCCAACTGGTTTGGGAGCGGTTGACCAATTTTCCGTTACATGGACTCGTTAGAAAAGTCATGTTCAAACCCTTAATAAAATAACTCGTAAGTGTGCTAAATGAAATTATCAAATGATAAGTGAGTTCATTATAAACGTCAAAACCGGTAAAATTGCATGCATGTAACCTTGAGCAAAAATAGGTGGTTTATGGTGAGGAATGTTTTGGAGGTAAAGTGTTGATAGCGGTTTTAACACAGTGTAACGGAAACGAATTTTTAGTTATGATCATGCATGGACGTTTAGTATGAAGGCTGTTACTAATTTGATAAATTAATTAGAGAGTCACTGATTTATCATACGCCTGGTAAAAGAAATCTTGAACATTAAAGTCTGATTTAGTTTTCTTGCTCGGGACGATCAAGGTTTAAGTTGGGGATGTTTGATCGGATCATTTTATACCGACTTTAATGTGTTTAAATGATATTATTTTATGTATAAAGTATTGGTATAATGCTACATTTAATTGTTTTTATCAATTGAAGGGTTAAATCTTAAAAGGAGTTAAAATGAGTAAATTGTGCCTTGGAATGTTCTACTATTGATAAAACTCATTACGCATGTAGGTAATCCTCTCAAGTAAAAGTCTGGCAGATTTGAGCGCAATCGGAGAAGATTTATAGAAAGCCAAGCGCAGACTGGGGCGCAGCCCTGCTCCCCAACCGAGTGCTCAACAGAATGATTTATTCTGCCAAAATACGCGATTTTAGACCCAAGCGCAGGGCGGGGCGCAGGCCTGCGCCCACGGCTGCGCCCAACCCATAAAATATTAATTTCGTGATTTTTAGGGTTTTTCAGAGCTGCCTATATATATGACAAGCTTCCAGACGAAAAAACACACATATTTTTGAAGAGAAATTGAAGAGAAAAAGAGGAAGAAAGTCCCAGATTTACGATGTAGTCTGCGCGACAACCAACGACGAAGGGTTGGGGTTTGGTTCCTTCTAGACTCCATCTTTCGCCCATCAATCCAACAACTACGAAGCTTGTTCCTGACAAGTTCAATGTTTCGTACGCGTTGGTTGATGATCTCGCTATTATTGTTCAAGGGTTTGTTTATTATTTAAGTATTTATGTTTTTCGTTGATTTATTATTGTAACGAACGATATGTTTTATTAGTTTTCTGTGTGATTATTATTTAAAGATATTGTTCCGTTCGCTTCTATTTATATCTTTATCGTAAGACGCGTCGTAGCCGTGTTACATGCTGTGCCGAGCTCATTAGATTAGGAGTTAAGACGGACTGTGAACATGACACGATTCGTGCCCAAAATACGGATTGCGATAGATGTGATTGTCATAACTATGTCTATGTGGTTAGGTTACAAAGATAATTAATCGGAATCATAAATAATTAAATAATTAGCAACCTTAGATCAATTATCCATAATTCCACCCAAACCTTAAACCCGAAGTCGTTGGCGTTCTTATTTTCTTTAAGTTTTCTTAACAAAGCTATAATTAATTTTCCAACGTTCCTCTCAATTGCTTCCTTCCTTCAATTAGTTTAATAATTAGCTTTTATTATTAGTCAATAACTATCGTATAATAATACTGATAACCACATGCTCCCTGAGGAGACGATCCCACTTACCCTAGCTATAAGTTAAGGTGATTGGTGTTTTTATAAATTATTTTTGAACGCTTTACGACGAGCGGATATCAAAATGGCGCCGTTGCCGGGGAGCTAGTGCGCTTATTAGTCTTGTTTTACGGTAATTGTTTAGGTTTACTTTGGTTTAATTTAATTTAATTTATTTTCGTTATTTTATTTATTTAGTTTTTATTTAGTTGTTTTTTTTTTGTTTTTATTATTTGTTTAATTTCTTGGAATGGAATCTTCATATAATTATGATTATTATCCATCCATACATAATTACTCGGATTACAATGATCAATATTATTCTAATTATGATAATCATGATTCTTACTACTCGAGTCGTGATTCGTACAATCCATGGGAACGACATCCGGATTCCGATGAGTATTATTATAATGATTATTATCCATCTCAGCAGCAATTATATGATGAAAATCGGTGCTATCAAGAGAATGTCATGACATCCATGAGGGAATGCATGACATTTATGGAGGCAAACACCAAACATCTCCAATATCTCGTGAACACATGGGGGCAAATCACCGATCTTTTTTTAAAACAAGAAGCTGAGAGGGAGAAGTATATGGAGCCGGATGACGAATTTGATGATGAGCGAGGAGTCGAGCATCAAGATTTTCATCAAGAAACGTCCTCGGAATTTCTGAACTTTAACGTGGAAGATAGATTCGAAAGTGAAGTTGTTATAAAAGATGACTTACTGCTACAACCATTAACGGAGACAACTCCATATTTCGAACTCCCTTATTTCAATTATTATTTAAAAAGTTTAATGCCTGAAACTAGCTCTAGTTCAATGCTAATTATTTTTCATGATATTTCAGGTACCTATGGAGTACGAATCGCACGAAGGGAAAAACCGATCAAATATCCGGGTAATGTATGTGGACAAGGTGACAAACCACCTTGAAGAGGTATCGTCTGGCTGAAGACGTAAAACTTAGCGCTTCTTGGGAGGCAACCCAATGAACTTTGTGGGTGTGTTCAATAGAAACCCTCACGAGACTATAACTCGTCCACCCGGGCTACCGGGGGGTTTAAAGGCTTGTTGCACATGCTAAGTGCAATCGTGATCCCTACGAAAGTGAGGTTTAGTGTATATTTATGTTTATTTAGTTTAAGGTTCCAATTATTGTTATTTTAGTGCATTATAGTTTATAGTTCTCAAATGCATATCATGTGTGATTTAAAAGAAAATATAGGTGCAGTAGGGAATTAAGTTGGGGATGTTTGCTCTCACCCCAATTACCAATGCTTAAAATGATTTAACTCACCTTTTAATTAAATCATGATATGAATCGCTCATATGCATTTTAGTTTATTGCATTTAATTAGCTTGCATCATTATAATTTGTCAATTTAATTAATAGTATTCTCATGACTTTTAAGTATTATAACGAGAATTGGTAGATAATTAAGTTGGGGATGTTATTCCACCCCAACTGCGGCTTCAAACGACTATCTCGCTATTTATTTAACTATGTCATGAAAATAAATACATTCATTTTTTAGGCATGATTTTACATTATTCGTACACTCATCCACTTGAATCTCAGTCTAATCTATATTGGTATTGGGACAATGATGTCCAAAGTTGAAGAGGAGGATTGACTTGCAAGGAGATATAATGTATATGAGTGGATGATTACATTGCGAAAGATAGAAGGCGACTGACCCAGGATTTTGCATTTAATGATCAGGTCCCTTCGTTCCTTTTGTTATGTTTTAAATAGTAGTGTGCGAGTGTGCTTGCATTTAAATTAGTTTAGTTTTTCATGATTTTTAATTTTTAGTTTTTATTTTACATTTGTGTGTTCACCCTTGAACAATAGTTTTTTATTAATCAACTAAAAGTAATAATGCACTGATCTTATCTCCCTAACTTATTTTGGTTTGAGCAAGTAACTTAAAATGATGATTCTAGTTAGGAAATAGATTAATACCAAGTGATATCAGTGATGATCAAGTTAATTTAAAAATTATTAAAAAGAGTCATAACAAATGTGCATGCATGAGATTAATAAAAGAATTTGAGTATGTTACACTCGTGTGTGGTTTTAAAGAATAAAACACTCTATCAAAACCAACATTTCAAAAGACATCGATACACCTAAGCAATAAGGGGGAGTGTTGCAAGTAAATCCGTGAGGCGTAGGTGCTTAAACTGTAAGGGGTGGCCTAACGAGTTCGGAAAAGAAGTCTGAGGGGTATTCTATACCTAATCCCCTAAAGCCAACTGGTTTGGGAGCGGTTGACCAATTTTCCGTTACATGGACTCGTTAGAAAAGTCATGTTCAAACCCTTAATAAAATAACTCGTAAGTGTGCTAAATGAAATTATCAAATGATAAGTGAGTTCATTATAAACGTCAAAACCGGTAAAATTGCATGCATGTAACCTTGAGCAAAAATAGGTGGTTTATGGTGAGGAATGTTTGGGAGGTAAAGTGTTGATAGCGGTTTTAACACAGTGTAACGGAAACGAATTTTTAGTTATGATCATGCATGGACGTTTAGTATGAAGGCTGTTACTAATTTGATAAATTAATTAGAGAGTCACTGATTTATCATACGCCTGGTAAAAGAAATCTTGAACATTAAAGTCTGATTTAGTTTTCTTGCTCGGGACGATCAAGGTTTAAGTTGGGGATGTTTGATCGGATCATTTTATACCGACTTTAATGTGTTTAAATGATATTATTTTATGTATAAAGTATTGGTATAATGCTACATTTAATTGTTTTTATCGATTGAAGGGTTAAATCTTAAAAGGAGTTAAAATGAGTAAATTGTGCCTTGGAATGTTCTACTATTGATAAAACTCATTACGCATGTAGGTAATCCTCTCAAGTAAAAGTCTGGCAGATTTGAGCGCAATCGGAGAAGATTTATAGAAAGCCAAGCGCAGACTGGGGCGCAGCCCTGCGCCCCAACCGAGTGCTCAACAGAATGATTTATTCTGCCAAAATACGCGATTTTAGACCCAAGCGCAGGGCGGGGCGCAGGCCTGCGCCCACGGCTGCGCCCAACCCATAAAATATTAATTTCGTGATTTTTAGGGTTTTTCAGAGCTGCCTATATATATGACAAGCTTCCAGACGAAAAAACACACATATTTTGAAGAGAAATTGAAGAGAAAAAGAGGAAGAAAGTCCCAGATTTACGATGTAGTCTGCGCGACAACCAACGACAAGGGTTGGGGTTTGGTTCCTTCTAGACTCCATCTTTCGCCCATCAATCCAACAACTACGAAGCTTGTTCCTGACAAGTTCAATGTTTCGTACGCGTTGGTTGATGATCTCGATATTATTGTTCAAGGGTTTGTTTATTATTTAAGTATTTATGTTTTTCGTTGATTTATTATTGTAACGAACGATATGTTTTATTAGTTTTCTGTGTGATTATTATTTAAAGATATTGTTCCGTTCGCTTCTATTTATATCTTTATCGTAAGACGCGTCGTAGCCGTGTTACATGTCGTGCCGAGCTCATTAGATTAGGAGTTAAGACGGACTGTGAACATGACACGATTCGTGCCCAAAATACGGATTGCGATAGATGTAATTGTCATAACCATGTCTATATGATTAGGTTACAAAGATAATTAATCGGAATCATAAATAATTAAATAATTAGCAACCTTAGATCAATTATCCATAATTCCACCCAAACCTTAAACCCGAAGTCGTTGGCGTTCTTATTTTCTTTAAGTTTTCTTAACAAAGCTATAATTAATTTTCCAACGTTCCTCTCAATTGCTTCCTTCCTTCAATTAGTTTAATAATTAGTTTTTATTATTAGTTAATAACTATCGTAGAATATTATTGATACCCACATGCTCCCTGAGGAGACGATCCCACTTACCCTAGCTATAAGTTAAGGTGATTGGTGTTTTTATAAATTATTTTTGAACGCTTTACGACGAGCGGATATCAAAATGGCGCCGTTGCCGGGGAGCTAGTGCGCTTATTAGTCTTTTTCGGTATTGTTTAGTTTAACCTTGGTTAATTAAATTTAATTTATTTCGTTATTTTATTTATCTTGTTTTATTTAGTTTTTATTTAGTTGTTTTTTTTTTTGTTTTTATTATTTGTTTAATTTCTTGGAATGGAATCTTCATATAATTATGATTATTATCCATCCATACATAATTACTCGGATTATAATGATCAATATTATTCTAATTATGATAATCATGATTCTTACTACTCGAGTCGTGATTCGTACAATCCATGGGAACGACATCCGGATTCCGATGAGTATTATTATAATGATTATTATCCATCTCAGCAGCAATTATATGATGAAAATCGGTGCTATCAAGAGAATGTCATGACATCTATGAGGGAATGCATGACATTTATGGAGGCAAACACCAAACATCTCCAATATCTCGTGAACACATGGGGGCAAATCACCGATCTTTTTTTAAAACAAGAAGCGGAGAGGGAGATGTACATGGAGCCGGATGATGACTTTTATGATGAGCGAGGATTCGAGCATCAAGATATCCATCAAGAGACGTCCTTAGAATTACTAAACTTTAACGAGGAAGAGAGAGACGAAAGTGAAGTTGTTATAAAAGATCTGCTCCAACCATCAACGGAGACAACTCCATATTTCGAACTCCCTTATTTCAATTATTATTTAAAAAGTTTAATGCCTGAAACTAGCTCTAGTTCAATGCTAATTATTTTTCATGATATTTCAGGTACCTATGGAGTACGAATCGTACGAAGGGAAAAACTGATCAAATATCCGGGTAATGTATGTGGACAAGGTGACAAACCACCTTGAAGAGGTATCGTCTGGCTGAAGACGTAAAACTTAGCGCTTCTTGGGAGGCAACCCAATGAACTTTGTGGGTGTGTTTAATAGAAACCCTCACGAGACTATAACTCGTCCACCCGGGCTACCGGGGGGTTTAAAGGCTTGTTGCACATGCTAAGTGCAATCGTGATCCCTACGAAAGTGAGGTTTAGTGTATATTTATGTTTATTTAGTTTAAGGTTCCAATTATTGTTATTTTTGTGCATTATAGTTTATAGTTCTCAAATGCATATCATGTGTGATTTAAAAGAAAATATAGGTGCAGTAGGGAATTAAGTTGGGGATGTTTGCTCTCACCCCAATTACCAATGCTTAAAATGATTTAACTCACCTTTTAATTAAACCATGATATGAATCGCTCATATGCATTTTAGTTTATTGCATTTAATTAGCTTGCATCATTATAATTTGTCAATTTAATTAATAGTATTCTCATGACTTTTAAGTATTATAACGAGAAATTGGTAGATAATTAAGTTGGGGATGTTATTCCACCCCAACTGCGGCTTCAAACGACTATCTCGCTATTTATTTAACTATGTCATGAAAATAAATACATTCATTTTTTAGGCATGATTTTACATTATTCGTACACTCATCCACTTGAATCTCAGTCTAATCTATATGGCTATTGGGACAATATAGTCCAAAGTTGAAGAGGATGATTGACTTGCAAGGAGATGTGGTTATATGAGTGGATGATTACATTGCGGAAGTATAAGGCGATCAACCCTTTAATTTTGCATTCAATGATCAGGTTCTTCCGTTCCTTTTATTATGCTTTAATAGTAGTGTGTGAGTGTTCGTGCATTTAAGTTAGTTTAGTTTTTCATAGTTTTTATTTTTTAGTTTTTATTTTACATTTGTGTGTTCACCCTTGAATAATAGTGTTTTGATTAACCAATTAAAAGTAGAAATGTACTGATCTTATCCCCCTAATTTATTTTGATTTGAGCAAGTAACTTAAATGATGATCCTAGTTAGGAAATAGATCGATACCAAGTGATATCAGTGAAGATCGAGTTAATTTGAAAATTATTAAAAAGAGTCATAATGAATGTGCATGCATGAGATTAATAAAAGAATTTGAGTATGTTACACTTGTGTGTGGTTTTAAAGAATAAAACACTTTATCAAAACCAACATTTCAAAAGACATCGATACACCTAAGTAATAAGGGGGAGTGTTGCAAGTAAATCCGTGAGGCGTAGGTGCTTAAACTGTAAGGGGTGGCCTAACGCGTTCGGAAAAGAAGTCTGAGGGGTATTCTATACCTAACCCCCTAAAGCCAACTGGTTTGGGAGCAGTTGACCAATTTTTCGTTACATGGACTCGTTAGAAAGTCATGTTCAAACCCTTAATAAAATAACTCATGAGGGTGCAAAAAAAAAAATTTAAGAAAGAAATTATCAAATGATAAGTGAGTTCAGTATAAGCGTCAAAACCGGTAAAATTGCATGCATGTAACCTTGAGCAAAAATAGGTGATTTATGGTGAGGAATGTTTGGGAGGTAAAGTGCTGATAACGGTTTTAACACAGTGTAACAGAAATAGATTTTTAGTTATGATCATGCATGAATATTTAGTATGAAGGCTATTACTAATTTGATAAATTAATAAGAGAGTCACTGATTTATCATACGCCTGGTAAATGAAATCTTGAACATTAAAGTCTGATTTAGTTTTCTTGCTCGGGAGGATCAAGGTTTAAGTTAGGGATGTTTGATCGGATCATTTTATACCGACTTTAATGTGTTTAAATGATATTATTTTATGTATAAAGTATTGGTATAATGCTACATTTAATTGTTATTTATCAATTGAAGGGTTAAATCTTAAAAGGAGTTAAAATGAGTAAATTGTGCCTTGAAATGTTCTACTATTGATAAAACTCATTACGCATGTAGGTAATCCTCTCAAGTAAAAGTCTGGCAGATTTGAGCGCAATCGGAGAAGATTTATAGAAAGCCAAGAAGAGTGGAGGGCGCAGCCCTGCTCCCCAACCGAGTGCCCAAGCGCAGAGGGGGGCGCAGCCCTGCTCCCCAACCGAGTGCTCAACAGAATGAATTTTCCCATCGAAAAACCCAAGCGCAGACCGGGGCGCAGGGGGGGGGGCGCAGGCCTGCTCCTGCCGCTGCGCCCAACCCGAAAAAAGAGTTTCTGAGCCGTTTTTAGGGTTTCCAGCACTCCTCTATAAATACCAAGTCATAGAAGACAAAAAGCAACATTTTTTTGAAGAGAAATTGAAGAGAAAAAGAGGAAGAAAGTCCCAGATTCACGATGTAGTCTGCGCGACAACCAACGACGAAGGGTTGGGGTTTGGTTCCTTCTAGGCTCCATCTTTCGCCCATCAATCCAACAACTACGAAGCTTGTTCCTGACAAGTTCAATGTTTCGTACGCGTTGGTTGATGATCTCGCTATTATTGTTCATGGGTTTGTTTATTATTTAAGAATTTATGTTTTTCGTTGATTTATTATTGTAACGAACGATATTTTTTATATAGTTTTCTGTGTGATTATTAATTAAAGATATTGTTCCGTTCGCTTCTATTTATATCTTTATAGCAAGACGCGTCGTAGCCGTGTTACATGCCGTGCCGAGCTCATTGGATTAGGAGTTAAGACGGACTGTGAACATGACACGATTCGTGCCCAAAATACGGATTGCGATATATGTGATTGTCATAACTATGTCTATGTGGTTAGGTTACAAAGATAATTAAACGGAATAATAAATAATTAAGTTATTAGCAACCATATGTCGATAATCCATAATTCCACCCAAATCCTAAATCCAAAGTCGTTGGCGTTCTTATTTCAATCTTTAAGTTTAATATAACAAAGCTATAATTATTTTTCCAAAGATTCGCTCAATCACTTCCTTCCTTCAATTAGTTTAATAATTAGTTTTTTTTATTAGTTAATAACTATCGTAGAATATTATTGATAACCACATGCTCCCTGAGGAGACGATCCCACTTACCCTAGCTATAAGTTAAGGTGATTGGTGTTTTTATAAATTATTTTTGAACGCTTTACGACGAGCGGATGTCAGCATAGTAGGCTTAGTTCATGGAAACGGTTAGTGTACCCAGCGACATCCGTTCCCTTCATAGCAAGATTCGAGAACTCAGACTCCATCTTTTGCAGTTCGTGTCTAGGGCAATACTCAACTGTCATCATTTGCTTCAACTCAGTCCAGGCGAGTTGGTAAGCCATGTTTATTCCCACCGAATGAGCATATGAATTCCACCATGTCAAAGCGCCATCGTGAATAGTGTGGGTGGCGAACTTGTCCTTCTCATTCTCGATACAGTCACTAACGCGGAACATTGACTCAAGTTTCTCGAACCAGTAAACCAGTCCGACAGCGCCTTCTGTTTCATTGAAGTATCGTGGCTTACAACTTAAGAATCCTTTAATTCCACACCCAATTTGGGTTGAATCAAACCCTCCCGTAGTGTGGCTATCTCCTCCATCGCCATTTGCGGTGCTATTGCGGTTGGTTTCATATGTGGCTATAGCTGCGGCCACTCGTTGGGCGACAAGTTGCTCGATCTCGGCGTTGTTCATTGCTCTTTTTGGTGACATTATCTTAAAGTTTAAAGAAAGGAGCATAGTGTGAGAAGTTGAGTATTAAAGATTTAAATTTTTCTTAAGGCACAGTTTTATAATCATCAAACACAGATTCATAAATAACTTAAAATTTTTCATTAATAATTCATAATTTCTTACATCGTGGCGGGTTATTACCCGAAAAAATTTTAAGTCATATACTATTACATAATAATTTCCTAACATTACAAATATAGGCGGTACTAGGTGTTGGAGTGATCGGGGGTCTCTCCCTTCTCCAATGCATTGAGGCGTTGTGTCATCTCCTCATTACGTGCCTCGTATTCGGCTAGTCGCTGCCGAAGCTCCACCAGCCCGTCCCGTTGAACAGTGAGGGCGTGCAGGTTGGCCTAATATAGGTTGGAGTTTTGCAACTCCACCCGCTCTATACGAGCCGTCATCTCTCCAATATCCTGGTTAAGCAACCGGATTTGGAGGTCGTGCTGTGAAGACCTTCCTACCAACAGAGGTACGGTATGGTCGGGCGGCTCCTGAGTGACCGGTGGGGTCGGTGTGGAGGATGGTCTTCCGATCTCAAATTGGGAGGGGATTCCCTCATCCCGCCTCCACTCTTGGAGGGTCTCGGGCATCCAGCCATATCTACGGGCGTTTGCTCGTTGCCTCGGTGGTAAACATGGTTGTGGTGCCGGGATTGGAATAGTCTCCCATCTCGGTATCATCACCCTCTTTCGGGGTGTAAATAGCATCCGTGGATTGTTGGGGTGGGGACGATATGGTTTGAACGATGGAACCTCGGGATGATATGGGGTGCAGGAGGGGATCACCAGGGGTGGTGGATCCTCTCCGGATTTGTCTTCCTCCATGGATTTATCCTCCATGGGTTCTTCCTCTGATTCCTTCATTGGCTCTTCGGAGGAGTCCTCTTCTTCGGATGGATCTTCTTCAATGAAAACCTCGGTGACTTCGGGGCTCATGGGGGTGTACTCATCTTCGGAATCGGACAAGATGATGATGGTGTTGTTTGACATGTTTCTACTATCAAGGTCCATTTATAGTCTTTTAGTTAGTTACAAAATATTTTCAAAAATCAATAAAACTTAAGTGCAGTTATAGTCTAGGGTACTCATGCAACCTAATTCACTATAACATGGGCTCTGATACCAATCTCTCACACCCCATTACCCCGGTTGGCAACGAAGCGTGACGTCGCGGAAGCATAGTCATAATCAAGTGAATTACAACTATATGGACGTTTTTAAAAAATACATTGATTTAACTTCAAATATTAAGATTGTTATAAACACCCAAAATAAAGCGTAAGTACTTCGCAAATTACAGAGATTTAAATACATAGCCATAATCACATTAATAATGCAATTAAATCTCCAAAGTTTTGAAAATTTATGCGACTCCAAAAGTACGGAAGCCTTGAAATACTTCCGATGTAGTGCACGTTTCCTAATAACCTGAAAATACACGCTAAAATACGTCAACAAAATTGTTGGTGAGTTTATAGGTTTACATGTAAATATTACTTGTATGGACATCAACAGTTGAGTTTGAGTTTATAAAATCATAAATTCCATGTTATGTATTACATAAAACCATCATGCAACCGAAACTTAATTATGAGTTTGCCCTGTGCAGTATTCCCCAATGTAATACTGTAATATTAAATATATATGCACCCCTTAGAAGTTGGAGCGACCAACCTAGGTGGGGGACATTAATCCCGATAGATCTATCCATAATATATTCGCGCTTACATAAAATGTAATTAACGGTTCATGATTTGAGGGCTGATGGAACCACATGTGTAATACATAATAGAAATGAAGTAGTTTCTGTGACCATATGAAAACGTAGCATGTATTTCACCCTAAAACATATTAGTGTGAATATAGGGGCTATTAAGACTCACCGAGAGTGCGATGACAAAATATGATCGTAAAATGCAAATTTGCCTTCTTTGATGGGTGATGAACAGGATGTCTTTAATCGAGTCCTAAATGATAATAGGGACTAAATAACTCCCATATATCATAATATGTACGTATAAAGGTTTTTATGTCTTAAATCACCCAACATTACAAGTTTATAAATAAAACCTACTTAAAACGTCAAGTTTATTTATATATAATTTTCTAGTTTTTTAAGGTTTTTCGGCCTACTTTCAGGTTGTTTTTGACTAAGCTTCAAAATGATTTAGGCTTTGGTCTTCTTAGACATAAAACTACTATATACAAAGAATTCTTAGAGTCAAGAATGGACATTTTTGTTAATATTGATAAAACCCTATGAACTTTCATTAATTTATCGATTAAGTCACTGTACTTTTTTTCCGTGTGTTTAAGTCTCTAGACAATTTTTGTCTTATTCAAAACTATATATTTGACCTGTTTATCAGGTCACTAACCAGTAAACGGTATAGTGACCTGAACAAGAAAAAAGAAAGTTCAGTGACTTAATCGTGAAAATTGAAAAAGAAAGATGGTTTTTTTAATAATAAACTATTCAAGAAACAAATTGTTTTACCTGTTAAGCAGGTAGCAGATTAAAAATATATAGTTTTGAATAGGACAAACTTTGTTTAGGGACTTAAATCCTCAGAAAAAAAATTTAGTGACTTAATTGATAACTGCATGAAAGTCCATGGGGTTTTTTCAATATTAACCCGACATTTTCCGAGGTGTTTAGGTTGGGAAAAAAGATCGTTAAAAACCCGATGTTGGCCATTTTTGAGCTGTCAAACTTTCGGGTTCCCAAATAATATTTGGGGGTTATAAACTCCATATTAAATTATGAAAACCTCCAGATTTTTAGTTAAGACATAGATCTAACTTTTGAGACAGGAATCAACTCATTTCGTTAAGTTATAAATTAGTTATGATTTTTCAAAGTCGACGTAATATTTCTGCCGAAAATCCGGACTTCATAAACTTGAAACAACTTGTGATTCTTGTTGTTTATTCAAAAACTACTTGTATAAAAGGTTATAAAACACATTCATATAACTTGTTTTCATAGTATAAACACATTTGAAGAAAACAACTTATAAACAAAACTAGTGATTTATAAACTTGAGTTTTTATGAAACTTGTCGTTGTTGGTGATTATATATATTATGCAAGATTTATATAAACATAAATATAAGAGATTATAAGTTAGTATTTACTTACTTTGATAAAGTATAAGAATGCAATTGAGTAGAATACTTGATCTTGAACTTTGTTGCACAACACTTTCTTGAAAAACTTGAAGATTAAAAATTTGCAAAGTTTTGGCTTTGGATGAGGGTGGTGGCCGGATTTTTAAGAGGAGAAAAGAGGGTGTTTGCTAGTTTGCAATGTGTGGAAATGATAGATGAAGTGGTCTCCTATTTATAGAAGTAAAGAGAGCTCTTGCAATTATGAAAGACATGGGAGATGGAGGTTGTGTGCACTTTTAAACAAAATGATTATGTTTAAAGTTGAAATGGGATTTGTAATAAAATATTGAAGTCAACCTCTAGTATATGTACTAGAGGCTGGCCTAAGGGGGTATATCCATGTATTTCTTTTTTGTATAAATGTATTTAGAATGTATTCTTGTATTTTCCTTTTTTTTTTGTAAATTCATAAATACTTGTGGTATGCATTTATATAATGACTTGATTTAGTCTTGCATAATTAATGTTAAGTAAGTGTATTAATGCATGATTAGTGACACTAATCCTAATTTAATTATGTACTCAGTTGAATTAATCCATCATATCGCAAATTGATAGGATTAATTAATTTTCCGATTCATCGCACCGATGAAATTGTTTCTAATTGAATTGAATTTCCTTATGAACATTGTTAATCACTTTGATTAATTTCTAGTGACCACTGATTAGGTTATAATTGGCTAGAAAATATTGATTAGGTCATATTTGCTAACCTGGTTTAGTGCCGGATGTTCCCGTGTCAACATCTTGCTACACGCAGAATCACTCCATAATCCATAAGCGTTTCAATAAAACTCCATACCAACTCTTTCTGAATAAAGTGCCTTTTATCAAGTACATACGTGCATTTATTTGCAGGTGCTACGTGCTTAATGACAAAGACAACCTCAGGAAATTCAACGAGAAGGCGGATGAAGTGATCTTCATTGGATATTCATCCAGGTCGAAGACATATCGCGCATACAACATGATAAGTCTATAATTTATATGGTCTCTGAGTCATATTATGATCAATTTAAGCACCGATACTTCGTAAAATCCATATTATTACTCTAAGTTTGGATTTCAGGGCCAAGATGATTAAAAGAAGCAATCTGAGAGAATTTAAAGCAAATTGGACTGAGGGGGGCGCAGGCCTGCGCTGCCCTGCGCTCCACACAGCGCCCAACCTGTCCAGATACGTTCCAGCACACCCCAGCTAAACCCTAGCCGCATCCGGGCGCAGGGGGGATGGGGGTGGGGCGCAGGCCTGCGCCTGGCCTGCGTTGGTGCAGAGCCAATCCGCGTTTTTCAGCCTTGGAAACCCTAATCTCGAATCTCTATAAATAGGAGAGGAGGGGCAGCTTTGAAGAAGAGTCCCGACGTGTGTGCAAGTGTGCCGAAGCTCTGCCGGAGTGGATTTACGATACGGGAACAAAGATGGTGGTTCGCAAGATATCCTATGGCTCAGATCCGTGAGGGTGATGAGCAAACGATGAGCGGATAATCCCATTAGCCGTTTGCGGAGGATCTACGGCTAAGGTTACTTTACTTTAATTTCTTATGTTTTGATGTATCCGTATTGAGCTAGATCTATTATGTGGATGCAAATGATAAACATTTGGCTATGATTATGATTATGTGTTGCGATTGGTAAAAGCAAGATAGTTTATAGTGGAGTTATTATTCGTGCCGAGTCCATTAGCTTAGGAATTAAGACGAGTATTAATGTTGCATACGCTATGCCGAGAGTTATTGGTTAGAACACGTTTGATTAATTTAGTTGCGTAATTGATTATGTCTATGTGTTCATTGTATGAAATTATAGTGAGTAATACTTATGTCGTGGTGATTCCGTGAATGGTTATTCGTATCTTGATTGTTATCTTCTTCGTTAGATACTTCGTTCTTAATTTTAGTTACAAGCAAGAGCAATTGATTACTCTAAACAACTCATTCAAATCCACGATTTCACAATTTAAATGCTTTCCATAAACCTATTACTATAAGGTTAATAACCTAATCCTAATTATGACCACACTCCCTGTGGATTCGACCCTTACTTCTCCATCTAATTAGTGGATTTAAGGTTTAAATCGGCGGGTCACAATGACGGCCCATCACAACACTCGCACCACAACAGTCAATGAGAGTGTGCATGTCACATTCGATGAAATGGCTGAACTGGCACCCGAAGTTGATCAATCAGGACCATACATTACATTTATGCCTGGAGACTCTTCTCAATCTACTGCTTTTTCTCCTTCTGATTTAGTTAATTTATTTGATCCTTTCTATGTAGAATTTTTTTTCCTAGTACTAATACTTCTAATGCTTCTTCTTCTGTAGTTAACACATCAAACGATTCAACTGCACAACAAACTACATCTGATTCACCTACCATTTTATACACACCTCCATCCACTTCATCTATTGATACACCTCGAGTTGAATCTACTCAAGAAATTCCCTCACACATAATGCCAAACATCATTAATGCATTTGATCACCCTGAACCCGAACCATAACCGGTGGTACCTTCTTTCGAAACCATTGACCATGAATCATCATCCATTCCCACACTTACCACTGAGGTTCCATCTCGTTCACCTCTTCCACATGAGAAAAAAAGGACTAGGAGTCACCCGACCGAACAAATCATTGGAGATCTCTCGACCGGTGTCCAAACCCGAAGGGCGTCTACTAACGAATGTCTCTTTGCGTCATTCCTTAGTATGATCAAGCCTGCTTGTGTGGATGAAGCCTTGAAAGATCCTGAATGGATTATGAGAATGCAAGAAGAGCTCAACCAGTTTGATCAGCTCAGAGTATGGCGGGTAATTCCCAAGCCCAAAGACCGAACCATAATCGGAACAAAGTGGATCTTTAAGGAAACAAACAAGACGAAAATGGTATTGTGGTAAGAAACAAAGCAAGACTTGTCGCCAAAGGCTACCGACAACAAGAAGGCATAGATTATGACGAGACCTATCCTCTAGTTGCACGGATAGAAGCAATCAGAATCTTCTTGGCATACGCGGCACACAAAGATTTCAAAGTGTACCAGATGGACGTCAAGATAGCCTTCCTGAACGGTGAACTTAACGAAGAGGTGTACGTTGAACCACCACAAGGATTTGTTGATGCACATAAACCTTACCATGTTTATGTTCTAGAGAAAGCCCTCTATGGTTTGAAACAAGCAACTCACACATGGTATGACAGCTTTTCCAATTTTCTTATCTCTGCTGATTTTAGCAAAGGTGTGGTGAACATATCATTGTTCACAAAAAGGGAAGGCCAGCACATAATGCTTGGCCAAATATATGTCTACGATATTATATTTGGATCTAATGACAGTTATTTCTGTAAGGATTTTTCATCCCTAATGGAGTCCAGGTTCGAAATCAGTATGATGGGGGAAATGAATTTTTTCTTCGGATTACAAGTCAAACAACTTGAAAATGGGATTTTTGTGAACAAGTCGAAACATATTATTGACATTCTCAAGAAGTATAAGTTAAACTCTTGCACGAGTATCGCAACTCCCATGGCTTGAAATTGTAAGTTAGACACAGATCCTTACGGGAAAAGTGTCGACAATACAACTTACAGAGGAATGATTGGATCCTTACTGTATCAAACAGCCAATAAACCAGATATAATGTTTTCAACATGTCATTGTGCTCATTTTCAGGCCTACAAGAATGACACCTAACTGCGGTAAAACACATTTTTCGTTATCTTAAGGGTACACCGGTCTTGGTCTATGGTATCCAAAGGGAACCAATTTTGATCTTACTGCATTTTCAGATGCTGATTTTGCAGGTTGTAGAGTTGATAAAAAGAGCACGGAATACAGTTTTTGGGATACAGACCGATGAGTTGGTCATCCACAAAGCATAATTGTGTTTCAACATCCACAGTTGAAGCTGAGTATGTAGCAGCCGCAAGCTGTTGCCCTCAAGTGCTGTGAATGAGAACACAGTTACGTGATTATGGTTTCTCGCTTACCAACATCCCAATGTACTGTGATTCTAGAAGTGCAATGCAATCCCGTGTAGCAGTCACGAACAAAACAAATAGATATCAGGTATCATTTTATTAAAGACCACGTAGATAAGGGAAAAATTGAACTGTATTTTGTAGGCACAGAATATCAACTTGTTGATATTTTTACTAAAGTTTTAGACGAACCTCGTTTTCAGTTTTTAGTATCACATATCGACATGCTGAATCCACCATCTAGTTAAATATCAGACATCGTCTAAAATAATTATATTTCAAACATACGTGTTTGAAATTCCTTTATTTTTGAAAGTACCTGTTATTTAAGTTTAAGGGTTGTGTCACAAAATTAAACTTCAATATTTCCTTATCTATGTACATTTTTAATAATTAATGATCTTGAAATATTGCTATATGAATTGTTCATAATTGAGTGGGACGTTAGTTTATCCAGGGTTGTCTGTATCCCAACAGCTTAAAAGGTTATAGAGTCTAGATCAGAAAGAATATGTTTAATTGAGGGGGAGTATCTTTCAGGATATTAGTTTACGTATTTTTCGTTTTTATATTCTCTCTAATTTTAAGTACTAGGTTGTTTAATTTTTGAATTCTAATCTTAATGTAAAATGTCAGAAAACCATAAAAGGATTTTTCTTTTACTTTATGTTAAAAATTTAGTTATGAAAGTCAATTTAAATTTCGTTTTCAAAGAAAAATCAGAAAATCCAAAAAGATTTTGTTTGGGCTAAATTCTTTTTGTTTGTTGTTTTCTTTTGGTTAGACCTTAGTTAATTTTTTTTATTGGTTTTAGCCCATTTTGTCTAAATTAAAACGGAATGGCTCATTATGTTTAAAAAATGCACGGATCTCACAACGACCCGACCCGACCATTTAAATAGGCGGGATTTAAGGTTTCTTCTCCACTAAGTCATCTTCTTCTTCCTTTTCTCTCTAAAGTGTCGAACAACATCGCCGAAAACCTCAATTGTTAACCAATCAAGCTCCAAAACCAACCGTTTTCAGTCGATTTTCTTGCATTTTGGGGCTTCTACATCGTCAGGTAACATCTTTTTAGCTTTATTTCAGTTTATAACATCATGTTTTGTGTTTTTTAATTTTCAAATTTATAGGGTTTTTACTCTCGGTTTTTAGACATTTTAGGTACTTTAATCTGTTCTTTTTCACTTAGTGTAGTTATATAATTGTTCATCTCATGTTTTTACATTAGGATCTACATGTTCATGCATTTTTATGAGTTTTTAAACTATTCACGTTGCATGAGCATGAACATCATAAATGCTGCAAAAAATTTCTAACTCCCAAATTCGGACCATCCGAACTTCGGATTCCCTTACTTAGGAAATTTTCACATTTGTTAAGGACCCATCCGAATTTCGGCCAACTGTTCATCCGAAATTCGGATCATCATCCGAATTCGGTTCTTCTCAGCATTATTCGTTCATGTCTATTTTTCTAAGCATTTTGTACATCAGCAACATTCGATACATCCGAATTCAGGCCCTATCCAAATTCAGACCCCATCTGATTCAGTCCTTCATTCGAATTCAGTCACACATCCGAATTCGGTCCCTGATCCGAATTCGGTTCTCCATCCAAATTTCGGTCCTCCATTCTTCATTTCCATACTTAGTTTTTTCATGCATAATTTTCATTCGAATTTCGGATTGACCGAATTCGGACCACTGTTCATCTGAATTTCGGCTCATCCGAAATTCAACACTTCAGATTTTTTATTTTTTCCATTTTTGCATTTTTATCAAAAATCAAAAGTCAAAAATATTTCATATCCTATGCACCATTGATTAAAGTTAGGATAAGTGTTTGAGTGAAAATGTCTAGTCTAACATTGGTCTCTTAACGATTAACTTTGGACTTTGTTCAGTAGAATTCAAATTCTACTGATAAAAGACCCGATGCTTTAAACAGAATCAACAGTTTCAAATTCACATTTATCTCAGACTTCGTGTCAATGTTTTATTCTTTTAAGTCTGTTATTCTAACACTGCTGCATGTTTACAGGATTCATGGAACCAGTAATCATCCAAACCCTTCCACATTCACCTCTCCCAAATAATAATGCCCAACTTCCCGAAGAATCCCTTCTACCCCCATCCCAATATGTTGAGTTTGCCCCCCCCCCCCCCCAAAATTGGCAACTTGACATTTCCACCTCCGTCATGAAGCCGAGGATATCAGCTTTGATATCCTCAAAGGCCACCCACTCTTCTATGCCCTAACCACCGCCATATCCGTTCCATCCTTATACCTTCAACAATTTTGGCATCATCTCACCTATGTGTCTGATGTTGAACCCCATTTCCCAACTACCATCGACTCCGTTCCAATCAAGACCACCCAAGAGGCCATCCGCCACATTCTCCGCCTCCCTACTGAAGGCTTTTCTGTTACTAAATACGCCTTCGCCCCCATTCCTTCCCTGATAGAACCCTTGATGAGATCAAAACCCTCAGATATGATGGCCCACTAACCAAGCCATCCGAATTCAGAACCAAGCATCTTCAATCACATTAGAGGGTACTGTTCGACATAATCAACAAATGTATCACTGGGAAACATTCAGGCCATGACTCCGCTTCCATCCAGGTTCTAGCCATGTTTGCTGCCTTCGCGTTCGATCGACACAATAACTACCCGGCATCCCTATTCGAGGAGTTGAAAAGAGCAGTACTCTAGAAAAGAACAAGACGCGAGCGAAAGTACATACCATTCCAACGGTTCCTGGAACTAATCATTCAATTCGCCATGGACCAAGACGAGGATATTCATGAGCGTCCCGAAGCAGATGTCTATTTCACCGCCGCGCTTCAAAGAATAAAGAAACCAACGACAGCAGCAAATGTAGCGGTAATGGATATTCCCCTATCGCCGCTAGATCAAGCCATTCAGACCGACAAGGTAAGGGACTACATAAGGGCTATGTATCCGGATGAGGCTCAGTTAACACCAACTGAGCTTAACCAGTCCGAAGGTGAGGAGAGAATGAGTGAGATAGAGGGAGTTAGGTGGCAATAGAAAATATTTTGGGTTTTGGTGAGAGGGAGTTGTCTGAAGTAAGGGAGGGAGGTGCAGGTGAGCCGGAAGAGGCGGTCGATTCCGAACGGATCGTCTCTGTCCAATTGAGAGATGAAGGAGTTGCATCTGAGGGAGTTCACAGCCCCTTAAGCTGGATAACCCACCAGAAGACAACCAGTCCAATGGTCGATATCACCCCTCCATCCACTTGGTATCCCCTCAAAGGGAACCACTTCATTCCACTGGGCTTTTGCACATACTCCATCTCTCACTCGGAGAGAGGTGATGTTGAAAAAGGTCACACGTCGCCCCCAGTGACCATCGTTCGTTCGACCACAGCTCACACCCCACCCCCACACACACAGCACGACGCCTCCGTGGTGTCCACCCTTGAACAAGCTGCCTTCGTGGCGGCTCAACAAACTTCCGGATCTGACCATCCCACAGTGGAGCCAAAAATAATGGAAGGAAGACCTGGTGTTGCCACTCTAATGCTATCAACATCAAGCCATCCCGAGATCTCTCTCGAGATGTTAACAGTGGCTCTACGTGCTGTTGGTGTTATTACCGGGCTGACCTGGACGCCAATAAGGATTGTGCCGAGGAGCGACATACCGCCCTTCTCTCATTTATCAAGGACAAGGGTGTTGCCTCTGAGGCTCAGCCGCCACCAGGTACCCGTTCACTCCAAGCACAATTTCAGAGCTCTCTGACAAAATGGACGTGCTTACACGCTTAATTCTACAAGTCCAAGAGTAGTTTAACAACAGAATGGACCGGCTTGAATCTACCGTTATTGACCTACAATGCCGTTCTCAGGCTGACTCCTATAAGAGAGTACATGACGATCAGGACGACCCTGATCGTCATGAGGGGAAGAAGCGTCAAAGTGTTCAGTCTGAGGATCATATGCTTAATGTAGGGGGAGCAGAAACAGAGGGAGCAGACATTCAAGGGTTTGGGGAAAAAGGTTGTATGGTTCAACAAATGATTGAAGATGATCCTATGGTTGAATACCCAGCAGCCTTAGATCCTCTTTCGGCTATGGTGGAATATGAGCCAAGTTTTGAAAAAATGTGAGGTTATATTAGTGTCTGATACAGACTCTGATATAGACCAAGACTATCATCCAATTACTCCGTAGCCTGAACCAGAATCTCTACAGAAATCATCATCCTCGTTTGAGTTTTTAAATTCCCCAACCCACGTGCCTGAAGAAGAAATCATATCTGCCGTCCTAACCACATCCACTACTCCCAAAGAAACCCCACCAGTCCAATCTACCCCAATAGTCCACGAAATGCCACCAGCTCAATCAACCCTACCAGCTCAATCAACCCCACCAGCCCATACTGCCGAGTCATTAGGTCCCCGAACAGTAGACTGTTTTGATACCAGAGATGTTACTCCAAGGTACGATGTAACCGATATACAATGGGTCCGGTGGTATTCGAAGGATCAAGTGCAGTCTATGTCTAGAGATAAAGGAAGAGCTAAAGCAGGACCGGAGGACTCGAGTTTCGAAACTTATTAAAGCTCCTCCCGCTGAGCTAGAAGAACCTCCGGTCCAGGGGTTAAAAGATTTTTTGAGAAAATTCCTTGCAGAGCAGTTTTAAAACCCCATTCTGGAAGAAAGGTTCAAAATGGTTTTCAGAAAGAGACCTGGATCTTACAGCAGACGCCTTCTCATGGTCATGACCGATGTATCTCGAGCTGAACAAGCAGAATATAATCAGATGATGCAGAGGGAAAAGAGAGATAAGGATAAATATTGGTCTAAATCAAAGATTGTAAAGATCAACAACATCCATATATACAAAAGAGCACGAGTATTCACTCCCGCATTTGAAGTGTTCAGAGAGCATGGATCTGTTCAGGATCTGCATGAAATTAACCTTGATTTTGCAAACATTGATGAATTTGAGTTTCTGTACAATAAATTGAAAAACAAGATTAAAAAAGTGTAACTCATGTCACTGCTGTTGCCGCCCTTGTCAGAAGCATGAATCCCCGCTCCATTGTTATGTGCTTAAGAGATTTTCAATTGGCGATTGAGAGTGCTTTGGTTAAAGTCGGTCTAAGAGCTCCAGAGCAAGATATCATCCTTCTAGACCACTTCCCTGCTTTCAAAGTATTGATGAGGGGGCAGCCAGGAATCATCTTTTTGAACCAGAAAGGGATGAAAAGGTTTATGCGCTTTGAGGATCTGCCTTGCTACTCCAACGGTACTCTCAGATTGGTCAGAGCCGAGCTTAACAAAAGAATACAAGAAGACGATGCTCAGACAATCCCTGAATTTAAAAGAAAACTGAAGGATATTCAAGACATGCTCAGTGACATAGAACTGTTGAACAAGAGGCTACATTTAAGGCAAGTGACTCGACAGTTCGACGGCGTCCTTGGCCTCAGAGAAACAACAAATCACGCCCGAGTTCATCGACAATGATCGAAAAGGGAGAGATTGTTAGATATTTAATATCAATATTGTTACTTTATTTTGTAATAATTATCTTAGTTTATTTCCTTGTTAATTATTTCTAGACTTTTTTTAGTTGTATATTAAATATTACAAGTTGAGGGGGCAAAAGTGTAATAGTTTGATAGTTGGTTTTATTCCATATAAAGGGAAACCCACCTAGGGTTTCCCAACAGACACGCATATTGAATATTCACAGCCACCGGCTTTTGAAAACATTGTCTTTTTAATTTTCATCTTTATTCTTGCAAATCATAGAGTAATCATTCTGTTTTGCTTGTAATATTGGCGAGATCATATTCAAAGTGCTTATATATTCTAGGAAATACATTTACAATAGAAGCACACCACATTCTTCATTGGGGATACTTTCAACATCACCCAATCATTGACCACAAAACTGATAGACCTATGATGATTGTCATAGTTTGAATTCTGCCTTCTTTAAGCTTCAAGAATTTCTTTTGACGAGTTGAATGTTCTAGTGTATCAACTAAAGAAGGATATGACCAGCTATCTGTGTCTCAGCTGTTTCACGCCAACAGGTGGGAGTCCTACATTTTCTTCCATAGAAAGCTTCAATCGAAGCGATCTTGATAGTGGAATGATAACTTGTTATTAAATGAGAATTCAACCAATGTCAAGTGGTCATCCTAGTTACCACCCAAATAAAGAACAAAGGCACGAAGCATATTTTCAAGAGTCAGGAGAGTACGTTCACTTTACCATATGCATTAGGATGATTTGCGGTACTCACAGCGATCCGAGTACCTATCCCATCTTGCCGAGCTTTTCAGAATTTTGGAGTAAAATGACAATCGCGATCAGAATCAACAAGCTTTGGCACGCCATGACGATAGATTACTTTTAAGATATAGAGTTGCACCAATCTATTTAGAGAATATGACTCTTTCAACGAAATGGAGTGAGCAGACTTTGTCAAACGATCCTTGACAAACTTGATGGAATCGTGCTGTCTTTTGGTCTTAGGCCATTTTGTGACAAAATCCATGGTTATATGCTCCAACATCCACTCAAGAATAGGTAGTGTTGCATATTCCCGAAGGATTTGACAGATTCTGTAACTTTCGACATAAGCACCGACGTCTTTCTTCTTTCCTGGCCACCAATAATTACCTTTAAGATCGAAATACATGTTTGAGCTACCAAGATGAACAAATAATTTTGTAATTCCCTTATAGATAAAGCAATCAAAAATGTTTATGCATTCACCAATATCATGAATATCAATATGCCTATAATATAAAGGACAAGATGTATACCTTACAACAATATTAAATGAAAGTTGTAAATCTGATAAATTCAATAGCTTTAGCAATATAAGATTCATACGTACGCCTAAAACTAAAACCCTAAAGCTATACGATTTATAACCATAGAATTGTACTTGAACTCAAACATTTTAACCCATGGGTTAACTTTTAAAGTCTTTCACCCATTTACATGAAAGTTCCATTCTTCAGATTTGAGCCACAAAACATAGTTTAAACTGTTACAAAATGAACCCTGAAACCCCGCCTTTGTGATTAGGTTTTAGATTGTGGCTTCAGATTTGGGTAAAAACTTCCTGTCATCAAACTACCAGTCCAGTCTTCTAATCGTCATTTTGTACTCTAACTTGTCTCAAACTTCTTGTTGAAAGTCTCTGACTACTTTAAGCACAATCTTTAGCTCCCATTGCCTATTCCCTTGCTTCAATACTTCCTTGATGTTATCTACTTTGATCATAAGCATTTTTCATACCATATATAGTGTACCATCAGAATACTTCTCGAGTTCATCTCTGCGAATGAAGGCTTTCTGTCTTTGTGGATTCAAATAGACAAGTTCAATAGTAGGTGCAGTAGTATCCTCTGATACCGGTAAGAGCTAAAGCCCTAGAGTGTCTTGTATTGGAGCAAGCAAATTTACTTTCTTTTTAATTTGCATCAAGATCCATTTGAAATTTAAAAATCAAGGACAGAGTTAGATGTCTTCGTAGAAACTTGACAATTGGCTTCTATTCATTACGCGTAATAGAATTCATGTTTTCCTTGTGCAGTAGATGCAAGTACAGGATTTACATATATTGTTGATAAAACTTGGCAAAATTGGCATAAGAGAATACTTAGAATCTTGTCCTCTCTCTCAACTTGATATACTGGATAAAATATGCTCAGATATTTCCCGGTTTTAATCTATATGACCACTTTAATTGGTGACCATTCTTGACTTCATCTCTGCCTTTCCTGGGAGCTCCGACCATGGTGGTATATACAAATCTATCTCTTTGTTCCATACCATCCATGGAGCAGAACAGTTTGGCTCTTATTGTCTTCAGCTCTTTCATAAACAAGCTTTTATACTTTTCTTCCATGTAGGGACACCTCATCCTCTACTTCACCCATTCAAGAGCCTGGGTAGTCACTCATTCAAAGTGTCGTTCTTCTCTCCTTTGTTGTCGAGAGGAACTAGCACCTGCAGACATTCCTTCTTGTAGCCTTAATATTTCTTTAAGTACATTTAGGGCAGCAAAGGAGGGAGCTTTGAATCCCGGTCATCCTTGAAATATGTCAAATCAATGTGAAAACCCGGCTGACTCATGAGATTGATCTAGAATAACCGGTATAACAAGTGGACTTGTGGGAGTAGGATGAACTAGTTGCTGAGCTTCGGTTGGTACGAGATCGTCAGAAGGTATTTCAAAGTCAAATTTTATGGTGCAACACTTTCTTCACCCGCGTACTCAATTCTAAGCGCTTCCTTGACCTCTTTCTCACATGGATCATGTTCCTCTTCATTGGACTCCAAATTAATTACATCATCAGGGTTAAACGTCCTTAGAGAAAGAACTTCAAAAATGTCTTCATCTTCGAATTCGAGTACTTTTGATAACTGCCCCGGATCTTCCCATACTATTAGGGCTAAGTTCCTTAATTCTAATTCTTAGAGAAATTCGGCATGTTGATTTGCAGCAGAAGACGGTGGTGTTTATGGTTTTGAACTTGAAGTGTTGGGAAATAGTTTAAGTACATTCAAACTGTTAGTTAGACTTCTCAGACTGTTAGTAGATTTTTCATGTAAATACAAAGTTCATGCTGCTAGTTGAAGAAACTCGAGCTGCCAGTGTAAAAGTTCAAGCTGCCAGAGCAAAACAACTCAAGCTGCTCAGTTCATGCTGTCAAGTGATTCAAGCTGCTCAACAGTTTCATAAACAGAAAGTGCTGATTTTCAGGAAAGATATCTACACGAAGATTCCAGCATATCTACTATCAGAGAAATCATAGTCCTTCAAGGAAACAAGTCCAAAAAGCAATATAAATACAGAGAATAGGTCATTCTATTGTATAGAAGTTTTCTGCATATTTTGAGTCTGTAATTGCTTTGTTGATTAAGTTTTCATAAGCCTCTAAGGTTGTAGAACCCTAAGAACAGTCTGTGTTCTTCGTCTAATCAAAACAGATTAGAGGTGATTGTAATCATTGAATTCAGCAATACAAACAGTCTTGATTACTTCTTATGTTTTATGCTTCATTGGTTCTGAAAGTTTTTGTTAAAATAATTAAGTGTTATTCCGCAAACTTCTTAATTAAACTTTGATTCAAAGCAAGATTATTGATTTATACTCTGATAAATTTCAAATCAGTTAATCTTGGTTATTCAGTTTTAGATCCTGACAAGTGGTATCAGAGCCACAGGTCGTTCTTTGTTTTTCAAAGTCGAAAACTTTCTTTCAAATTTTTAATCTTTTACAATGGAATTTGAAAATAGCAGCAGTGGATCTGGGCAAGGACTCAAAGTGCCTATGCTCAAGCCCACTGAGTTTGAGATGTGGAAACTCAGGATTCAACAGCATATTCAATTCATTGATTATGCCATATGGGAAGCTGTTGAATTTCCTCCTGTAGTTGATCCAGAACTTGATGATGAGGGAAAACCAGTCAAAACTCCTCCAAAAACTGAACTTGAAAGGAAGGCTAGAATGAATGAAGTGAAAGCACTCACATTATTACAAATAGCCATTCCTAATGCTTATCAACATCAGTTCAAAAAGTTTTATACTGCTCACTCTCTTTGGAATGCCTTAGAGAAGAGGTTTGCTGGTAATGCCAGTACCAAGAGAAATCAAAAAGACCTCTTGAAACAGCAGTATGAAAACTTTTCTGGTGGCAAGAATGAAAACCTCACTCAAATCTTTGACAGGTTCAACAAACTGATAAGTGAACTGGAAAGTGCAAAGGTCAATCTGGATCAAGATGAAGTCAACAGAAAGTTTCTCAGATCTCTTGGAGAAGAATGGACAGTCTATGCTGCACAGTGGAGAACAAAAGACACTTTTGATGAGATAGAATTGGATGATCTGTATAACAGTTTAAGAGTGTTTGAGACTGAGATTGATGCTAAAAAGAAATCCTTTTCTTATAATCACAATACTGCTCTTCTGTCTTCTGAAAAATTTAATAACTGTGATTCTTTTTCAGGTGGTGATGGCAATTCTGCTGAAACTCACTATGAGGCTTTTGTTGCCAATGATGGATTATTTGCTCTAAATGTTGAAGACTTGGAACAAATTCATCCAGATGATCTTGAAGAGATGGATTTAAAGTGGCAACATGCAATGCTGACCATGAGAGCCAAAAGATTTCTGAAAAGAACTGGTAGGGCCAACTTTCAAGCCAAGACAGAAGGCAAACCATCTTTTGATAAATCAAAAGTGGAATGCTATAAATGCCATAAGCTTGGTCACTTTGCCAGAGAATGTAGATCTCAAGGTCAACAGCCATCAAGGACTTCACAGCCCATCCAAGCGTCCTCATCAACAGCACTTGTCTCTCAAGAAGACAATGTGTTTGACTGGAGTGATCAGACAGAGGAAGAATTTCAAAATCAAGCACTTATGGCAGAAACATCAAATGTCTCCTCCACTGAACTACCATCTGAGGTAAATTCTAAACTCTGCTCTCAATCATGCAAAAATATGGTTAAAAAGTACAGAGATCATAATGAGAGCATGTGCAAAACTCTAGCTAAGATGGAAGAAAGGAGATATGAATATATGCAAGCCATAGAAGATCTGGAAAAACAGATCAATGATTATAAGGATAATGAGATTCAAATGGGGTATGATAGAAACTATCATGAATGGGAGAAAAAGGAACTCAATAAGAAAATAGAATCTCTGAATAAAAAGGTAGAAGAAACTGAACAGAAGGTGTTAGAGGCTAATGAGAAACTGGAATCTGTTAACATAGATCTAGGTAACTTCAAGTTAGCAAATCAAAAGCTAGAACACCTAATGGAAGTTCAATTCAAAGATAGAGTCAAATCTCAGGTCAATCCCAAAGAAGGAATAGGATACAGAGCTACTCCACCTCCATATAATAACAAGTACATTCATCCAATGAGTGAAGTTGCTGATAGACTTGTCAATGAACCACTAGATGAGTCTATGACTATTGTAGATCCTATCCTTGATAACAGTCCTGAATTAAAAGAAGATAAGAGTCAAAATAGAGACTGTGACAAAAAGAGTGCACCCATAGAAGTCCAAGTTCCCAGTAAGAAAGGAAAAGAGAAGATGAGTGTATGCAATGCTACTCCATAAGTTTCTGTACATTCTAACTGTAACACTGCATCTTCATCAAAAGGAACTAAAAGAGGTAAAACTGTTTCTATCTGCACATGCCAAAAACATGGTGTTCAAAAGTTTCCTAAACAACAGCAGGTAAGAGGAAACCAGAGAAACAAGAACCAGATATTGACAGAAAAGTCTGGTGTTCCAATTCAAACTGTCAAAAGATGCTTTCACTGTGGAAGGAAGAATCACTTAGCCAAGGATTGTTTTTACAAACCAGCTGTTGCAAAACAGACTGTGCATCACACAAAATCAAATCCTAATCAGGCAAAGCACTCAAAAGTGAAACCTTCCACAGCAGCTCCAAAGAAAACAGTTGATCACAGATTCTCAAAAGTTAATAAAAAACAGTCCACACATCAAAAACAAGTTTTGGCAAAGCCTAAATCAAGTTTTAAACAAATGTGGTGTGTCAAGGACAAATCTGTTGCTCAAACTGCTAATGCAAAAGATCAGACTGCTAAGTCAAAATCTGATGCTGTTAGTGCAAAAACTGAAACTGTTAGCACTACAAACACAGCTCAAGCTGCTGGGCATCAAACTGGAGCTGCTAGTGAATCATCTGAGACTGTCAGAAGAAAAGATGATCAAAATATTTGGATACCTCATATTATCACTAAATACTCTCCAAAGACTCCATCAGTAGATCTCACCAAATATAAGAAGTCAAAAACAGTTTTTAGTTATGTCAATGTACAAGGCCAACCCAAAACCAATTTGGTTTGGGTTTACTCCACTACTAACTAAGTTGTTATTTGTGCAGGGCAACCACAGTCTCCTCATAGAACAAGATGGCATCTGGACAGTGGATGCTCTAGGCACATGATAGGCAATTCTGAATGCTTGTCAAATTTCAAAGGTTTTGATGGAGGTTTTGTTGCATTTGGAGGCAACTCAAAAGGAGGTATGGTTACAGGTAAAGGTACTGTTAATGCAGGCAACATGACATTCCATGATGTTCTGTATGTTGAACAGCTTAAGTACAATCTATTGATTGTCTCTCAAATCTGTGACAAACAAAACATTGTTCTGTTCACAGATTCTGAGTGCATTGTTCTTTCAAAGGATTTCAAAATTCCTGAAAATCTTGTTTTACTTAGAACACCAAGAAAGGACAATGTTTACTGCCTGGACACAGCTCTCTTGACTAAATCAAATACTTTAAGCTGTTTAATATCCAAAGCATCATCAAATGTGTCTGCTCTTTGGCATAGAAGGATGTGTCACATGAACTTCAAGTCCATGAATGATTTAGTTAAAAAGAATCTGGTAAGAGGATTACCACAAAAGGAGTTCATTTGTGATGATCATTGTGTAGCATGTCTTAAAGGTAAGCAACACAAAACTTCTCATAAGGCCAAAGAAGTAAATTCAATCTCATCTGTTCTTCAGTTGTTACATATGGATCTATTTGGTCCAACATCTGTTTTGAGTTTGAATAAAAGGGCATACTGTTTAGTCATTGTTGATGATTTCACCAGATTTACTTGGGTTTAGTTTCTTAGGTCCAAAGATGAAACCGCTGAGCTAGTTAAGTCTTTTATTCTTAAGATAGAAAACCAATCCAATTCCAAAGTTAAGGTGATAAGATCAGACAATGGAACTGAATTTAAAAATCAAATTCTAAACAGTTTCTGTGAGTCCAAAGGCATTGCTAGACAATATAGTCCCAACAGCTTCTCAAGCTGTTAGCCTAGAAACTAAAGCTGCTACTTCAAAAGTCACTGGAGTTGTGATCAGGGAAGGCATTCAAGCTCCATCAAGTACAGTCCAAGCAACATCCTCTTCTGTAAAAGACAAGGGCAAGGGCATTCTCATTGAGTCTCCAAAGCACAAATTCTCCTCCAAAGAAGCCCAGATTGCCTTTGATGCTGAAGTTGCCAAGAAATTGGCAGAAGAAATGGACAAAGAATTAGATCAGCAAGCCCAGCCCCCAATAGATGATGATGAGACATTAGGTGATTACCTAAAGGGGTTTGTGGGCAAACAAGGTGAAAAGAAGAGAAAGATGCCAACAGGGCACTCCAAGGCTGAGCATAGAAGATTTCTTATCAATTTTGCCTTTGCAGCAGGTATTCCAAAGAAAATGGCTCAGTCCATGTCTACTGAAAGGCTGCAGGAGATTCATGACAAGGAGATGGACAAAAGAAAGAGAACAAAAGTCTCTCCAGAAGCTCAACCATCCCAAGAAGTCCAACCATCAACTCAATCAGTCCAAACTAAAGCTGCTACCAGTGCTCCTGTTCCTACTGAACAAGCTGTTGCATCTATTCCTACATCTGATCCATCCTCACAAGCAAAGCTATATCAAGTTAAAAGAGTGATGTTTGATCAACAACTGCAAAAAGCCATGGAGATAGAGAAGTTGATTGATCAGCATGATTTTACAAAGCCTCAAATCAATTACTGGTTTGCTAAGTCCCTGGATGACCGTAACTTGAGAGTAAAGTTTGTGGTAAGAAGGGAGTCTGGACCAGAAGAAGAATATGATACATTTTGGCAGATGGTTCAGAAGTTGACCAGAGATGAGCTTATCAGAATGCACAACATTGGGTCTGTATCACAAGTTAGATCTGCTCTACCACAAGTGAAGCAAGTAATTAAAGATCTAAAATCAATTGTTGACCCTGAATCTACAAGGAAAGAAATAGAGGATGCTGTGAAGAAGGGAAGAAGGTCAAGCAAGTTGATCTGTTTGTCAAGTCAAGGACATACAGAATCAAATTTTCAGATGGACCTGGTATATTCTTCAATCTCGAATTTTATGATTTACCAAAAGATATGCTACTTCAGATAAAATCTGTTAGGGTATCTTGTGATAGAGATGAGATGAAGAAAGAATTTTTGAAGGCTGTAGATCAGAAACTTGCACAGTTGTAAGTTTTTGAAAGCCTTGGTTTGTGAATAACAGTTTACTTTTTCATTTCCATTTTTGTATAGAACTTAAAGTCTTGTGTAAAGAATTTAAGTTAGGGGGAGATTGTTGGGAAATAGTTTAAGTACATTCAAACTGTTAGTTAGACTTCTCAGACTGTTAGTAGATTTTTCATGTAAATACAAAGTTCATGCTGCTAGTTGAAGAAACTCGAGCTGCCAGTGTAAAAGTTCAAGCTGCCAGAGCAAAACAACTCAAGCTGCTCAGTTCATGCTGTCAAGAGATTCAAGCTGCTCAACAGTTTCATAAACAGAAAGTGCTGATTTTCAGGAAAGATATCTACACGAAGATTCCAGCATATCTACTATCAGAGAAGTCATAGTCCTTCAAGGAAACAAGTCCAAAAAGCAATATAAATACAGAGAATAGGTCATTCTATTGTATAGAAGTTTTCTGCATATTTTGAGTCTGTAATTGCTTTGTTGATTAAGTTTTCATAAGCCTCTAAGGTTGTAAAACCCTAAGAACAGTCTGTGTTCTTCGTCTAATCAAACAGATTAGAGGTGATTGTAATCATTGAATTCAGCAATACAAACAGTCTTGATTACTTCTTATGTTTTATGCTTCATTGGTTCTGAAAGTTTTTGTTAAAATAATTAAGTGTTATTCCGCAAACTTCTTAATTAAACTTTGATTCAAAGCAAGATTATTGATTTATACTCTGATAAATTTCAAATCAGTTAATCTTGGTTATTCATATTTTAGATCCTGACATGAAGGATCTGGATGTTCAGAGTACCTTGGGGCTTTTCCGATTAGCCTTGCTCGTTTCTCCCCCTCATGATGATCGGGGTCGTCCTTGTCATCATTCTTTCTTTTTGTTCCTTGGCCAGTGGCATGGCATGATTCAATGATTACTTTCAACCGGTCACCCATTTGCCTAACTAGTAGATCCTCATGGCTAGATGAGCCAAATGCTTCATTGTTTAGGATCTCTAGCAGCAAAGCGTTCGTCGTTGTAAGGTTGGACTCGACCTTCAGCTTTGAATGGAATTGGCGTTTCAGGTCTTCGATGGAAGGATCTGGAGCTTTGCCTTTATCCTTTATCATGAAAGAATACATGTCACTAATCTGTTGACACTTGAATAAATGGAACACTACAAAATCCAATTTGGACACGAAGTCCTGGGATTCCGTGGAGCCACTTAGGCTTTCTGGTTGCATAACAGGTTTCTCAGATGAGATGCATGTGTGGCATATCTTCACGGGTGGCAGTGGTGTGCCCGTGACAGGACTTTCAGTCATCATCACTAGTATACTTGTAGTATGTATAGTTCCGACTGTTCCAGCAAGGACAGTAAGACTTTACAGACCAGATGATTGGAGTGTCTTATGAAAAGAAGGTTCAAATTCAAGTGGGCCTACACTCAATTTTGCAGCAATTGAAGCTGGTGACTGGGGCAAGCGTCGACCTGTTTCAATATCAGCTAACTCCAAATGAGTGGCCGATTGCATATGTGCTTGATCCCCATGTGAACTTGAAACATCAGCTTGTTAAGAAGCTAGTGAGTGGGTGGGTGGAGTTTTTGCTTCCACCACTGGGCTAGTGGTATCTATTTCAATACAAACACCAAACAAATGGGTGTCGATAGCTGATATGGTAGCCCGACTTAGAGTGTCTAGGAACTCTCTCCTATTCATCTAACTCCCCCTCGACTCTGTATGATTTGGCATATAGAATCGAGTGAGCATTTGGGAATGGGAGCCGTGGGGTTACATCATAGTCGTCATCATCGTCGTGATTATGAGTAAGAGGAGATGGGATATTAAGTTGTGGTAAGTGAGCATATTGAGTATCCTCACTCCCCCTCTCCTCTTTAGCCTGGGATGCAACATGCGTTGGCTTAGTGACGAGTCTCTACTTTTCTCTTTCTACCGTCTCAGGCTCTACCCTCTTTAATTCCCTCTCATTTTCATTTTCTCTCTACTCTTCCCTTATATCTATTGGCTTAGGGTAAGCTCAATCGGTTCTGGTTGAGCCACTGGAGCATTATGTCACTCTATGAACTCCCTTATAGCCTGAGACTATTGATTGGCGTACGCGATGAGTGCTTCGGTCAAAGGCATGACAGGGACTTCATGTGGTGTAATTGGATCATGAAAGTATTTTATTACAATGTCCTTAATAGCCATTTCGTGTTCTCGTCATATGATCTCTTGAATCTTTGTCATGCATTATGAAATGATCATCTGAAGGAATCGTTGAGCAGGTAAAAATTTCCTTGCATGTCTCGTCCCTTTGGGTTGAATCATTTCTATTAGTTCTTTCTAAAAGGTCCATGCATAGTTGTGGTGGCGATTGTAGGTGTGGCTACGGAATATCCTAGGAATTCTCAGACTAGCGCGGTCGGTTCCGGTGGCCTTTACTTTTAGGCACCTGTTTGGTATGGAGTACATGTACTACCAGGGCCCTAGCAATCCTCGACTATTAACTTGTGATGCCTTTGTTGGAATTAGTGTCCAAGTCACCATTATTTGTAAACATATTGTTATCAGGTTGGATCCTTTTTGGGTGCATGCAATGAATTGTAAAGAGAAGATGATTAACTTAAATATATAATGTTAATTAGTTTGTTAATTTATTATATTTAATAAATTAATTAGAAACTAAATAATTGATTATATTTGATTAATGGGTTAGTTTGTTAATTTATTAATAGTTAATAAATTAACCGGAAGCTAATAGAATTAATTGAGGAAGTATAGGGGCTAAACTGCAATTAGTTTATAGTCAACAGGGCACCCCCTAAACCCTAATAAGGGGGGCCGGCCACCAATTCATCCCACATGGATTTGGGATAAAAAATTTGTAGGTTTCAAAAACCTATAAATAGGCAGCCCCTGCCTGCATCATTCCTCGCTCATTCAATTCTAAGTTCTCTAACAATCACAAGGGATACCAGTTTTTGGGACTCTGAGATCTGAGCTTAGAAAAGTTATAATTATCTTTTCTTTTGTTCATTGGGTGTGAACAACTAAAGGCGATCTTGCTTTAGACGCTTGTTACTTGATTCAGAGGCTGTTCGTGCAATCGTTCTTCGTGGAGAAAATTGCGAATTTTCTCAAGGTTAGTTTTTCTTATTCATCTCTTTATTTTAATAATTGGTTGCTTAGCTTGTTTGGTTAGATACTTAAGGTTTTGTATTCTTGCTTAGTTAGGTTATTTAATTTTCCGCAAACTTTTAATTTAACCTAGCAAGGGTATAGGAAACGCAACAGTGGTATCAGGGCGGTCAACCTAACGAGCTTTGCACTAATTTTGAGATGATAATCTTGTTCTTAAATTTCGAAATTTGTTTTGATTAATTTTCGGAATTTTGATTTAATTTTAATGGTGTTTTTAATTTTAAATTAAATTGTTTAAACTTAAAATTAATTTTTAGATATTAAATAAATCCGAAAAATTAATTAAAAATTATTTTTTCAAAATTTTTGGAGTAAATTTCGTTTTTTGATAATTATTTAATTTTTAAAATAGTTTTTAAATATTAAACTAATTGTCTAAATTTTGAAAATTGTTTTTCATATTTATCTTCAAATTTTCGGATTTTTAAAAGGTTTTAAATGGAAAAATCTGAAATATTAAATAAATTATTATTTTATTAATTTAGGATTTTATTAATTTAATTAAGGGTTTGATTTTTGGGGTTTTAGATAAACATGTCTTAGAGATAAGCTTGATTTTCTAAGTTTATCCTAAATCCTATTTATCTAGAAATTACGTTAATTTAAATTAAGTGCTTATTCTAAAGGTTTTAGAATATCATAATTTGTTAGGATAATCTTGTATTATCCTAGGTTTAAATTTTGAGGATTTATATGGTTATATATATAGGTTTCAGATTAATATATATATTTAATAATTAAATGTTTCTGTCTTAATTTAAATATTGAAACCGAAATATATATATAAAATATAAATATTAATTTAAACCCTAATATTTTAAATTGTTTAAAATATACCCTGAATTTTAAAATATTTAAAATAGACACTTTAATTTTAAAAGTTTAAAATTAAACCCCTAAGATTTAAAAGAAATTTATATATGTATTATTGATTATGTATATATATATATATATCATTTAAATCTAATTACATCGTTAGTCAATTGATAAATCGGCTCACCCATAGTGAACAAACTATAAACGAGGTATAAGGCGGGTCGCTCTGCTTCCCTAAAGGAGTAGGTTTTTAACAGCTTCGCGCTGACCTACCTCCTCCGCTTCGCTGTGCGTTCAATGGAGCTACCGAGGACTTTTGATAGGATGGTGTCCAGATTAAAAGTATAATCTAAAGTACTAAAACAAAAATCCCGTTTTAGATATATCAAAAGTGAATTAGTATGCAAATCCATGAAAAATGCACATCTCCTATATGCACTATTAGTGGAGCGTGTGTATTGACCGGCCCACTAATGAGAGACATATTACGAGGTGATGTAGGACTCGCGATTCCCGGACTGATCCGTGCCGGGTCTTACGCAGTTTTGCATTTTAGATTCACCATCTTGTCCGTGATCCTCGGCAACCCAGTCACGGATAGTAGTTGAGCATAACTGAGATTAACATACCATTGATAAGATTCAATGAATCTCAAAAGATCTAGGAATTTCAAAGAGATTGAAATCGAAAAGAGTTTGTCCACCTAAAATAAATTCGTAGCGTGATTACGGCGACCCTTTTCATAAAACGAATCGAGAATATGGATCCTAGCCTTAATTCAAATTGGGTAAATTGTTTAAGGAATACTTCAAACTAACTAAAACTTTATCTCACAGATGTCTACTTCTACTGGTACTCCCACTCCTGCTCCCAACCACGCATCCAACTTCTCAATCCTTTCCGTTCTGGGTAGGGAAAAACTATCCGGTCCGAACTATGTGGACTGGATGAGAAACCTCAGGTTTACGCTGAGGTAAGAGAACAAGGAGTATGTTCTCGATGAACAAATTCCCACACTGAATGAGAATCCTACCCAGGAGGAAATGGACGCACACCAGAAACATTACGATGATGCAAACAAAGTGTCCTGCATCATGGCGTCATCCATGGTTCCTGAGCTTGCTAAAGCCTTCGGTAATACATGGGCCTTAGAGATGAATCAGCAGCTGCGAGAGATGTTTGAGGCTAAGGCGAGCAAAGAGCGCCTTGATGTGGTAAGATCCCTCATGGCCTGCAAACCAAAACCTGGAACATCTATCTACACTTTCGTCCTTGAGATGAAGGGGTACTTCGACCGGCTGGAGGCTCTCAATATGGTGTTTGACTCTGAGTTCTCCACCAATATCATTCTTTCTTGACTGCCCACCATCTATAATCAGTTCGTACTCTCCTATCAGATGAACATGAATCAGAAGGAGACGTCAATTATGGAACTGCATAATCTGCTCCGAACCGCTGAACAGGGCATCAAGAAAGATGAGACCCCTGTGGCCCCTGTGCTTACTGTCGGTAAGGGCTCAAAGAAACGGAAGTCATCCTGGAAGATCCCAAAAGGAAAGTCCAAGAAAGGGTGTCAAGGGAAAACAGAGTCCGGTATTGTGCCTACTAATGATCCGAAGGAAGCAGTATGCTTTTACTGCAATGGCATGGGGCACTGGAAGCGAAGCTGCCCATCATATCTGAAGGACCTTAAAGACAGCAAAGTCGAAAAGGCCAGCACCTCAGGTATGTTCATGATCGAACTCCATAACACTTCTATCTCTAATTCATGGGTTCTTGATACAGGATGTGGTACTCACATTTGCTCTGTATTGCAGGGACTAAGGGAAAGTAGAAGCTTGAAGCATGGGGAGCTGAACCTAATCATGGGGAATCGAAAGATCACGCCTGTCAAGAAAGTCGGAAGATTCCAGCTCGTGCTTAGATCAGGAGTAGAGATTAGCTTAAATAATTGCTGTTATTCACCCGATATGAATCGGAACATCATTTCTTTGTTTGCCTTGTATATGGATGGATACAATTTCAGCTTTGATAATAATAATGGAAGTATTTTGGTTTATTTGAATGATGTTTTTATATTCAAAGCTTGTCCTTATAATGGAATATATGAAACTGTTGAGTGTGATAACAACATATTATTTAATATTGAATTTAACGAAATTGATAAGTCCAAATTGTGGCACTGTCGCCTTGGGCAGATTAACAAGAAACGCATCGCCCAACTCCAAAATGATGGAGTGTTGTTATTATTCGACCTAAAATCGGATGATGTATGCGAATCCTGTTTACTGGGCAAGATGACAAAATCACCATTCACAGGAACGTGTGAAAGAGGTGAAGGACTATTGGATTTGGTCCACACAGATGTATGTGGGCCATTCCGATGTGCTACAAAAGGGGAAAATCGGTACTATGTCACCTTTACAGATGACTATAGTAGATTTGGATATGTTTATTTAATTAAACATAAGTCCGACACTTTTGAGACATTCAAAAGATATCAAAGTGAAGTAGAGAATCAACTGGGCAGAAAGATAAAGGTTCTCCGCTCCGACAGGGGAGGAGAGTACCTTAGTATCGAGTTTCTCGATCATCTTTGAAGTTGTGGAATAGTTTCCCAGTTAACACCTCCTAGAACACCACAACTCAACGGAGTTGCGGAGAGGAGAAACATGACTTTGTTAGACATGGTCCGATCTATGATGAGTCGAGCAACACTTCCAGCAAGTTTCTGGGGTTATGCATTAGAAACTGCGGCACATATTCTAAATCTAGTACCCACCAAGAAAGTTTCAAAGACACCTTACGAGATGTGGAAGGGAAAGCGTCCTTCCCTTGGTCATCAAGATCTGGGGTTGTGAAGTCTTCGTTGGACGAGAGACCTCTGACAAACTCAGTCAAATATCTGAAAAGTGTCTATTCGTCGGTTACCCACAAGAGTCATTTGGATATCTATTTTACAAACCACGTGAAAACGTAGTGTTTGTATCTCGAAGAGGAGTGTTCCTCGAGAAGGAGATAATATCTAAAGAGGATAGTGGGAGTAAGATCGATCTTGATGAGATTCAAGATACTACCGATGAAGAACCAACTGCAAACACTAACCATCAACATGAGGCTGAGATGCCTATTGAACCCAATGACATATCCATACCTTTGCGCAGATCCGGTAGAGTTAGCAATCCTCCTGAGTTCTACTATGGTTTCCATATTGAACAGAATGATATGATTAGTGATAGTTTACTAGTCGACTTAGATGAACCAGCTAACTACCGGGAAGCGATGGCAGGCCCTGAGGCAGCCAAATGGAAGGAAGCTATAGATAGCGAGATTGAATCCATGTATGGCAACCATGTTTGGAACTTGGTTGATCCCACACCCGGTCTAAAGACGGTGGGTTGTAAATGGATATTCAAGAAGAAAACGGATATGAACGGGAAAGTACACACTTACAAAGCTAGGATGGTGGCAAAGGGCTATACTCAAACCTATGGGATTGACTATGAGGAAACCTTTTCTCCGGTAGCTAAGATTAAATCCATAAGGATAGTTCTGGCCATAGCTGCGTTTTATGACTATGAAATCTGGCAGATGGATGTCAAAACCGCTTTCCTTAACGGGAAATTGACAGAGGATGTGTTTATGACACAACCTGAAGGTTTCGTAGACACCAAGTATCCTAAGAAAGTGTGTAAGCTTCAGAAGTCCATTTGTGGACTTAAGCAAGCTCCTCGAAGCTGGAATCTTTGCTTTCATGAGAAAATAACAGAGTTTGGATTTTCTAGAAGCGAAGATGAGTCCTGCATATATGTCAAGGTTAGTGGGAGCACTGTAGTCTTCCTGGTATTATATTTCGATGACATATTACTTATAGGAAAGGACATCCCAACATTACAGATTGTAAAAGATTGGTTGGGAAGATGTTTCGCTATGAAGGATCTAGGAGATGCAGCTTTTATTCTGGGTATAAAGATTTATAGAGATAGAACGAGACGTCTAATAGGACTAAGCCAGGATACGTACTTGGACAAAATACTGAAAAGGTTCAGTATGGAGAAGTCTAATAAGGGGAACCTTCCCTTTGCTCATGGCATAAAGATTAGTAAAGACATGAGCCCGAAGACAAAGGAGGAACGAGACAGAATGAGTCGAGTTCCATATGCTTCGGCCATAGGATCTATAATGTCTGCCATGACATGTACGAGGCCTGATGTCTCATTTTCTTTAAGCATGGTGAGTCGACATCAGCAAGACCCTGGTGAAGGTCATTGGACGGCGGTCAAGAATATTCTTAAGTATTTAAGAAATACTAAAGACAGGTTCTTGGTTTACGGTGGACAGGATGAACTCAAAGTAACCGGTTATTGTGATGCGAGTTTCCAAATGGATAGAGATGACTGTAGATCACAATCTGGTTGGGTGTTCTTATTGAACGGGGGAGCCGTGACGTGGAAGAGTTCGAAGCAGGAAACCGTGGAAGACTCTACCTGCGAGTCAGAATATATTGTGGCCTCAGAAGCCTCAAAGGAAGCCATCTGGTTGAAGAATTTCATTGGAGAACTTGGAGTTGTCCCAACGGTTCAAGACCCCATCGAAATATTCTACGACAACGAAAGTGTTGTTTCGTTGACTAAAGAACCCAAGGATCATGGAATGTCCAAGCATATTGATCGGAAGTACCACTTTGTTCGTAGCAAGGTTGAAGAAGGACATGTGATTGTGAAAAGAGTGCGATCAGAGGAGAATCCAGCTGATCCGTTCACAAAGCCACTTTCTCAACCGAAACACTGTAGTCATGCTGTTAGCATAGGATTACGAGATAATGTAAAGTTTAGTAGTTAGTTTTGAATTTGAAACATTGTAACAATGATTTGAAATTGTAATGGATTTGGTGATTAAATAATGGAGATTTATTTGTTTGCAAAGTGCTGCCATCTTCTATTAATTTATCGTTGTGTTTCCTTTTGCATGTTTAAGAACCAACTCCCAGAGTAATTAATTTTATTCAAATACCTCAGTCGTTCGTACTACCGGGAGTTAGTATTGAATAAAGACTGTCATGGAATGTTAGTAGACTGTCAAGAGTTTGACATAGCATAGAGATTGCTGCAACATTCATGGGTACTTAATGGAAATTTAAGTATAGGGCACTCGCACTTGGAAAGATACTTCATGGATCAAATCATAAGTATTTCCAAGATGATAATATCCTCTATTCTTCAGATGGAGATACATTGAAGTTGCGGTTTTCTAGTCCGTCATACCTTAGTGCATTCAAACGCTGTGCGTAACTGCCAGTTATAACAGATGTATCTAGTTATGATGTTATTAGTTAGCTAGCGCTTTGTATGTGAAGTTTATTCGTTCCTTTTGCCTATATGGAAAAACGATATCTATGGGCCCTCTGATGATTAAACGTTGACTCTAGAGTGTCGGGCCCGACCGAGACAAAATTGAAGCGTTCAATTAATAAGTCTCATATAGTCATATTAATCGGAAATCAGAAACATAATTTTGAAACCAAAGATTGATTATAATCCATGTCTTAGTTTCATACGATATAACTGAACGAAGGAATAGTTGATCCCTTATCTAAAGGATTAGCTCTGATATGATTCAGAGTTCGGCAGCTGTATCGAGTAGCTAGGAAGGCTGGTAATAGAATGTGTTTAGACAAATAGTTCCCGACTTGTCCAAGTGGGAGACTGTTGGAATTAGTGTCCAAGTCACAATTATTTGTAAACATATTGTTATCAGGTTGGATCCTTTTTGGGTGCATGCAATGAATTGTAAAGAGAAGATGATTAACTTAAATATATAATGTTAATTAGTTTGTTAATTTATTATGTTTAATAAATTAATTAGAAACTAAATAATTGATTATATTTGATTAATGGGTTAGTTTGTTAATTTATTAATAGTTAATAAATTAACCGGAAGCTAATAGAATTAATTGAGGAAGTACAGGGGCTAAACTGCAATTAGTTGATAGTCAACAGGGCACCCCCTAAACCCTAATAAGGGGGGCCGGCCACCAATCCATCCCACATGGATTTGGGATCAAAAATTTGTAGGTTTCTAAAACCTATAAATAGGCAGCCCTGCCTGCTTCATTCCTCGCTCATTCAATTCTAAGTTCTCTAACAATCACAAGGGTTACCAGTTTTTGGGACTCTGAGATCTGAGTTTAGAAAAGTTATAATTATCTATCTTTTGTTCATTGGGTGTGAACAACTAGAGGCGATCTTGCTTTAGACGCTTGTTACTCGATTCAGAGGCTGTTCGTGCAATCGTTCTTTGTGGAGAAAATTGAGAATTTTCTCAAGGTTAGTTTTTCTTATTCATCTCTTTATTTTAATAATAAGTTGCTTAGCTTGTTTGGTTAGATCCTTAAGCTTTTATATTCTTGCATAGTTAGGTTATTTAGTTTTCCGCAAAGTGTTAGTTTAAACTAGCAAGGGTATAGGAAACGCAACAGCCTTGTCAAGAGGCCTTTTGTATCCAAGTTGATGAATCTCTTGGCAAATTTGTTCCTCTGAAATTTCATCGTCATAGTCGGCTTTGCCACAAAAGTCTTATGGTCTTGGCAATTCCAGGATCCTCCTGAACTTTTGGAATGTTATTTCCATGGAGTGGTCTTTTATGTCTCTGCAATGTGGATGTTTTTTGGATCTGGATATATTCAAGGGAGTTCAAGAATTGCTATAGATACACTTGTGGAGGTCATTGTAGTGGGTGAGTGGATAGAGCATAAGCAAGTCTGTGTCCCAATAGAATTTCTTCAATAACTCTATTTGATAGTCGGAGATAAGGATCCTCTTCTATTTGTTTAAGAAGGTTGGGTCCAGAAGGAAGTTATTTGGTTTGTTCTCTAGCCATAATTGTTTTGGGAAAATCTGTTCAGAGGAGCGAGGAGGGTGTGCAACAGATCGGGATGTGAGTTCATCATCAGATGATTGATGACCATCTGAGTGTTGTGGACTCTGTTAGGGTATATTATCTTCAGTTAGTGATTGAGAGGCCATTTTACCTATTGAAACAATGAGAGTTAGTCATATGTCTATAAAGTGAATCAAACTTAGTCTGGGAGGTTTCATGTATTAGGAGTCAGATAGAATGGATTTGATTTGTTAAAGTGCTTATTCTGATAAAATTTTAGTAGGAAAATTCATCAAGAGAACTAAAGTCATCAAGACGAGTCCCAATTCAAATAGATTCATGTCAGGAAGCCTTTGGACATGAGGTCAATCCCTAGGCTAAGTGAACTTCGATGTGAGTTCAACACTGGGTTTTTCTAGACCTAGGAAAAAAAATTTGGGGCCAACATTCAGATATAGTGGCATCTGAGATTTGTAACTCTCAGATATAGCATTACATAAGAGTTTCCCTTGGTGAGATTTGAAAAACCAATATTGCCTTGATGAACTCTTGAATGATGAGTCATTTGAGAGTCACAACTCGCGAGTGAACGTAGATTCGACAGTTGGACTTAAGAAAGATTTAGTATGATCAATAATACTGCCTAAGAAGGATAACATGCGATTCATGTGGGACCCCATGAGTCATAACTCTCGGCTCAAGCATGATTCACTAGTTATGCTTAGTAAATTTGAGTTACTTTTTTCCATGGAAAGAGACTTGCGAATACAATATGATTCAAGAGTTGTGACTCTCGAATCAGGCATGTAAAGGTTTTAACTTAGAAAATTTTCCATTGAATCATTCCTCGAACATAACTAGAAAGTAGTTTTCACACTTACAGAATATATGTCCATGTTATCAATCCCTCTTTATTCAAGAGGTGTAACTCTCGGTTGAAGATCCCAACACTTAGAAGATTTTAGAAATCTGTAAAAACTCACAAACAACTTTGGGATTTGGCCTTTTTTTGATCAAAAAGCTGATTTTGAAAATCCATTAAGTTACTTAATTTCGAAGTAAAAACCCATAGCAGCCCTTGAATTTCCATTTCAAAACCATTTGAAACACAAAATTCAGAAGTAATTCCACATTCACAAGTACTATGAAGTTTATAACTTACTTTCAGGCATGGAAAAACTTTTATAACTTCACTACTTGAAGATTTTTGATGAAACAGTTGAGTTAGTCGAATATGTGTGAGATTTTGTGGATTAAGATGAACAGTTGAAGATAGATGATAAAGAACACGACTTTGGGGGGGGGGGGGTGTATACCTTTTCAAATTTCGGTTTCCCCCCAAACCGTCTAGGGATACCCGACCCAAACCAAATACACAACGAAATTCGAATATAACAAGTTTTTGAAATTTTTGTAGGGTTTATTATGAAATAAAACAACATGTTTTCATGTTTTTCACATTTTCGTCCCTCAGTGTTATTTTTTTCATAGAAGTGCTCAAGTTAATTTTTTATTTTTGGTTTAGTGAAAAGTGAATATTAGAACCCGGTTTTTCAGTTTCTGAAAAACCGGTTTTATAATTAAAACTGGGTTCAAATAGTCAAATTTCACAAAACTAAAAAAAATAGCATTGAGGGATGAAAACGCAAAAAACCGTGAACACCCTTAAAAAACTTTAAAAAAGTATCATAAAAAAATCAGAAATAAAAAAATAAAATATAATCAATGTAAAATCTTTTTGGACTTTTCTTTTATTTAACATTAAAAATAGATAATAAAAAAAACACTAGCACACAATGGACTTTATGGTCACGGTTTTCTATAGTTTCACTTGCCACGGTTTCGCTTATTCTGTGACTAAAGAGTCATAAATGAAGTTGTAATATTGTTTTTGTCACATTTTAGCTCAATAACTGTGACCATAAAAAAAGACATTCATACATGTCATCATGGTTGAACATAATAATCATGACAACTATGAGCCACAGTTAAACAACGTGACCAAATTTGACCAGTCTTCACAGTTTATCATTAGTTACTTAATTAATCTTGTGATGGACATTAACTATAATGACACATATGTAGATGGTCATAGAAATTCCTTTGTGTGACCAAAAGAGACACACTGTGGAATTAGTCACATGAATAAACTGTAACAAAAAGCTAACTTATTTGGTCCCGAAATCTCTTTGTGTGACCAAAGACTAGACTTTATTAGTCTCATATGATAAAAGAATAAATTTATGACTGTAAGTATTTTATGGTCATAATCTGTGACTATAAGTATATTATGGTAATGGTTTAGTTTCTTATGATTTTGTAAAATCAAATAACATTTAATGATAAAAGAAACTATGTGACTATAAGTGTTTTATGGTTTCAATTTCTTTATTTTGTGTGGCTAAAAGTACACAATGGTCATAGATTACGAAAAAAATTTGTCACTATAAGTATTTTATGATCAAGGTTTAATATATATATGTTTTGTGTGTCTAAAAGTAAATACTACCCATGATAAAAGATAAAAATAATGACTAAAAGTGTTTTATGGTCACAATTTATTTTGTTTTGTATGGCTAAAAGTAATCAATTGTCACAGTTTTAGAAAGAACATGATTATGATTATCTTATTTGACACGGTTGAATATCTTATGTATGGTTAAAAATTAAACACTAATCATGATTAAAGAAAAATCAGGACGATTAATATTTTATAGTCACCATTTATCTTGTTATCCATAACTAAAAGTAACCAATTGTCATGATAAAATGAAATTTTACTGTGACATTATGTTTTTCTTTTGTTTACTATTGTTGTATCCCACATCGCCTAGGACATGAAAACTACCAACAAACAAAAGTCTATATAAGTTTTTCCTTGTACAAATCATCTAACATCTTAAAAAAATGAATTTTTCAAAAGCAATAATTGGTTTTCAGGTTTGATAGTTTTCTTGGTCACCGATTATTTCATAAACCGAATGGTTTCTACCGTTCACAAGTTAAGCAAAAAAACTCGGATACAAGTTAATTTGGATTCCAATTATTCGGCTCGGTGCAGATAGAAAAATAATGGTCACGAATTGTTTTGTTATGTGTGTGTAAAAGCAACCAATTGTCACGATTTATGCAAAAACATGTGATTGTATGTAGTTCATGGTGACAGTTTATTTTATTATGTGTGACTAAAACTAAACAACAGTCATGAACAAACGAAACATGTGACTAAAATAATGTTATGGTCATGGTTTAATTGTTTATGTGGGTCTAAATATATTCAATCTTCATGCTTTAATTATTTATGTGTGTCTAAATGTACCCGATGGTCATAGTTTAATTCGTTATATGCGTCTAAATATATATATATATATATATATATATATATATATATATATATATCCAATGCTCATGTTATAATCATTTATGTGTCTAGATGTACCAAATTATCATGGTTTTAGGAAAAATCCTTGACTAGAAGTATTTTATGATCACGGTTATTAAAAATTTATCGATTTCAACTACAAGTATTACTACTATATAGCCACGGTCTTAGCCTAGGGTCATGGTTATCCATATGATTTAGTCACGAAATTTAATGTAATCTTAAGGTATCAAAAGTGATGGGACCATTGGTCACAATTTTAATGGAAAAAGGCTGTGACCAAAGATCTATGGCCATGATTTTTTTAGTGTGGCGAATGCCTATATTTGTACTAGTGAAAATTTATTTTATTTTTTATTTTTGGATTTTTGTCTTTTACTTAAACAAATAAAACACACAAGCCATAATTTTAAATTGTCACACTTAATAAAGTAAAACTAGACTATTCTCCCCCTCTGAGTGTGCATACTTGGAACGAATAAAACACTTGGATACAGTAATAAGGATCATAATTAAGAAACTTACCGCGAAGTGTCCCAATATCGTGCTACAGACAAAAAATTGAAATTCCCACATAGACTAGAATTGAAATTAATAAACACAATACATAAATTACGAGATAATGTAACTTTTAAGAATAGAGTATCTTACTTAAACGAAAGTAGATAAACTTTGTAGACATGCATGTTGCTAATATAATTAATTTATGTTGATAAATTCAACATGCCTAACTTGTTCACTAGGAAATTAAAACGTTTTTCATCCAAGGGTTTTGTGAACAAGTCAGCAATCTGATTTTTCAGCGTTTACAAAAGTGCAATTCTATGGTACCTTTTTCAACATGATCTTTTATAAAATGATATCGTATGTCTATGCGTTTACCATGAGAGTGATGTACAGGGTTACCAGTAATGGCTATTGCAGTCATGGAGTCGCAGTTGACTTGAATTCTATTCAATTTGAAACCATAGTCTCGGAGTTGTGTGCACCTCCAAAGAAGTTGCGAGTAGCAGCTTGCAGCCGCGACATATTCAGCATTTGTAGTGGACAGTGAAATGTTGTATTGTTTCTTCGATGCCCAGCTTACCAACTTGTCTCCGAGGAATTGGAAATGCCCTGGCGTGCTTTTTCAGTCGTGTTTACAACCTACATGATCTACATATGAAAAAGCCATTAGTTCGTAACTGGTTCCTTTCGGATAGCAGAGACCAAGATCAGGTGTGCCTTTTAAGTAATGGAAAATATGTTTCATGGCAGCTAAATGTTACACTTTAGGATCAGCTTGAATATGAGCACATAGACATGCAACAAACGTTATGTTCGATCTTCTAGCAGTTAAGTAGCACAAGGAACCGATCATTCCTCAGTAAGCCGTGATAAGAGTAGCCTTTCCCATGGAATCAGCATCATGCTTTGAGGAGCACATGGGAGTTTTTATAGACGAGCAATTTTCCATCTTAAATCTCTTTAGAAGATCATGGATGTACTTAGACTAATTTATGAGAATCCAGCTAGGAAGTTGTTTGACTTGTAATCCGAGTATAAAATTCATTTCCCCCATCATACTTAACTCGAACCTCGATTTTCCATTAGTTTTTAAAATTCTTCACAAAGTGAAGGTTTCGTAGAACCGAAAATCATGTCATCTACATAGATTAGTACGAGTAGGATATCATTACCTTTATGCTTGATGAAGAGACTTGTGGTCAACCATACCTTTAGAGAAACCAGAATCAAGAAGGAATTCAGTTAAGCTATCATACAGACCCGAGGTGTTTGATTTAAACCGTATAGGGTTTTATCGTGAGCATAGACATATGACGGTCTAGACTCATCGACAAATCTCCCTCATGTAGTTCCACGTACAACTCCTATTTTAGGTTTCCATTGCGAAAAGTTGTAACAACCTGCACAAAATTAGGTTAACATCTATCACGTATTTAATGTTGGTTATTAATAAATCAAGATGTTAATAAGTTCATAAGAATTTTCTTTACAAACAGAAGCAATTTCATCGGTGTGATCTGAGAAAACGACAAAGAATTAATCCAATCAAATTACGATACGATGAATTAAATCAACTAAGATGCATGAGTAAATTAAGATTAGTGATATTCATTATGCATTAACAATTTTTATAACTTTATTTATGCAAGACAAAAACAATCTGATTAAACTAGTGTATTCAACAACGATTTATACAAAATTTATAAAAATGCAAATACATGGAAATACATTGAAATACTTTATAAATTTTTTTTGTGAAAACCTCTTTTTGTAGACCCATAAAACCAGCCATAAAGGGGATACACACCCCTTTTGATTATATTGAAAAGTAATCCTTACTTTTTTCACTTTTCCAATATGTTGGTAAAGTGTTATACACAACCTTTATCCTCATCATTTGCAAGACATGTCTTCTTCACTATAAATAGAGAACACTTCTTCATTAATTTTAACACTTTCAAAGAAAACACTCTTCTTTCTTCTCTCTAAAAATTGGCCAAAGCGTCCCAAGAACACCAAAGTTCTTTTCCTTTGTTCTTCAAGAATTCAAGTAGTTTCGGTGTACAACTAATTCAAGATCATTCCTTATAGCGCATTTGTTTTCTTTTCTTTCATCAAAGTAAGTAAAAACTATCTTGTATAATTTTTTTATTTATGAATTCATAAGTCTTGCATAATGATATTTAATCACCAACAAAAACAAGTTGCATAAAAAGTGAAACTTATGAACTACTAGTTTTTATTTTTAAAGTTGTTACTTCAAATATGTTTATAAACGTATAAACACATAATGTAGATATAAATATTTTGAAAACAAGGTTTTCAAATGTGTTTCATAACCTTTTATACATGTGGTTTTTGAATAAACAAAAAGAATCCCAAGTTGTTGCAAGGTTGTGAAATTCGGATTTTTCGGCACAATTATTACACTAACTTTGAAAAATCATAACTAATCCAAAACTTATTGAAATGAGTTGATTCTTGTTCCAGAATTATGTTTTAACCATATATCTGGAAGTTTTCATAATTTAACTCGGAGTTTTGAACTCCCAAATACTGTCTGGGAACCGAAATGTCTAACAACTCATTTATGGCCAACATTGGGTTTTTAACGAACCTTTTCCCTAACCTAAACACCTCGAAAAATGACCACATTTATCTTTAAAAATTCCTTGTATATAGTAATTTTATTATTATAAATATCAGAGCCCAAATCATTTTGGAGCTTGGCTAAAAACAGACACAGAGTACGTCGAAAAGCCACGATAAATCCTGGAAATCCTTATAAATAAAGTTGATCTTTAAATGTGTTTTTTATGGACTTGTTATGTTGAATGATTTAAAACATAAAAACCATCATACACACATATTATCATTATAGATATTATTAAGTCTCTCATAGCATTTAGGACTCAGTTAAGTCCTTGTGGACGTATTTTCAATCATACTCTCGATCATCACTTTTTGCCATCACTTTTACGGTGAGTGTTCATAGCCCCTAATTTATATGATCATCTTGTTTGGTGTGAGAATACATGCTCAACTTTTCTATGGACACAAGTACTTGAATCATTTTATGTATTACATAAGGTTATTTCTTCACCACTGCCCTCAATCATGAACCGTTAATTACATCGTAAACCTGAATGTTAGGGATTGATCTTTTTGGGTTGACGCCGCCATCCAGGTTGGTCACACCAATTGTAAACGGATGCATAATTATTTCACACCATTGATTCGTTTATGTTTATAAACTCAATGAAATCTTGTGCTTTCCATACGTTGTCTACTTTATCGTGTAAACCTATGAGCTCACCAAGTTTATGTTGACGTATTTAGCATGTTATTCTCAGGACCATAAGAGCTACATTCTGCATTCATGGCTAACGGTTAAATTTTACAAGCTTTTGGAGTCATGGAGAATTTTCAAACATCATGGTGATTTATTTGCATAACTAGATTGTATTTTGGTCTTGTATTTTAATCACCATTATTCGTGAACTCTTTATTTCCGTAATTGGAAAACATTGTTAAAAAGTTATGTATTTCGAAAACGTCCCATATAGTGATCGTTAATTATGATTGTGACTTTGCTTCCGTAACGTCATGCCTCGTTGGCAAGTGGGGTATCGGGGTGTGACAGATTGATATCAGAGGCATGGTTATAGTGAACTAGGTTGCATTAGAACCCTAAACTATAGCTGTTACAATAAATAAACCTCTTCGCTTCAAGTAACTAAAACGACTATAAACATATGTATAGACTTGAAAACATAAACATGTCAAACGATACGGTCATTATCCTTTCTGACTCTGAGGACGAATACTGACTCATTGACCAAGAAAGCCAAGATGATACGAAAGTATACTTTGGTTCTGAGACCCAACAAAACCCGATCGACCACAAGGAGGAAGACCCAATAGAGTACGAGGAGGATCACTCCGGTCCCGCAACTTAAATCACCCCACCACCACAACGCATTCCATCCTACACACCTTTCCCTGGAGTAGAGGGAATCCCCGGAGGCATCTCATACTTAGAGCCCCGCTACCATCTTATTGTATTTCCCTAGGATTTATTATTTGATCTGTCTTTAGGTATATAAGGATTGCAAATTTTTTGCGAAAAATCCGACCATATCATGTATAAAGATTAGGTAACAAGCACTTTTAATGGAGAAATTAAGTTTTAACTATAACTCTGTGCATGAGGATATGTAGTATGGCTATCTGCCTTAGTAAATTTCAAACCCATAGATTTATCCTCTTACACCATCAGATGTCACTTATGATATAGAGGTTGTTGACGGTAAGACATTTAAGTCAAATAATATAATTCGAGGATGCTCATTAGAATTAGTAGGCCATCTCTTTGAAATAGACTTGTCGCCCGTCAAATTCGTGAGTTTTGACTTGGTTATAGGCATGGATTGGTTACCGAAAAACCATGCGGAAATCGTGTGCGACAAGAAGACGATGCGTATACCCTTGTCCAATAAGAAGATCCTAATTGTCCAAGGAGAAAGAAAAAATACCAAATTAAACATCATCTTCAACATTAGGACCCTAAAGTGTCTACGAAAGGGGTGTCAAGCAATCTTAGTCCACAGGAGATGTATTGTTGGTGACAGAATCAAGTGGACTGTTATAGTTCATTTTAGAAACAAGTTGAGATTCTAATTCTTTAATGGTAGCTAGCAGCTGATCTCGTTCCCTATTGAATGATTTAACATCGAGTTTAAAACTTAGTTCTCGAATTGAAAACAATCTTCTTGCCTCATTAAACTAATTTTCTTTCCTTAAAAAAATGTTTCTGTCAGCATCAAACAAATCATTGGTTTCTCTTAAGTCAAGGGCATGGTTTTTATCAATTAGATCAGAGTGATGCAAAGTGTCAGCTAGAGAGGAGTTAAGACGAGCAATTTTGGCTTCTAGATTTGATATTTTTTTTGAAAATTCAGTCTATTCTTGCTCAAAAGTTCGTGATGTCGTTTCCAATATTTGTTCTAAATCAGAAGCCCGTTGTTCTAGAACAGAGTACGAGATGTATTTACGAGGTTTTGGCAGGGACGGGTCAATTATGAGTTCTTTCAGTTTAATTGAAACTGTCTTCTTGAAAAGAATTATCTAATTTTCTAGTGAGAGAATCGTGATTTAACCAATCATATACAATCTTCATTTGTGGAATATCAGATCGTGCTGGTTTTTTATCTTCTTTGGCTAACACTACATGCCAAGTTTTTTTGTAGGGCATAACAAATCCCCGACTCATGGTGTTAACATGATACAAAAGACTTTTCTTCTTCTTTATCATCTCTTCCTTGACTCTAGGAGCTACATACCCTAAACCATCTTTAGATTTCAACTCGCTAGGCCTCTAAAAATTTATTGCTTGATCAGTTTGACTGTGTTTATAAAGTTTATCTTCCACGTCATTGAGTTTTTCTCTTAAAATTGTTCTTTCGGCCCAGAAAAATCATACTTTTGAATGCAGTCCGATTTATCTACTTTAAGCATCTGATGCTGATATTCTAATTCAGACATTATAACAGACAAATCCTTCTTCTCGTCTTTGGCCTTAGACACCGCTTCTTGAAGGACTAAAATGTTAGATTTTTATTCAAACTTTTCAATCTTTGCACTCCTAAGAGTTGTTTGAAAAGCACTTATCAGATTAGCTTCTTTCCTTAACACTATTAATTTAGCTAGTACGTCTTTAGAGAGGATACTTACCTCAGTCTCAGTTTTTGAAGACTCCTTGTGAGTTCCGACATCTTGAGCCATCAAAGAGACTTCAGATGTTTCAGATATGTTTTCTGTATAATGAACGTCCGCTATGAAACACATAATATATAGCATCCTCTTCCTCATTATAAGTGTCTTCCAGCCAGTATTCGTCTTTGGCAAACAGAGCTCTGCCTGTGTTGCTTCACCAGGTTTTACTTTGTCTTGTAGCATTGTTCATTATTCTTCTTTGGGAGATGGAATTCTTGAGCAAAATGTCTTGGTTTGCCACAGTTGAAACATGTTGTTCCCTGTTTCTCATCAGTCCTTTCTCCTCAATCTTTGATGGCTCAGCTGATTCTCTCTTGTCGTCAAACTTTTGCTTTTTGATTCCATACGAAGTTTGTTTGACTTCTTAGGAAACTATTTATTTAATGCATTTGTGAGGAGTGCAATTCGTCTTTTAAGATCGCTAGCCTCAAAATAAGAGTCTTTAGTTTCTAAGTCGATATCAAAAGTGTCAGATAGGAGTTTTAAAAATTGAGCAGTCTTAGATGAGTATGTATGTTTCTTATCAATTAGCAGAGCTAGAGGATCAGTGATAGTAGGTTCATTAGCCTTTTAGGTTTCAGACCTTCCGGAAACCTTCTATTGATAGACTACTAAGCTATCAAACAAATCATGTATGTTGATGTCATTTATTTCCCTAAACAGCCAAATGAATTGCTTCCATTCAGGCTTTAGAGAGTTCACAAATTTCCTATTCAGCTCAACTTGTGATTTTTGAACGCCATTCTTTCTGAGTTCGTTCATCAGGGCACATTAGCGGTGATATGTAGTTTTCAGAAGTTCAACATCCTTTGCAGAGAACATGTCATATTTGTTCAATGTGTTTGCCTCTGTTTGCTTAGCATTCTAATCATTTCCTTGCATCTGTCTTTCAATCTCTTCCCACATCTCATGATTAGTCTTAAAACTATCTATACTCATATATATTTCATCAAGAACAACCTGGATGATGAAAGAGCGTGCAATCCTATCAGCTTTCTTACGATTTAGTTGAGCAGGTGTGAGAACAAATTTGTCTTTAACTCCAAGACCAAGATCAACATCGAGTGGAATATCCTTGTCGAAATTTGCTGGTCTGTTATAAATTGATGCAAGGATGTCTTCCGCCAAGTCATGTCGTTCGATGAAGTCAAGGAACTGACTTTCCACAGAGTATATCGTCCCCGGTATAATTTTGGAGGCCTGACATCTGATCCCATAGCTAGAGTGGCACAATTCATGTTGAATGCTTCGTTGTGATCGGGGTTGGTAAGTGCTTAGAAGTGCTTACGATAAGCAAAAAATGATAAGTCTTAGAATATTCTAAGTGTTGATCGAAAGTTCTAACTATCGGATGAAGCTTTATTCGAGAGTTGTAACTTTCAGATGAGTGAATACATTGAAGAATTTGAAGTGAGGTGTGAGTGCACTTGTTATCCGAGAGTTGTGACTCTAAGATAAAGCTTGAAATAACCAAGACTTAGAAAAATTTAAGTGCTCTGTTGTACCTGTAGTGTGATCCGAGAGTTGTAACTCTCGGATAGACCATTGAAAATTTAGAAAAATTGTAAGTGTTTGGTGTCCAGATTAATGATCCGAGAGTTGTAACTCTCGGATGGTGCAGTAAAGCAATAAAAACTTGGAAACAAATTTGTTCAGCTGTTTCACCAATGAGATTCGAAAGTTATAACTTTTGTATCTCACTATGAATATTCACACAGATGTGATTTTCGAAAAATATGAGGAATTATAATAAACAAAGTTAAATCAAAATAAACAAAGTTAAATCAAAAATCTATCTTTCACGAATTTATGATTAAACAGAATTATGTTCACCCGATAGAATATAGTATCAAACGAGCTTTAAGCCCAAATAGATCAAAAATATTAATTTTAATGATCATACAAATGTGTTCTTACAAGAACACGAAGAACAAGAAAGAACACTCAATGATTTTCCGGAAAAAGTATTTAAGATCACCAATAACAGTATATAAGAGACGAAAATCAGCATGAAATTAGATCAAAAACACTTTCAAAATCAACTTACATGCTCTGATACCAATTTTAATTCCCAGATAGATAAATGAATCAATAATGTTAATGCATTCAACAATATCATGAAGAAAAATATGCATATAATATGAAGAACACGATGAATTCATTACAACAATATTAAATGAAAGTTGAAAATATGATAAATCCAATAGCTTCAACAATATAAGATTCGTACGTAGGCATACAACTGAAACCCTAAAGCTATACAATTTATAAGCATAGATTTGTACTTGAACTCAAACAGTTTAACCCATGGGTTGACTTTTAAAGTCTTGGACCCATTTACATCAAAGTTCCATTCATTACATTTGAGCCACAAAACATAGTTTCAACGATTACAAAATGAACCCTGAAACTATCAAAATTCTAGATCTAGCAAACACAGACTTGTGGGCTTCAGACAATAGAGTATTACGGACAAAACCATACTTTGGAATCCAAATTCAGCTTCCAATTGAGACATTGAAGTCCCAAATGATTTACTTTTAGAAACTAAGGTTTCAAATTTAGATTTTCAAAATAGAGATTCTCTTCCTTCAGTGCTTCAGCTTAAGCAGATCTGATGTCTTCCAGAAGCACAAAAGAGAATGAGACAGGAGTCAGGGCATAGAAACACTATTCTAGATATGACTTTCTACTCAACGCATCCGTGACCACATTGGTTATGTCAAGATGGTAGAGGATCTCAAAGTCATAGTCCTTAATTAGCTCCGAGGACCATTTCTGTTCCATGTTCAGATCCTTTTGAGTAAGAGCTACTTTAGGCTTTTGTGGTCAGTATAGAGCTGACACCACATACCATATAGATAATGATGCCGGATTTTTAATGCAAAGGTAACTGCAACTAACTCAAGATCATGAGTTGGCGCAAATTTCTCGTAGTGTTTTTAATTGCCTTTAAGCGTAGGAAAGGACATTGCCCTTTGCATGATTACACATACTAAGCCAGTACCAGATGCATTACTATAGACCATGAAGTCATCATTGCCTTCTGGTAAGTCTAGGATTGGCGCTTGGACAAGATTCTGCTTCGAAGTCATAGGAGCGGATTTAAACTTGTAATCTTCAAAATCTGCTGCTGTTAACGCTATTCTTCCTTGTTCATCAAGATTTTTCTTTTGAGACTCTCTTAATCTTATTGTTTTTTCTTGTTTCTTTTTTATTTGTAATTGATTCCTACGTCGATGTATATTTCGAGCATCCTTTGTTCAATTACTTCAACATTTTGGGATTTTCTGTTCAAATTTGAGTTCACTGTCGCGTTATTCATTTTTCAGTCATTATTTTGCCTGAAATCGTCTTATTTAGGTGTTTTTTGGTTAAATTAGTTCATTAACGTCACTCTATAATAAACTCAAAGCACTTTGGTATACGTTTTAAAACATATAACATCCATTTTGAGAAAATCTGGATTTGTGTTCTTGGACTGCAACTGTTCTCTTGAAATATTTTCACCAAGTCTTGAAACTTCGGACATCAACTTCGACTCGTCTAAGTTCAGACCAACCAAACTCCAGACTATATACTTCGGATATTCATCCGATCTTCAGATACCCCCAATCAGATTTCAGAGTTTCTCTTCTCCTAGCAAGTTTTTATTGATTTTCAATTTTCAAACCGTTTTGCAATTTATCCGAACTTTGGACGCCCACCATCCAAATTTCGGATCCCTATGTTAACAAACTTCACTTCTTTCAAGTTCATCCAAAATTCAGAACCACCCGAAATTCAGACCATTTGAACTACGTGTTTTCATTCGAACTCACATTCTGTTAGGCATAAAAAGGCCTCAGTCAAAACCTGCTGTTCATCTGAGGGGGAGATTCTTAATCAAACCTGTTGATGTATTTGAAGGTTGAATTTAAGGCCTGTTATATGCCTTATTGAAACCTGAAAATGATTTGCAATATCAGCCCAAAGTTGTTTCCCATGTTGCATTCGTTGCAACAAAGGCAGTTTGTCCTAGCTGTTCTGTCTGCTGAACAGGATGGACATAAACTGTCGACGCTGCTCTATTCTGTTGAGCAGCTTGGACAGTTTACAAATGTTTTGTTCTTTGTGAACAGAACCTGTTCTTTGTGAACAGGTTAAACACTTTATGGAATATGTTTCCAAGTCCTCATGTATTGTTTTTGGCTACAAGATCAGTTTACAAGTCGAAGACAAAGTGGAAAATAGAACTGCACAGCCTGCCCACGCTGTTCTGTCACATGAAGACAAACAGATATTTGAAAAGGGTGACAAACCTTTTCTTATATCAAAATGGCATTAGCTAAAGAAGAAAGATGCAAAGTTGAAATTCCTCTTTTGGTTAAAGTCGTATACAACAGTGACAAAAAGGAAAAGACAAAGATTCTGCCATGTGAAGACAAAGGTACTTTATCAGAATGTGCAGAAAGGAATTTTGTCTTTTTGGAAATACTCTCCTTTATCTCTTCTGTCCAATGAAGAAGCTTCACTGAGATTCTCCTTTTGAGTATAAAAGGAAGCTTCTAAGGATAAAGAAGTAATCAAGAGTGTGAAATCAGAACGTGCATTGAAGTGTGTTATTCCATGCATGTAAGTCTGCTTATATAAAACAGTAGAGTGTGTCTAAGCTGTCCTTTTGAGTCTTATTAAAAACAATGAGTGCTTCTAAGTGAGTGTATTCATTGTAACTACTCTGAGTGAGTTTTATATTAGTTGCCAAACTGTTGTATCTGTCATCACAGCTTGAACCTTTCCGCATTCAAGCTTGTTTGTAATTAACTTTTGTTGATAATACATACAAACATTGAGAAAAGAGTGTTTAAGTTTTAAATAGCTGTATTCACCCCCCCCCCCCCCTTCTACAGCTTATAACTATATACTTGGGAAACCTTTTGGGACCTACAACTGGTATCAGAGCAGTGTTAGAGTGTGTGTCATCTCTAAGATCCCTCATTTTCCCTGCGTTTCCATGGACAACAGTTCTGCAAATTCCTCTTACTATGACAATGGGTCAATGGCCAAACCTCCAAAGTTAAATCATCAGAACATCTCTGGCTGGAAGTGCAGAATGATGCTATCTTTAGAGAATCTGGATGTACAACTACCAGAGATAGTAATGGAAGAACCCTATGTGCCAACCTCTGTTACTACCACTAACTCCTGCTGTTGAAGGAGCAGCTCCTGAAATCAGAACCTTTGAGAAGGCCAAAGCTCAATGATCTGATGAAGACAAAAGACTGGTTGCTCCAAATGTAAGGCCAGGAATAACCTGGTTATCTCTCTGCCTGATGATGTGTTCAAACAGGTTGAGAAGAGGAAGACTGCAAAGGAGATGTGGGATACTTTGTGTACCGTCTATGATGGACCCACAATCACACTGGATAACAGGATTAACAATCTTGTTAGACAGTATGAACTCTTCTTTGCAAAACCAAAGGAGACTCTCAGTGAAACCTACACTAGGTTTACTACTCTTGTAAATGATCTCAAAGCTGTTGGGATCACCAAGGACAGCTTGACCCTGGTGAATAAGTTCTTGGACATCTTACCTGAAGAATGGAACTACCTTTCTACCATCTTGAGAAACTTAGGTACCATCAAACGTATGGATCTTGTAAACTTATATGGATCCTTACAAAATGATGAACAGTCAAGGCAACAGAAGAGAAATGCCTTGGAAATGTCCAAGAGAGGTGCTGCCTTAGTGGCCAGTGTGAGACAACCTGTTAGACAGGTATGTGATGTGTTCACACAACCTGATCAACAGGTTGATGATGAAAGAGAGGAAATGTCCGATGAGGAAGACAGTGCAGATCTTACTGAGCTTGATGATGAGCAGATGATAGCCATGCTTGTCGAAAGGTTCAACAAGAAAAGGTTTAGAAGAAATATGCTGCAGGGAAACTCAAATGCTGGCAAGAAGAAGGCATTTGATAAATCAAAAGCTGAGTGCTTCAAATGTGGCAAAAATGGCCATATAGCTGCTGATTGTGTGTCAAAAGCTATTGGACAGTCTTTCAAACCATACAAGACAAACAAGGATGATGGCTATAGGGTTAAGTACCTTATGGCCATGGCTAAGCTGAAGAAGTTGGAAAACTCAGTGGCTTCCAACAAGCAAAAGGGACTAATGGCAGAGACATGTGACTGGGAGGAGTCTGATTCATCATCAGATGAAGAACACAACAATTGTCTAATGGCCAATACTGTTGTCCCATCAACTAGCAAATTGAAACAGGACTTGGCTGAAGCTGAAGCCTTCAGCAGCTTGGAGAACTGGAACCCTACCATGATGTACAAGGTACAAAAATTTATGGCTTACAGTTCAGATGAAAAAGTGAAAATGTTTGAATATATGTTAGTTGATTTAAAAGCTGCTGTTGAGAAGGATAATGTTTTACTATCTGATATTTCTAAGCTTAAGACTGATCTTGAAATTAAATCTGGTGAACTGGACAGTTTCCATAAGTTGGAAACTGAACTTGATGAACTAAAACACATCAACTCCATTTTACTGGAAGAAAAGAGAGAAACAGATGTAAAACATGCAAAGCTTCAAAAGATAATTGACTCTTGGTGCCAATCTGCACAAAAAGTCAGCCATTGTATAAGTCAGCAGATCCCTGCACAAATCCAAGCCTATCTTGGAGGGGATCTTGACACAGCAGCTTCCATTGTTGAGAATAATAATCTGAAAGATGACCTATCCACTCTTGGTGAGCTTCCCAGTACTTTCATTCAGAAAGTTAATGGAAAGCTGATCTCAACAAACAGGTTTGTCAGGCCTCAAAACACTGACAGCTTGTGTGAAAAAGGCTCAAAAGCTGATGATGGAATGTGTTCTCCATCAACTCAGCCCACTAAGTGCTATGCTGAGTCTCACAAGCAAAAGAAAGGAAAACATTCTCAAACTGCAGCGGTGGACACTAAACCTGTTGACAAAACAGGATCTGGGTCGAAAGCTGATGGCAAGAGACATGTTAATCCGTTTGATGCTAAACATTTTGAAAATAAGTTTTCAAAAGGTAAGCAACCTGCTTTCAACAAGGGTAAGTCTCATTTTGAAAGTAAATCTGCTATGGTTTCAAATAAGTTTTCAAATCATAGTGGAAAACTGGTTATAAATGAAAATGTCTTTCAAAACCAGAAACAGTGATTATGCTGATAGGCAGTTTCAATCACATCTCAGTAAGAGCAAAGGCAAAGCCATTGCTCAGCCTGAGAAATCTGGGAATAAGTTTCCCAAACATTTGGAGGGACAAAAGCCAATCAAGCTTCCTGTTTTTGACATCTGTCCTCCCAAAAAGAGGAAAGAAGAAACACGCAAAACTGTTGCTATTGTGCCATCCACCCAAGCTGTTGATTCATTGAAAAATAGTAATAAGTTTGCTAAACCTGTTGATAAAATCAACAGAAATAATTCAGAATGTGATTCTGAAAGCTCTTCTTCCAAAAAGGCCAAAAAGAGAAAATGCTATAAATGTGGAAAGAAGACACACATGGCCAAAGACTGTCCTGAAATTGAGGACATGAGGCCTGTTGACTCTGCTAGTTCCATCATTGCTAAAACAAGTAGTGTTTGAAGTGACATAGTCAATGAGGGTGGTATCCAATTTGATACCATTCAAATAGGAAATATTAATGTGGATATCACTAGCCCATCAACACATGTTGATGAAGTAGGAGAACTCATCTCTGTGATGACTTCCCCTAAAAATAACTAATATTTTCCTATGACATTCTGCAGGACAAACAACCATCCCATGTTTGGTAAATGGACAGTGGCTGCTCAGGGCACATGACAGGTTGCAAGGACAAGCTGAATGATCTCAGACCTGCTGAATGAGCTCAGGGCACATGACAGGTTGGTGACAATGTACAGGGATCCACTGAGGGATATGGAACTCTTAAAGCTGGTGCTGCAGTGCTCAAAAGAGTAGCCTATGTAGTTGGGCTAAAACATAACCTTGTAAGCATAAGTCAACTGTGTGATGCTGGCTACAGGGTTAACTTTGATGAGCACCTGGGTTACATATTGGAACCCCAAGGCAAAGTTGTGCTGTGTGCTCAACGGAAGAAAGGTGTATATGTTGTGGATATGCAATCTGCTGATCCTACAACTGAAACCTGTTTTCTCACAAGAACAAATGCAGACCTAAACTGGTTATGGCACAAAAGGCTGTCACACCTGAACTTCAAGAACATCAACAAACTCTATAAGAAAGAGTTGGTAACAGGTTTGCCTTCCATGACTTTTGTTAAGGATAAACTCTGCACAGCTTGTGAAAAAGGCAAGCAGAGAAAATCATCTTTTAAATCCAATCATAATTTCTCTACTGATACTCCTCTCTTCTTAATCCACATGGACTTGTTTGGACCTGTTAATGTCCCAAGTCTTGGAGGAAGAAGATACACTCTAGTAATGGTTGATGAGTTCTCCAGGTTTACATGGGTAATCTTCTTGAAGAGCAAAGGAGAGGCTGCTAGAGAAATCATTGGATTTGTCAAAAAGATGGAAATGCTGAACTCTGCTCAAGTGAAGCAGCTTAGAAGTGATCATAGTACTGAGTTCAAAAATAGTACTCTTGACAACTTCTGTGAAGAAAAAGGGATTTCTCAAAACTTTTCAGCAGTAAGAACTCCACAACAAAATGGAGTTGCTGAAAGAAGAAATAGAACCCTTATTGAAGCTGCTAGAACCATGTTGTGTGCATCTGGTTTACCTTCATCATTCTGGGCTGAAACTGTCAACACTGCTTGCTTCACCCAAAATAGATCCTTAGTGGTGAAAAGGTTCAACAAGACTCCCTATGAGCTGCTCAAAGGGAGGAGGCCAAATATTAGCTACTTCCATGTGTTTGGATGTCCCTGCTTCATTCTGAATCAAAGGGACCAACTGGTAAAGTTTGAACCAAAAGCTGATGAAGGTGTATTTGTTGGATACTCTGATATCTCCAAAGCCTACAGAGTATATAACAACAAAAGAAAAGTGATAGATGAATCTATCAATGTCACTTTTGAAGAGTCCAGGAATGCCTCCTCCAAAGCTGTTCCTGAATCAGTTTCAGGAGACTTCAACTTTGATGATCTTATGCATTCCAACAGTGAAAAGGACTCAAAAGCTTCCACTACATCCAAAGTGGAACCTGCAAACCATGATGGACATGATGATGATTATGTTGATACACCCCGTATGAATAAGTTACTGAATTAATTACAACTACATGTCCTGAACCAATCAATGCTGATTTTCCTGGATCCTCTGCTGATATGTTCAACAGTGGTCAGTCATGTTCAACAAGTGAACAGGCTCAAGACAACAGTGTGTCTGAAAATCTTTAGAGCTGCTCAACAGGACCTGCTGAAGATGCTAATAACTCAGGAGAATCCTTATTGAAGAATGATCCTAAGTGGATCAGATGTCACCCCAATGATCAAATAATTGGTGACATCAACAAAGGGGTACAAACGAGATGGGACAGCTTAGGGAACTTTTGTATGTTCTCTAGTTTTGTGTCTCTCATGGAGCCAAAGAAAGTGGATGAAGCACTTAAAGATGCCAATTAGATCACTGTCATGCAAGAAGAACTCAATCAGTTTGAGAGAAACAAGGTATGGAAGCTGGTCATCGCTGCTAAAGGAAAAACTATAAATGGCACCAAATGGGTTTACAGAAACAAGATGAATGAGCAAGGTCATGTCATTAGAAATAAGGCAAGACTTGTTGCTCAGGGCTATAGACAGGAGGAAGGCATTGACTACGATGAAACATTTGCTCCTGTTGCCAGGCTAGAGGCAATTCGTGTGTTTGTAGCCTACGCTGCTCATAAGAGCATGAAGGTATTTCAAATGGATGTGAAGAGTGCATTTTTAAATGGAAAGCTGCAAGAGGAAGTTTATGTCAAGCAGCCTCCAGGTTTTGAAAATGAAAATCATCCATGTTTTGTCTATAAGTTGGACAAAGCTCTCTATGGTCTAAAACAAGCCCCTAGAGCCTGGTATGACACTCTTACTGATTTCCTTATGAGCAATGGGTATTCCAGAGGTAAAGTGGATACCACACTGTTTATAAAGAAAGTGAAGTCTGATATTATGCTTGTTCAAATCTATGTGGATGACATAATATTTGGTTCTACTAATGAACAACTATGCAAGAATTTTTCGTTACTCATGAAATCCAAGTATGAAATGAGTATGATGGGAGAACTTACTTTCTTTTTAGGATTACAGGTTAAACAAACCTCAACTGGAATTTTTATAAATCAAAGAAACTACACTTTAGATCTATTGAAAAAGTTTAAATTTGATCAAAGTTCTCCTATTAAAACTCCAATGGCAACCAATGTAAAATTGGATGCAGATGCCTGTGGCAAAGCTGTTTCAGTAACAGCTTACAGAGGCATGATTGGGAGCTTGATGTACTTAACTGCTAGTAGACCTATTATGTTTGCTACCTGCTTATGTGCTAGGTTCCAACCTGATCCAAAGGAATCACATCTAGCTGCTGTGAAAAGAATCTTCAGATACCTTAAGGGTACACCAGGTTTGGGTCTTTGGTATCCCAAAGACTCAGGCCTTGAACTAACAGGTTATTCAGATTCAGATTTTGCAGGTTGCAGGTTAGACAGGAAAAGCACAACAGATGGATGTCAACTCCTTGGTGGTAAGTTGATAAGTTGGTGTAGCAAGAAGCAGAACTCAGTTTCTACTTCTACTGCTGAAGTTGAGTACATCGCTGCAGGAAGCTGCTGGGGGCAGATTCTGTGGATGCAACATTAGCTTGAAGACTATGGACTTGTACTTAGGAAAACTCCTATTCTGTGCGACAATACAAGTGCCATAGCTATTTCCAACAATCTAGTGTTTCACTCCAGAACAAAGCATATCGAAGTCAGACATCATTTTATCAGAGATCACATTCAGAAAGGTAATGTGGAGGTAAGTTTTATTTCCACTAATGAACAGCTTGAAGACATTTTCACCAAACCTCTTGATGAAAACAGGTTTAATTACCTTGTCAGCAAGCTAGGCATGTTAAACAAGAGTGACTAAGTGTCCTTAAAGTCTAAGACTTTATATGTCTCACACTGCTCAAGTTCTTTCAGAACAGCTTAGACAGAACAGGCTATGCATGTTCTCTACTTAGCCGTTTTCTGCAAAACTTGAACAGCTTGAACACATAACATGTTTGACAAATAATAGTTTATTTGTCAAGCCTGATCTAATGATCATATCTCCACCCTGCTCTCTCTCTCTCTCTCTCTCTCAATCTGTCATACAAGGCATTGTCTTGTAACCTAATCAGCTACTGAACACAACCTGTTCTTGCAAAGCTGAACAGGTTGACGGAGCAGCTTGAAGAGTGAAAAGTTTGTGATGACCCTGCTCATCACAGGTTTGACCATCAGCTTGGACTATCAGTTTAATTACCTTTATTCACAATTAAGTTACTTAATTTCTGTTTTTATTTAACTTAATTACTGCGGATAATGTGGGTTTCGTGTGTTAGTGATTAAAAAGGGCTCAAGTGGTCTGACAAACGGTCTGACGTGGACAACCTTTCCGTTTTCCGTTAACGACCTTTTCAAATCAACCGCCCAAATATTTCTCTCTCATACTGACTCACATTCAAATCCTATAAATACCTCCTACTGTTTCATCTTCGTCTTCCTAACTACTTCCGTAAACCTTCTAAGAACCCTAAAAATCGACTAAGTGTCTTGTGCTTCTGTCACTCTCACTACTTCCCAAAATGGCTCAAAGAAACAACCCCTTTCTACCAGTATTCGTTGGTGATGATGTACAGAAACACACATCAGTCACCACAATGCTTACCCTGAAACCCACTAACTATATTGCCAACCTCACAATCCCTAAAAACAATGTGGGAAAAGGCTATGATCAAATGGTGGAGTTTTTGAAGGTTCATCCGTTGAACTATGCCATGACTGCTACTCCTGGTGTCCTGTACCAGGAGATGGTGTATGAGTTCTGGTACACTTGTTCCTACAACCCGGACACGAAAGTCATCAAGGGCACCATACTCAATGAGACTCAGACCATTGAGATCAACACTCGTCAGCTCAGGGAAGTTCTTCGACTCCCTGTGGTTGAAAGATATGATCAACCACAACCAGAAGATGAACAGATGAAGAATCTACTGCACTTCTGTGGTGTAGCAGAACCAAAGGTTGGAGCAACGCTGTTCAGAAATGATTTGTCTCCTACTTACAGCTTCTTGTTTGCCTCTGTGGTAATGTGCTTCAGCAGTAAGGTTGGTTCCTTTGACCAACTGAGCCGTGATGAAGTTCCTGTAGTTCTTCAGCTTGTGGATGGAACTACAACAGACATGGCTAAGTGGATTTTCCTGAATTTGAGGAATCTGGTGCAGTAGGAGACACGACCAGCTGCTGTTCAATATCCCAGATTTCTGAGTCTCATCTTCAAGCATATTTGTAGGGACCATTTGTATAACTCTCAGCCTTTACTTCATACTGCTGCATTCCCTGTAATAGGGAATAGAGTTTTCTATACTCCTGTTCTCCCAAATGAGCCTCCTCTGTCAACACCAATGAGGAGGTTGTTAGGACTGGTGGATGGACCCTCTGATGTGAGGGTGGATCCAGAAGCTGCTCCCAGATGAAAATCGAAAGCCAGGGCCAAGCTTGTTAAAAGGACCCTGGAAATCACTGAAGCTGGGCATGTCCACAAGAAGGCCAATACAGCTAAGTCTGGGTCTGCTCCTTTAGCCTCTATGGCTGAGGGGGAGCAGGCTCCTCACCCTGGGTCATTTGTTGACCCTGAAGCCTTTGTGGATGGTGCCTCTGTGGCACCTGAGACTATGGAACAGGTCAACCCACCTGTTTCTGACCCAGTCTCCAAATCTGTCCAGTCTGAACCTCTCATCTCCTCTCCAAAATCCCCCACTTCATCTCACATTCTATACCAACGCAAAAAGAAACCAACAGCCTAAACTAGCCCCTCTGTTCCCTCTCAACAGGGTTCAGTTTAAAAAGAAGCAACCTCTGCTGCCTCTCCTATTTTGGGAGAAGGATGAGCACACTTGGAGCCTGCTTCACTCCACCCAGTGTCAACCCCAAGTCAGCCTAGACCCTCTGGTTCCTCCCAACAGGAGCCAGTTGTACATATGGAGAAAACCACATCAACTATTCCAGCCTCCCAACAGGCTGAGAATATTGAAAGACAGGAGTTCTCTCCACTCCACACTAAGTCCACACTGTCCCCAACTCATACTTCTATACACCCTGAGTCTGCACGAGGTGTCCACTCTGCTGGCTTAGACCATACAGCAGATCAACCTCAATCTTCTGCTCCTTATGATGCAGTTGTTCTACACCAAACAGCTGCTGAAGGACCCACAACTATCGCTGATGAACCTCAGGGAACAGAACATCCCTTTGGTGAGGATAATCCCTTTATGCAAATTCCATCAGCAGGTTTCACCACTGCTGATGTTGAAATGCAAATTCTATCTCCCCATGATGAGGTACTTTTACACCAAGGTACTGCAGAGGGAACCACCACCGGCCTTAATGAAGGTGCTGCAAAACAAGCAGTGTCTGAAAGGCTACAATCCACTACCCACTCTCCTGATGATGCAGCTACAGCCACTGCTGAAGGACCCATCGACCCCTCCAAGCTGGGCCACATTACTTTTGCCTAGGCTACGGAGCTTCTTTCTAAAATACCCTCTCCTTCTACATCACATCCCCATACACCAGCCTCATCGTTTTCATCTCCATCCACTCACTCAAAACAATCCACCCATACACCTCCATCTCCTAAAGACCTACCTTTGAAGGATCAGCTCTCTTTGCTGACCAACAAAGTTGGTTCTTTAGAAACCTCCATGTCCTCTCTACCATCTCTCATTTCAGACTCTGTGTCTGAACAGCTTAAGGGATTCTTTGATCTGTTCAAGGATTCCTTCCCAACCACTCCACAAACTGACAACTCCTCACAGCTGCTTGCACTCACTGCACAGCTGCAAAATGTCTCCACCTCCCTCTCCTCAATCCTTTCACTCCAAGAAGACTCTGTGTCCTCTATGACAGCCATATCCAACAACTGTCATCTCTCCTCACTACTTGCAATTCTACCCTTCCTACCACTTTGGCCAGCTTAAACACCTTAATAGGCTCTCTATCAAATTCTGTGTCATCAAATCTTGCTGAAGTGCAGGACTCTCTTGAGTTACATCTTGCACAGCTCCAAACTTTGCTGTTCACAGCTTCTGATAGGGACAACATTATTAACCTGACCTCCTTTACTGATACCCAATCATCTTCTCTTCGAAGCTGTCTTTCCCAACTTGCAGAGGTGAAGGACAACCTGGCTTTCTTAGTGCATAGCCTTGTTGGTCCCAAGCCTGCTGCCAAAACTTCTGGCAAGCCTGCTGACTTCGTGTCTTCAGGCAGACCAGGTGTTGAAGGTGCTGGTCCATCTCCTTCAAAGGGGGAGAAGTCATCTGCCTCGAAGACCAAGTCTAAGGGGGAGAAAACTTCTTCTCCTAAGGAGAAATTAGTACCTACTGGTCAACTAGCAGGAACATCTGCAACAGGTACAATGGAAGGTGCCTCTCAAGCTGCTCAGCCTACTCAGGCTGAATCTCCAAACCGTGCTCAGTCTAAGTGGTAGGAATTCATTTCTGAGGGCAGGCCAAGCAGCAGAAGGAGGCATCTCATTGTAGAGGAAGAAGAAGAAGAGGAAGAAGCTCCTGAAGCTGTTATCACTAAAGCAGCTAAAGGAAAAGAAAAAGTAGCAGTTGATTCTGAACAACAGAAAGCAGCAGAAAGCAGCAGACTTAAAATTTCACAAAGCCAGGGCAAAGGAAATGGGTCTTCCCATAGATAAATACTTTGAGTTCAGAGATGAACAACTTAAAGCCCTGGAAGCTCTAAGAGAAGAAGAAGCCTCTGTCAAAGCTACAAAAACTTTTGCACTTCAAGAGGCAAGCAAAATTAAAATGCCTTCTTTGGTTGTGCAGAAGAAACTGATGGAAGCTGCTAAGGAATCAGCAGGAGAAAAGGAAGGTGAACAGGTTAAGGGTGCTCTGGTCTCTTTGACCAAACCAAAACAAGCATCCTCTGCAAGGGCCCAGTTCCATTTTGAAAATTTGGCAAGGAAAAAGTTTCAAGATGTTGCTGATAGAAGGCTTGCCAAAGAAGCAATTGTCAAAGCTGTCCCCATAGCAAGAAAAGGCAAACAGTGGAAACTGCAGATAACCAGAATGGGTGCAACAGGCCCAGAGCTGGAAACTTATGACTACACTGATGTTGCACAGATGGGGTAAAGGGAATGGGTTGAGCTGGCTGTTGCCCTAACTCAGTCTAAGTCAGAAACAGCTAAGACTATCAGGGCATATATTAAGAAGCTGATGGAGAGAGTGCAGCATCTTGGCCTGATCCTAAAAGAAGTAAGTGAGGGTGTCTTTGTGACATACCCCAAAATAAAGGCCAGGAGGACAAGGAAAGATTCTGAGCTGGAGCAACTCCTTACCTTAATTGAACAGGGTGATTATGCCCTTGAAATGAAAGGAATTGACTACAGCCTGCCCAGTGGAGTAGAGTTTGAAGAAGGCAAGATAATTGAAGAACCTGAGTTGGGGGCATTTTTTGTAGATCCCTTAACCCAGAAGAAATGCTTTCAGAGAGCATTAGATCTATACAAAGTGGATCTGAGACAGCTTGCAGCCTTCAGACTTGCAGCTTCATTCAGGCAATCAAGCAGGTGGAGAGCAGCCATCTGGGATCAGCTCAGAGGCTTTTATGAAAGAGGTGAACTTCAAGATCCCAAGTTTATGATCCTCAGAGTTGAAATCCAAGATTTGGAAGAAACAAGGGATGAGCTTGAAAAGATGTTTGAAGGACCACCTCCACTGGAGTAAAGTCCATCTACCATCAGGGTAGGTGAAGAATGGAAGCTGTCCATCTGTTGGACAGGCTTGCCATTATCTGCTCCCAAAATCGACACTCCAAAAGTGTTGAATTGTTTTGTCTTGTACATTAGTTTTACTCTGTTACATATGTTGTAACTTTACTTATTTACGTTAGTTGTAATATACATTAGTACATTAGTTGTACTCTTGCAAAGACATATGTTGTTATCTGTAATCAAAATCAGTATGTATATAAACTGATCTTTTACTTTACCCTGATGTTGTAATTTTATTTCAGCAAATGTAATGTAAAAATACATAGTGATTATTGATTAAATCAGCTTAGACTAATTATTGCAAATAAGGGGAGATTGTTAGGCACAAAAAGCCCTCAGTCAAACCTGCTGTTCATCTGAGGGGGAGATTCATAATCAAACCTGTTGATGCATTTCAAGGTTGAATTTAAGGCCTGTTATATGCCTTATTGAAACCTGAAAGTGATTTGCAATATCAGCCCAAAGCTGTTTACCATGTTGCATTCGTTGCAACAAAGGCAGTTTGTCCAAGCTGTTCTGTCTGCTGAACAGGCTGGACATAAACTGGCTACGCTGCTCTATTCTGTTGAGCAGCTTGGACAGTTTACAAGTGTTCTGTTCTTTGTGAACAGAACCTGTTCTATGTGAACAGGTTAAACACTTTATGGAATATGTTTCCAAGTCCTCATGTATTGTTTTTGGCTACAAGATCAGTTTACAAGTTGAAGACAAAGTGGAAAACAGAACTGCACAGCCTGCCCACGCTGTTCTGTCACATGAAGACAAACAGATATTTGAAAAGGGTGACAGACCTTTTCTTATATCAAAATGGCATTAGCTAAAGAAGAAAGATGCAAAGTTGACATTCCTCTTTTGGTTAAAGCCGTATACAACAGTGACAAAAAGGAAAAGACAAAGATTCCGCCATGTGAATACAAAGGTACTTTATCAGAACGTGCAGAAAGGCATTTTGTCTTTTTTGAAAGACTCTCCTTTATCTCTTCTGTCCAATGAAGAAGCTTCACTGAGATTCTCCTTTTGAGTATAAAAGGAAGCTTCTAAGGATAAAGAAATAATCAAGAGTGTGAAATCATGACGTACATTGAAGTGTGTTAGTCTATGCATGCAAGTCTGCTTATATAAAATAGTAGAGTGTGTCTAAGCTGTTCATGTATAAGCTGTCCTTCTGAGTCTTGTTAAAAACAGTGAGTGCTTCTAAGTGAGTGTATTCATTGTAACTAGTCTGAGTGAGTTTTAGATTAGTTGACAAACTGTTGTATATGTCATCTCAGCTTGAACCTTTCCGCATTCAACCTTGTTTGTAATTAACTTTTGTTGATAATACATACAAACATTGAGAAAAGAGTGTTTAAGTTTTAAATAGTTGTATTCACCCCCCCCCCCTCCCCCCCTCTACAGCTTAGAACTATTGTCAGGATCTAAAACTAATCAACCAAGACTAACTGATTTGAATTTATCAGAGTATAAATCAATAATCTTGCTTTGAATCAAAGTTTAATTAAGAATTTGCGGAATAACACTTAATTATTTTAGCAAAAGCTTTCAGAACCAATAGTAGATAAACACAAGAAATAACCAAAACTGCTTGTATTGCTGATTTAACTGATTACAATCACCTCTAATCTGTTTGATTAGACGAAGAACACAAACTGTTCTTAGGGTTTTTCAACCTTAGAGGCTTATGAAAACTTAAACAAAAAGCAATTACAAACTTGAATATGCAGAAAACTCCTATATAATAGAAAGACCTATTCTATGTATTTGTATTGCTTCTTGATTTGTTTCCTTGAAGGACTATGACTTCTCTGATAGTAGATATGCTGGAATCTTCGTGTAGATATCTTTTCATGAAAGTCAGCACTTTCTGTTTATGAAACTGTTGAGCAGCTTGAATCACTTGACAGCTTGAACAGAGCAGCTTGATTTGATTTACTCTGCCAGCTTGAACTTTTATACTGGCAGCTCGAGTTTCTTCAACTAACAGCATGAACTTTGTATTTACATGAAAACTCTACTAACAGTTTGAGAAGACTAACTAACAGTTTGAACTTACTTAGAGTATTTCCCAACAATCTCCCCCTAACTTAAATTCTTTACACAAGACTTTAAGTTCTATACAAAAATGGAAATGAATAAGTAAACTGTTATTTACAAACCAAGGCTTTCAAAAACTTACAACTGTGCAAGCTTCTGATTTACAGCCTTCAAAAATTCTTTCTTCATCTCGTCTCTATCACAAGATATTCTAACAGATTTCATCTGGAGCAGCATATCCTTTGGTAGATCATAGAATTCAAGATTAAAGAACATACCAGATCCATCTGAAAATTTGATTCTGTAAGTCCTTGATTTGACAAACAGATCAACTTGCTTGATCTTCTTTCCTTTCTTGTTGGCATCCTCTATCTCTTCCCTTATTGACTCAGGATCAACAATTGAATTCAGATCTTTGATAACTTGTTTCACTCGTGGTAGAGCAGATCTTACTTGTGTCACGGACCCAATATTATGCATCTTTGTTAGCTCATCTCTGGTCAACTTTTGAACCATATGCCAGAATGTGTCATACTCTTCTTCTGGACCAGATTCCCTTCTCACTATAAACTGAACTCTTAAATCAATATTGTCCAGTGGCTTGGCATACCAGTAGTTGATAAGAGGCTTTGTAAAGTCATGCTGGTCAATCAATTTCTCTATCTCCATGGCCTTTTGCAGTTGTTGCTCAAACAACACCCTTTTAACTTGATGCAGCTTTCCTTGTGATGATGACTCAGATGCAGGAATAGAAGCAACAGCTTGATCAGAAGGAGCAGGTGCACTGGCAACAGTTTGATCATGACTTGTACCAGTTTGAACTGGTTCTTGTGATGGTTGGACTTCTTGGGAGACTTTTGTTTTCTTTATTTTGTCCATTTCTTTATCATGGATCTCTTGCAGCCTTTCAGTGGTCATGGACTGAGCCATTTTCTTTGGAATGCCAGCTGCAAAGGCAAATTTGATCAGAAATCTTCTTTGCTTAGCCTTGAAGTGCCCTGTTGGCAGCTTCCTCTTCTTCTCTCCTTGTTTGACCACAAACCCCTTTAGGTAATCACCTAAGGTTTCATCATCGTCCATTGGGGGCTGGGTTTGCTGGTCTAACTCTTGATCCTGTTCTTCTGCTAACTTTCTGGCAACTTCAGCATCAAAGGCAATCTGAGCTTCTCTGGACGAAAATTTGTGCTTTGGAGACTCAATGAGAATCCCATTGCCCTTGTCTTTTGCAGCAGAGGATGTAGCTTGGACTGTACTGGTTGGAGCTTAAACACGTTCCCTTATAACAACTCCAGTTGCTTTTGAGGAGGCAGCAGCTTGAGTTTCTAGGCTAACAGCTTGAGAAGCTGTTGGGACTGTTAGCCTAGAAGGTGGAACTGTTGAGGCTGCTTCGACTGCTTTTGGAAACTCCTGATTCTCCCCCTTTCGGGAAGCATTGGTTTGGTCAGGAGGACCTACAACCTTTGCCACTTGGGTTTGAATCAACCGCTCTAATTTCATGATCTTATTTCCACAGAGGGTAAACCCTTTACGGAGATAATCCATTCTTTGATTTTGAGCCGCTTCTGCCTGCTTTAGTGCAAATATCTGAGCTCCCTGTGCAACAATGATGGACATTTGGTATTCCAACATAGCTACAACAGGTTTCATCTTGGGATCCGTCAAAAGCATGATTTGCAGACTAGCCTCAAGATCAGAAAACACCTGTGGTGGTTGTGATCTATCACCGGCAGGAATACCAGAAGTAGAAACCTCTCGGCCCCTCTGTTCTTGGTTCTGGGGACTTCCAGCTTGTGTTTGCACACTTGCTGTTGCCATGGGTGTGGTCTTAATGATGTTGGCACTGTCCTGTGCCTCTTGTGCAGAGACAGCAGTACTTCCAGCCACAGAACCTATATTCTGTGTAGAAGTGTCCTCCTGCACATGGTTATATGGCTCTTGTCTGAGGGCTGAGGAGGAAGGAGCTCCTGGTCTTCTTTTCCTTTTATATAGAAATTTTAGTGTGGGTCTTGGCTGATGAAAAGGAACAGAAGGAATTTGTGTATCATGAGGAGGGGGTTGGGGTCCTGGGGGTGTAGCAGTGATGTTCATCATTGCAGAAGGCAATGGAACATCTACACTCAAAAAATTGGCACTTTGTTTTTAAAATATGGTGGGATTGATATTGAGTGCATGATGGATATGGGAGTGTCGAAGAAAGTCCATCATGTCATGGAACGGTTGAAGTTCTGAGTGCTTTAGAGAGTAGGGAAGGCAGTTCTGTTCTTTAACAAACTCCATTGAATATCAAACGAAGGTTTTAGGGTTTGCAAAGAATAGTGTGTGAATCGTTCAGAGAGAAAAGAAAGGCCGTGGAAGGAAATTTTGTAACTGGTAGTTACAACTGAACGAAACGGGGACCTTTAAAGGTTTTGAAAAAGGTTGGGTCCCGCGCACACACATTTGATATTACCAAAATACCCTGCACACTTTGACAGATCAAGTGAATAACTAACAGTCCGAGAAAATGAACTAGCAGCTTGAGAAAATACTCAAGCTCTTAGTTAAAACTTAGGCATCTTTTAATAAAACAGTGACTCCCCCTTAAATAAGCATATAAAGTTGATAATAATGAAGACAAGTTAATCCATGTTTACCATACCATTGTTTGATACTAGGAAAGTGAACCTTCCTACATCAAAAGGTTTTGTAAATAGATCAGCTAACTGATCATCAGTATGTATTTTGGTAACTTGTATTAACTTCTTCTCATCACAATCCCTTATAAAGTGAAATCCGATTTCTATATGCTTGGTTTTTGGGAATTTCACTGGGTTTTGCACAATGCTGATTGCACTTGAATTGTCAATATAAATAGGAGTGGATGAGAAGTTCATACCATAGTCTCTCAATTGATTTTAAATCCACATTACCTGTGAGCAGCAACTTGCAGCTGCTACATATTCTGCTTCAGTGGAGGATGTGGAAACAGTTGTCTGCTTTTTGCATTGCCAAGAGACCAGTCTTGCTCCTAAATATTGACATCCACCAGTTGTGGATTTTCTGTCAATGTTGCATCCACCATAGTCACTGTCAGAGCAGGCTGTTAAGGTAAGAGGAGAGTCTTTAGGATACCAGAGGCCTAAATGAGGTTGGCCTTTTAGGTATCTAAAGATTCTCTTAACAGCAACCAAATGAGAATCCTTTGGAGAGCATTGAAACCTAGCACACACACAGACAGCAAACACAATTTCAGGTCTAGAAGATGTTAGATACATAAGTGATCCTATTAGAGATCTGTATAAATGAATGTCCACATCAATGCCATCTTTGTCTGTATGGAGCTGCTTGTGAAGATCCATTGGAGTGCTTGCAACTTTGGTGTCTTGATACCCAAACTTTTCCAGTATGTCTTTAACATACTTTGATTGACTTATGAAAAGACCAGTGGGTTTCTGCTTGACCTGCAATCCTAGAAAGAAAGTGAGTTCTCCCATTGAACTCATTTGGAACTTTTTGTGCATCAAAGCTTCAAACTCTTTGCACAAACAATCATTTGTTGAGCCAAAGATGATGTCATCAACATAGATTTGGACAAGCAGAATCTCAGCTTTGATGGACTTAGTGAAAAGGGTTTTGTGCAGAGTTCCTCTCTTGAACCCATTTTGTAGAAGGTATGATGACAGAGTGTCATACCATGCTCTTGGGGCTTGATGGAGATCATAGAGAGCCTTGTCTAACTGGTAGACCCTGTCTGGATACTTGTAGTCCTCAAAACCAGGAGGCTGACATACATAGACCTCCTCTTCAATTGTCCCATATAGAAAAGCAGACTTCACATCCATTTGATACACTTTAAAACCTTTGAAGCTTGCATAGGCTAAAAATAGTCTGATGGCTTCAATTCTTGCCACTGGAGCAAATACATCATCATAATCTATTCCTTCTTCTTGAGTGTACCCTTGAGCTACTAGCCTTGCTTTATTCTTGATGACTATCCCTCTCTCATCTTTCTTGTTTCTGAACACCCATCTTGTACCAATTGCTCTCTTTCCTTTAGGAAGATTAACCAGTGTCCATACATTCTGAATCTTGAACTGTAGAAGCTCTTCTTGCATTGCTTCAATCCAGGATGAATCTTTCAATGCTTCTGATGCCTTTTTAGGTTCCAGTTAAGACATGAAACAGGCATGTTCAAAAGCAGCTAGACTGAATTCAGGAACTGCTTGTTCAGCAGCAGCAGTCTCATTGTGAACCATCTTCCTTGTTTGTACAGGAGTACTTGGATCACCCAGTATTTGATTGAGAGGATGATACTTGTGAACTCTGTGTGTAGGCTCTCTTTCTGTCTGAAAAGAGGATCCAAGATTTGTATCATCTCCATCAGGACTAGTGAATGGTTCAGCTTCTGGAACAGCTTGACTTGAATCTGGGATTGGTTCCCTTTGTGATGGAGCTGTTCTCTCAGGACTTGGGAGTGGCACTTCAGTATCTAGATTTGTATCATGTTGAGCATTCAGAACCCCTGGAGGGTAACATGACAGAAGTGGTATAGAGGTGTATTCATCCCAATTGGTTGGATCTACAACAGTTTGAAACTTTGTGCCAACAGCTTGAGAATTTGTATTAGCAGCATGAGAATTTGTGTTGGCAGCTTCAATCCTGTATGCATCAGCTTCTGCAGTATACTCAACAAAGCTCAGAGAATTTTTTAGTGAATCTAAATCAAACAACCAATCAGGACCAGTGCCTTTGACATTTGGAGTATTTTCATTAAATTCAACATTGGCACTTTCCTCAATGGTTTTGGACACACTGTTATATACTCTATAGGCTTTGCTTTGACTTGAGTATCCTACAAAAAATCCTTCTTCAGCCTTACTTTCAAACTTCCCTAAGTGAGTCTTAGTATGAAGAATGGTACATGGACATCCAAAAGGCTTGAAGAAAGCGATTAGGGGACTTCTGTTGTGGAATAACTCATAGGGAGTTTTTCCTTGAGATTGAACAACTTGAACCCTATTCAGAACATAACAGGCTGTATTGACAGCTTCTGCCCAGAAAGTCATTGGCAGATTTGAATCAGCTAACATTGTTCTAGTAGCCTCAATTAATGTTCTGTTCTTTCTTTCAGCTACACCATTTTGCTGTGGTGTTCTTGGTGCACTATATTGTCTAGCAATACCTTTGGACTCACAGAAACTGTTTAGAATGTGATTTTTAAATTCAGTTCCATTGTCTGATCTTATCACCTTAACTTTTGAGTTGGATTGGTTTTCTATCTTAAGGATAAAAGACTTAACTAGCTCAGCAGTTTCATCTTTGGACCTAAGAATGTAAACCCAAGTAAATCTGGTGAAATCATCAACAATAACTAAACAGTAAGCCCTTTTATTCAAACTCAAAACAGATGTTGGACCAAATAGATCCATATGGATCAGCTGAAGAGCAGATGAGATTGAATTTACTTCTTTGGTCTTATGAGAAGTTTTGTGTTGCTTGCCTTTAAGACATGCTACACAATGATCATCACATATGAACTCCTTTTGTGGTAAACCTCTTACCAGATTCTTTTTGACCAAAACATTCATGGACTTGAAGTTCATGTGACACATCCTTCTATGCCTAAGAGCAGACTCATTTGATGATGCTTTGGATATCAAACAGCTTAAAGTATTTGATTTGGATAAAAAATCTGTGTCCAAACAGTAGACATTGTCCTTTCTTGGTGTTCTTAGTAAAACAAAGTTTTCAGGAATTTTGAAATCTTTTGAAAGGACAATGCACTCAGAATCTGTAAACAAAACAATGTTTTGTTTGTCACAAATTTGAGAGACACTTAATAAATTATACTTAAGCTGTTCAACATACAAAACATCATGGAAAGTCATGTTGCCTGCATTAACAGTACCTTTACCTGTAACCTTACCTCCTTTTGAGTTGCCTCCAAATGCAACAAATCCTCCATCAAAGCCTTTGAAATTTGACAAGCACTCAGAATTGCCTGTCATGTGCCTAGAGCATCCACTGTCCAAATGCCATCTTGTTTTATGAGGAGACCTGTGGTTGCCCTGCACAAATAAAAGCTTAGTCAGTAGTGGAGTAAACCCAAACCAAATTGGTTTTGGGTTGGCCTTGTGCATTGACATAACTAAATATTGTTTTCGACTTTTTATATTTAGTGAGATTTACTGATGGAGTCTTTGGAGAGTATTTAGTGATTATTTGAGGTATCCAGGTATTTTGATCATCTTTTCTTCTAACAGTCTCAGATGATTCACTAACAGTTCCAGATTGATGCTTAGCAGCTTGATCTGTGTTTTAGTGCTAACAACTTCAGTATTTGCACTAACAGCTTCAGAATTTGGCTTAGCAATCTGATCTTTTGCATCAGCAGTTTGATCTGAAGATTTGTCCTTGACACACCATATTTGTTTAAAGCTTAATTTAGGCTTTGCCAAAACTTGTTTTTGGTGTGTGGACTGTTTTTTATTAACTTTTGAAAGCCTGTGATCAACTGTTTTCTTTGGAACTGGTGTAGCAGAAGGTTTGACCTTTGAATGTTTTGACTCAGTAGGACTTGATTTTTTTTTATTCACAGTCTGTTTTGCAACAGCTGGTTTATAAAAACAATCCTTGGCCAAGTGATTCTTCCTGCCACAGTGAAAACATCTTTTGACTATTTGAATTGGAGAACCAGATTTATCAGACAATTTCTGGTTCTTTTTCCTCTGATTTCCCCTTACCTGCTGTTGTTTGGGAAACTTTTGAACACCATGCTTTTGGCATGTGCAGACAGGAACATTTTTACCCCTTTAATTATTCTTTGAAGAAGATGCAGTGTTACAGTTAGAATGTACAGAAACTTGTGGAGCAGCATTGCATACACTCATCTTTTCTTTTCCTTTCCTATTGGGGGCTTGGATCTCTATGGGTGCACTCATTGTTTTGTGTTCCTTCTCAACTGCTGTGCACTCATACTCTCTGTTTTGAATCTGATCTTCTTTAGATTCAGGGCTGGTATCAAGGATAGGATCTACAGTAGTCATAGACTCATCTAATGGTTCATTGACAAGTCTATCAGCAACTTCACTCATTGGATGAATGTATTTGTTGTTGTATGGGGGTGGAGTAGCCCTGTAGCCTATGCCTTCTTTGGGATTAACCTGAGATTTTACCCTATCTTTAAATTGGACTTCCATTAGGTGTTCTAGCTTTTGATTAGCCAATTTAAAGTTACCTAGATCTATATTGACAGATTCTAGTTTCTTATTAGCCTCTAACACCTTTTGTTAAGTTTCTTCTTCCTTTTTATTCAGAGATTCTATTTTCTTATTTAGCTCCTTTTTCTCCCACTCATGATATGTTCTATCATGTCCCATTTGAATCTCATTATCCTTATAGTCATTGATCTGTTTTTCAAGATCTTCAATGGCTTGCATATATTCATATCTCATTTCTTCCATCTTAGCTAGAGTTTTGCACATGCTGTCATTATGGTCTCTGTACTTTTTAACCATATTTTTGCATGATTGAGAGCAGAGTTTAGAGTTTACCTCAGATGGTAGTTCAGTGGATGAGACATTTGATGTTTCTGCCATTAGAGCTTGATTTTGAAACTCTTCCTCTGTCAGATCACTCCAGTCAAACACATTGTCTTCTTGAGAGACAAGTGCTGTTGATGATGATGTCTGATTGGGTTGTGGTGTCCTTGATGACTGTTGACCTTTTAGATCTACATTCTCTGGCAAAGTGACCAAGCTTATGACATTTATAGCACTCAACTTTTGACTTATCAAAAGCTGGTTTGCCTTCTGTTCTGGCTTGAAAGTTGGTCCTTCCAGTTCTTTTAAGAAACCTTTTGGCCCTCATGGTCAGCATTTCATGTTGCCACTTTAAATCCATCTCTTCAAGATCATCTGGATGAATTTGTTCTAAATCTTCAGCATTTAGAGCAAATAGTCCATCATTGGCTACAAAAGCCTCATAGTGAGCTTCAGCAGAGTTGCCATCACCACCTGAAAAGGAATCACTGCTATTAGATTTTTCAGAAGACAGAAGTGCAGTATTGTGATTATAAGAAAAGGATTTCTTTTTAGTATCAATCTCAATCTCAAACACTCTCAGACTGTTGTACAGATCATCCAGTTCTATCTCATCAAGAGTGTCTTTTGTTCTCCATTGTGCATCATAAACTGTCCATTCTTCTCCAAGAGATCTGAGAAACTTTCTGTTGACTTCATCTTGATCCAGGCTGACTTTTGCACTTTCTAATTCACTTATAAGTTTGTGGAACCTGTCAAAAATTTGAGTAAGGTTTTCATTCTTGCCACCAGAAAAGTTTTCATACTGCTGTTTCAAAAGATCCTTTTGATTTCTCTTGGTACTGGCATTACCAGCAAATCTTTTCTCTAAAGCATTCCAAAGAGAATGAGCCGTATAAAATTTTTTGAACTGATGTTGATAAGAATTAGGAATGGCTATTTGTAAAAGTGTAAGGGCTTTCACTTCATTCATTCTAGCCTTTCTTTCAAGTTCAGTTTTTGGAGGAGTTTTGACTGGTTTTCCCTCATCATCAAGTTCTGGATCAACTACAGGAGGAAATTCAACAGTTTCCCATATGGCATAGTCAATAAATTGAATATGCTGTTTAATCCTGAGTTTCCACAACTCAAACTCAGTGGGTTTCAGCATAGGCACTTTGAGTCCTTGCCCAGATCCACTGCTACTATTTTTAAATTCCATTGCAAAAGATTAAAAATTTAAAAGAAAACTTTCGACTTTGAAAAACAAAGAACGACCTGTGGCTCTGATACCACTTGTCAGGATCTAAAACTAATTAACCAAGACTAACTGATTTGAATTTATCAGAGTATAAATCAATAATCTTGCTTTGAATCAAAGTTTAATTAAGAAGTTTGCGGAATAACACTTAATTATTTTAGCAAAAGCTTTCAGAACCAATAGTAGATAAACACACGAAATAATCAAAACTGCTTGTATTGCTGATTTAACTGATTACAATCACCTCTAATCTGTTTGATTAGACGAAGAACACAAACTGTTCTTAGGGTTTTTCAACCTTAGAGGCTTATGAAAACTTAAACAATAAGCAATTACAAACTTGAATATGCTGAAAACTCCTATATAATAGAAAGACCTATTCTATGTATTTATATTGCTTCTTGATTTGTTTCCTTGAAGGACTATGACTTCTCTGATAGTAGATATGCTGGAATCTTCGTGTAGATATCTTTTCCTGAAAATCAGCACTTTCTGTTTATGAAACTGTTGAGCAGCTTGAATCACTTGACAGCTTGAACAGATTAGCTTGGGTTGATTTACTCTGGCAACTTGAACTTTTATACTGGCAGCTCGAGTTTCTTCAACTAACAGCATGAACTTTGTATTTACATGAAAACTCTACTAACAGTTTGAGAAGACTAACTAACAGTTTGAACTTACTTAGACTATTTCCCAACAACTATATACTTGGGAAACCTTTTGGGACCTACACATTCATCTGAACTTCTTGTTCATCCGAAGTTCACATCATCCAAACTTCGTATCCATACGAACTTTGCTTCATCCGACCTTCAAGTTTATTCAAACATTGCAAGGTCCCACTCTACAAGATCAAATTTCCAACTACACTCATCACTTTTAAAGATGTCTAAGGAAGCACTTGTCTTAGCATCTGAGAACATACCACTTGTTCTCTATCCAGACAAATACTAGCAATGAAAGAAAGTATTTTTAAATTTATGAGCATGCAGGCAATGAAACAGCTCATGATTACATCCATCCAATAAGGTCCTACTCAATTCTATACTAAACTTCCGGCTATTTCAACTGCTATTCCTCCCATTTCTGCCACCAATGAACCTATATGCCTTGAAGATGATAAAGAAATAAAAAAATGGGTTGCTGATATGAAAGGTGAGCATCATCTTTACCAAGCTCCACCCACTGACATTTTTGATTGTGTGGACAGTAAGATGTCAGCCAAGGAAATGTAGGATGAGCTAGAGATGCAGATGCTGGGAGCTGATCTAAATGATCAAGCTAAAATTGAAGAAGCTAAGGCCAAATTTCCTGAATTTAGACCCAAAGACGGTGAATATTTGCAGACCACTTTCACCATATTTTGCAATGTACTAAATGAGCTGAACAAGCTCATGTTTTCAAGGATCAGGGTGATATCAATATCCATATTCTATCTTCTCTACCACAGGAATAGGGCATCAATGCAGAGTACTGCAGAGAGTTCTTGATATGAGTAAGAGATCTATCAGTGTCATATTCAAGGAGCTAAAAAAGATGTAGATTCTCATAAACAAATGGCCAACCATGTGGATTAATTTCTTGTCAATGTGAACAATATTTCGAAGAAAACTTATCCATTGGCTCAATTTTCCAATAAGACATCTATTGCCGAATCTAGTCCATCACCAATAGCTATGCTCCCTCTTCTGGTTCATCATCTCAATATCCTTTGTATGGAATTCCACCAGTTTCTGCTTATAGTGAGCTAAATGTTGCTGAAGAGGCTGTGTTAGGCACAAAAATGACTCAATAAAACCTATTCATTATCATTAGGGGAGATTTCTAATCAAACCTGATTGATACACTTAGGGGAGAATTGAAGGATTTTTAATGACTCAATCAAATCTGATAACAGCTTTGCATAATCAGCCCAAGTCTGTGTTACACTGTTACATTAGTTGGAACTTGACAGTTTATCAAAACTATCCATCTCTGTTGGGCAAGTTTGACAGATTATGTCTAAGATGTCCATACCTATTGGACAATTCAATACGGTAACACTTTATAGAATATGTTTCCATATCTTCATACAAAGTTTTGAATATAGGGATCAGCCTAAAGAGTCAAGACAATATGGAAAATCAAAACTATTGTATATCTAGCAAAGCTGTTATGATGTATGAAGACAAAAAGGATATCTGAAATGTGATGAGGAAGAATCTGACTCATCATCTGATGACGTCGATAACAACTATCTGATGGCTAATGATGATGTTCCTCCATCAATCAATTTCAAACAAAACCTAGCTGAAGCTGAGACTCTTAGGTCTTTAGACAACTGGAATCCTACAATGATGTATAAGCTAAATATTTTTAGACATTAAAGTGCTGAGGAAAAAGGGAAAATGTTTGATTATCTGTTTGTGGATCTTAAAGTTAATGTTGAAAAGCAAAATGCTCTAAAGTCTGAGATTTCAAGATCGTAAAATGATCTTGAACTTAAATCTATTGAAATTAAAAGTTTTCACAAGTTGAAAACTGAACTAGATGAGGTAAAACACATCAACATTGTTTTATTAGAAGGGAAAAGTGAAACAGACTTAAAGCATTCCAAGCTCCAAAAGATTGTTGACTCTTGGTGTCATTCTGATAAAAGAGTAAATCAATGTATTCATGGCGAATCCCTGCTCAAATTCAAGCCTATCTTGGAGGAGATCTTGATACAACAGCTTCAGTTGTCGAGATTAAAAATCTAAACAAATATTTTCACACTTGGTGAACTTCCAAATACTTTTATACAAAACATAAATGGAAAATTGATATCAACAAACAGGTTTGTCAGGCCTCAAAATACTGCAGTTCATATGTGAAAGTTGTGACGTTTGATGATGGGATGTGTTCCCCACCAAACTACACTGCTGAGTGCTCACCTCTTCCACATGAACAGCTTGATGGAAAAGGTATCAAATCCAGAGTCAAGGCTGCTAAAATTATCAACATGACCAAGACCAATGGCAAGAAACTTATACCACCTTTCAGTGCTGAATTTTTTGAAAATAAGTTTTTCAAAAGAAAACAACATACAACCAACAAGCGTAAGTCTCATGTTGGGGATAATGCTGATGTGGTTCCAAATAAGTATTTAAACCATAGTGGTAAATTGGTTATAAATGAAAGTAAGTCTTTTTATTGAAACCAAACAAACTAGTCTTGCAACCACAAGTGTGCAAGAATAATCGAATCTCAGTCCAGCAAAGGCAAAGCCCCTGACAAACATAAGAAGTTTGGAAATAAGTTTTCCAAAAATCAGGAAGGACAAAATGTTGTAAAACTACCAATATTTATTTTTTGTCCTCCCAAAAGGGAAAATGAAGTCTCTAAGGTTGATGTTTCAAAGGACAAAGGCAAAACTATTTCTAAACAGTTTAGAGATGAAGTATTCACAAAAGCAGTTGGTCTTTCCAAAACAAATCAACATTTTGTGAAACTTGTTATCAAGACCAATAGAGAAAATCCATAATGTTCTGAAAGTTCTTCTTCCAAAAGACCTAAAAATAGGAAGTGCTACAGGTTTGGAAGAAAAACTCAGATGGCCAAAGATTGTCTTGACACTAAGGACATAAGGCCTAGTGTGATTATGATGAAACATTTGCTCTTGTCGCTAGGCTGGAAGAAATTTGTTTATTCCTTGTATATGTTGCTCACAAGAGCATGAAAGTATTCCAAATGGATGTGAAGAGTGCATTTCTGAATGGCAAGCTGCAAGAAGAAGTATATGTCAAGCAGCCTGTTAGGCACAAAAAGGCCGAAATCAAACCTGTTCCGTGTCATAGGGGAAAGATTCTCAATCAAACCTGATTGACACACTTAGGGGGAGATTTTTTGGCTTTTTAATGCCTCAATCAAACCTTTTTAGTGATCTGTAAAATCAGCCTAAGTCTGCTTTACACTGTTATATGTTGTAACCTGGTAGTTTGCCAAAACCTTCCATTTTTGTTGGACAGGTTTGGCAGAATATGTCTAGGGTGTCAAAACCTGTTGGACAGTTTCGACACAAGTAAGTGTTCTGTTCTTTGTGAATAGAAATTGTTTTTTGTGAACAGGTTTAATACATTATGGGAATTTGTTTCCACGCCTTCATGCAAAGTTTTAAACGTTGAGATCAGTCTACAAATTCAAGACATAATGGAAAATCAGAACTGCCAGTATCTGCTAAAAGTGTTCTGAAAGCATGAAGACAAAAAGAAATCTACAATGAGTGACAGAAAATTTCATATATCAAAGTAGCTCTACAAGGAAGAACAAAGGTCATGTTTAAGTTAAACCTAAGGATGACAGAGACAAAAAGGTAAAAGGCACAGATTCTGCAGTAAGAAGATAATTCTGCTTTGTCAGTTTTGTCTTGATGAAGAAAAGCAATCTTATCCTATTACAACACATTCCCACTTTTCTCTACAACCAATGAAGATGCTTCACTGGGATTCTGTATATATATGAGTCTAAAAGAGAAGCATCCAAGGAAAGAGAAATATACTAAGAATCAATAAGCAGAGAACGTGAGTGCAAAGCAAATTGTGTTTTTCATGCATGCATGTTCTGTTCAACTTGAGTGAATTAGCATAGTATGTCCAAGTTGTTCAGTCTCTAAGCTGTTCAATCTGTGTCTTGTGCAAACGGTGAGTGAAACTTAGTGAGTCATTTCTCTGTTTGAATTATTCCGCAATCCAAACCTGTTTGTAATTTTAACAAGTGTTAATATACTTACAGGGTGTTGGGAAATAATCTAAGTATGTCAAGCTATTAGTTTAGAATTTCTCAAACTGTTAGTAGTATTTTTGTGTAATTACAAAGTTCGAGGTGCTAGTTAAATAAACTCGAGCTGTTAGTGCAAAAGTTCAAGCAGCCACAGTCAAAGTTCAAGCTGCTCATGGTTTTAAGATCTTCCCAAAATATCTACTACCAGGGAAATCACAGTTCGTCAAGGAAACAAATCAGAAGGCTATAGAAGGCTATAAAAAAAGATAGACTAGGTCTTTTCATTGTAATCTTGGTGCTTAAGTTTTCATATTGTAATTGCATCTGATTAAAGTATCTAAAGCCTCTAAGGTTGACAAAAGCCTAAGAACAGTTTGTGTTCTTCGTCTAATCAAACAGATTAGAGGTGACTGTAATATAAGTTTTTGTAATATAAAGGTTTTGATATTGATTGTAATTATGTGATTGTCTGTTCTTTATTGTTCTGACAGTTTTCTTAAAACAATTAAGTGTTATTCCACAAACTTCTTAAATGGACTTTGATTTAAAACAAGGTTATTGGTTTAACTCTAATTTCTTCAAACCAGTTAATCTTAGGTAATTTTGATCTTGACAAATGGTATCAGAGCCACAGGTTCTGTTTTATTTTTCTTTGTTTTCAAAGTCAGAAACTTTCATATTTAATTATTTAAATAATCTTATTCTGCAATGGAGTTTGATAGTAGCAGTAGTGGATCTGGGCAATGACTTAAAGTGCCAATGCTCAAACCCACTGAGTTCGAGTTGTGGAAACTCAGGATTCAACAACACATTCAATTTATTGATTATGCCCTTTGGGAAGCTGTTGAAAATCCTCCTGCAGTCGATCCTGAACTGGATGCTGAAGGCAAACAAAAAAGAACACCTTTAAAAACTAAGAATGAGAGAAAGGCTAGAATGAATGAACTTAAAGTTCTCATTATTTTGCAGATAGCCATTCCTAATGCTTATCAACATCAGTTTAAAAATTTTTATACTGCTCATTCTTTATGGCTTGCTTTCGATAAAAGATTTGCTGGCAATGCTAACACAAAAAGAAACCAAAAGGATCTTTTAAAACCGCAGTATGAAAATTTTTCTAGTGGAAAGAATGAAAATCTTACTCAAATCTTTGATAGATTCAATAAGTTGATAGGTGAATTAGAGATTGCTAGGGTTAGCCAGGATCAAGATGAAGTAAACAGAAAATTCCTCAGATCTCTTGGTGAAGAATGGACGGTATATGCTGCACAATGGAGAATAAAGGACACTGTAGATGAAATAGAGTTGGATGATCTCTACAACAGCTTGAGAGTGTTTGAATCTGAAAATTGAAAAAAAAAAAGAAACTCTTTTCTTATAATCAAAACCATGCTCTACTATCATCAGCATCGAATGATAAATCAAACTGTTGTGACTCTTTTTCAGGAACTGATGGCAACACTTCTAAAGTTCATTATGAGGCATTTGTTGCAAGTGATGGACTTTTTGCTCTTAAGGCTGAAAATCAGGAACAAATCCATCCAGATGATCTAGAAGAGATGGACTTAAAGTGGCAACATGCCATGTTGACTATGAGGGCCAAACAATTTCTTAAAAGGACTGGTAGAACAAATTTTCAAGCCAGAACAGAAGGCAAGCCAGCATTTGACAAATCAAAGGTCGAGTGCTTCAAGTGTCACAAGCTTGGACACTTTGCTAGAGAGTGTAGATCATAAGGTCAGCAGCCACCAAGACCCCAAAAAACCAGTCAAACACAATCTTCACAAGCTCTTGTTTCTCAGGAAGACACTTTTTTTGACTGTAGTGACCAAACAGAAGAGGAGTTTTAGAATCAAGCTCTTATGGCTGGACTACAACTGTTACTTCCACTGAAATACCATCTGAGGTAAATACTAAACTCTGCTCTCAAGAATGCAAAAATATGGTTAAAAAGTACAGAGATCATAAGGAAAGCATGTGTAAAACTCTAGCTAAGATGGAAGAGAGTAGGAATGAGTATATGCTGGCAATAGAAGATCTTGAAAAACAGATCAATGACTATAAGGACAGAGATTCAGATGGGACATGATAGAACATATCATGAGTGGGAGAAAAAGGAACTAAAAGAGAAAATAGATACCCTTAATAAGAAATTAGAAGAGGCTGAACAAAAGGACTTAGAACCAGCAGCCTGAGGGATAAGCCTGAGCTGGAAGAAGAAATGACCTCTAATGAAGGCAGTAAGAGTGAGGAAGCTGAGAGTAATTCCAAAAACATGAGTGAACCTAGAGTACCTTCTGTTTCTAACTCTATTAGAACCAGCAGCCTAAGGGAAGAAACCAACACTTTGAAAGGAAATTAGAAATTGAGTGAATACAATCATGCTCCATTTGTTTCTGTATCTTCTAACTGTAATGTTGCATCTTCTTCCAAGACAGATCAAAAGTGTAAAAATGTTCCAGTATGCACATGTCAAAAGCATGGTGTACAAAAGTTTCCCACACAGCAGCAGGTAAGGGGAAATCAAACGAACAATAATCAGTTATGGGTACACAAAACAGGTTCCCCTATCAAAACAATCAACAGATGTTTTCACTGTGGCAGGAAAAACCATCTGGCCAAACATTGTTTATATAAACCAGCTGTTAAAAAACAGACTGTGTTTCAAAAACATGCCATTTCAGAAATATCAAAAGTTTCAAAGGCCTCAAAACCTGTCACCCCAGTTCCAAAGAATTCGGTTTATCACAGGTTCATAAAAGTCAAAAAAAGATGCTCATGATGCTGAATTGGCCAGAAAATTAGCAGAAGAGCAAAATCATATCCTGCATCAGGAAGCCCATGGTTCTATGGGGGATGATGAAACCCTTGGAGACTATCTAGGTGGGTTTGTGGTTAAGGAAGGACAGAAGAAGAGAAAAAGGCCAACAAGGCCTTCAAAGGGTGAACACAGAAAAATTTTGATAAACTAATCTGCAAGTGCTGGTGTTTCTAAAGTCATTGCAGAATCATGGCCAACAGAGAAACTCCAGGCCTTGTATGACAGAGAAATGGAAAAAGAAAAGGAAAAGGCCTCCAAACAAATCCATGATCCTTCTCAAACTGTTGCTGCTCCTCAACCTGAAGTTATTGTTTGATCTAGTCAAAAGAGTTCTATTTGACGAACAGTTACAAAAGGGAATGGAAATAGAAAAGGCTCTTGATCAACATGACTTCACCAAATCACTAATTACTTACTGGTATGCCAAATCAATGGACAACATTGATTTGGTATATCATTTTGTAATTAAAAGAGAAGTTGGTTCAGAAGAGGTGCAAAATCCATATTTACAGAATCAAACTTGCAGACAGATCCAACAGATTCTATAGTTTTGAGTTTCTTGATTTACCAGGAGAGTGGCAACAGCAGATGAGCTCAATGAAGATTGAATGTGATAGAGAAGATCTGAAAAGAGATTTCCTAAAATCTATAAGGTAGAAGCTTGCACAATTGTAATATGTAAGTTTTTGGATGCGTTAGTTTGTGTATAGAAGTTTTACTTTGTACATATTTCCTTATTTTATTTAGAAACTTAAAGTGTTTTGTTAAGCATTTAAGTTAGGGGGAGATTTTTGGGAAATAATCTAAGTATGTCAAGATGTTAGTTAGGATTTCTCAAACTGTTAGTAGTATTTATGTGTAATTACAAAGTTCGAGCTGCTAGTTCAAGAAACTCGAGCAGCTAGTTCAAAAGTTCAAGCTGCTCAATAGACATATAACATAAAGGGCTAAAATTTAGGAAGTGATAAAGATTTCAAAATTTGAAGATCTTCCAAGAATATCTACTACCAGATAAATCACTGTTCGTCAAGCAAACAAATCAGAAGGCTATAAAAGGCTATAAATAAAGATAGACTAGGTCTTTTCAGTGTAATCTTGGTGCTTAAGTTTTCATATTGTAATTGCATTCTAATTAATGTTTCTAAAGCCTCTAAGGTTGGAAAACCCGAAGAACAGTTTGTGTTCTTCGTCTAATTAAACAGATTAGAGGTGATTGTAATCTGAGTTTTGGTAATATAAAGGTTTCGATATTGATTGTGATTATTTGATTGTCTGTTCTTTATTGTTCAGAAAGTTTTCTTAAAACAATTAAGTGTTATTCGGCAAACTTTTTAATTGGACTTTGATTCAAAACAAGGTTATTGGTTTAACTCTGATTTATTCAAACCAGTTAATCTTAGGTAATTTTGATCTTGACACAAGCAATGAGAAATGTCTGTGTGATTTCAGGACAAATTTAATTCACCCCCTCTATAGTTTATCTAAGAGTATTTGGAAAATCTTTTGGGACCTACCACTAGTCTCAGAGCATGTTAGAGTGTTTAATCTCTAGATCTCTCTTATTACTCCGTATATTCCATTATGGAAAACTGTGCTTTAAACTCCTCTTCCTAATATGACAATGGATCTATGATCAAGCCTCCAAAGTTCAATCACCAAAACTTCTCTGGATGCAAGTGCAAAATGATCAAGCCTACCTCTGTCTCTACCATCACTCCTTCTGCAGAAGGTGCTGTTCCAGAGGTCTGGACCATTGAGAAGGCTAAAGCTTAATGGATCGATGAAGAAAAGAGACTGGTGGCCCTTGATGCAAATGCCAGAAACAACCTTGTAATCTATGTTCCTGATGATGTGTTCAAACAGGTTGAGAATATGAAAACAGCTAAAGAAATGTGGGATACTCTGTGTAGTGTCTATGATGGTCCCACTATCACCTTGGATAACATGATCAACAATCTTGTTAGACAATACGAGCTGTTCTTTGCAAAACCGAAGGAGAGCCTTACTGAAACATATACCAGGTTCACTGCACTAATAAATGATCTCAAAGTTATTAGGATCACAAAGGACAGTTTAATTCTAGTAAAAAAGTTCTTACACATTCTGCCTGAAGAGTGGAACTATTTTTCAATAATACTCAGAAACTCAGGCACTATCAGAAACATAGATCTAGTAATCCTCTATGGATCCTTGCTGAATGATAAGCAATCAAGACTGCAGAAGAGGAATTCCTTGGAAATGTCTAAGAGAGGTTCACCCTTAGTGGCTAATGTAAGGCAACCTGTGAATCAGGTGTGTGATGTGTTCACCCAAGCTGGCTCTCATGCTGATGAAAAGTTGGAGGTCACTTCAGAGGAAGAAGAGGAAAATGGAAACCTTGATGAACTTAATGATGAGCAAATGATTGGTATGCTTGTTAGAAAGTTTAACAAGAAAAAGTTTGGATCGAGGATGCCACAAAAGAAGTCAAATGCCATCAGAAAAAGAGCATTTGATAAATCAAATGTTGAGTGCTTTAAAAGTGGCAAAACTGGTCATATTGCTGCAGACATGCGTCTAAGGCTGTTGGGTCATCATCCAAACATTAAAAGACTAACAGAGATGATGGTTATAGGCTTAACTATCTTATAGCCATGGCCAAGTTGAAAAAGATGGAAGACTCTGTGACCTCTAACATATAGAAGGGACTAATGGCTGAAACCTGTGACTAGGAAGACTCTGACTCATCATCTGATGAGGAAGATAACAAATGTCTGGTGGCCAATGATGATTCTCCGTCTACAAGCAGTTTCAAGCAAGATCTAGCAGAAGTTGAATCTCTAAGCATCTGGAAAACTGGAATCCTACACTGATGTATAAGGTATAAAAGTTTGAAGATTATATTGTTGATGAGAAAGAGAAAATGTTCAACTATCTGTTTGTTGATCTCAAAGCTGCTGTTAAAAGGCCAGATGCTTTAAAGTCTGAATTTTTAAAACTGAAAAGTAATCTTGAACTGAAAACTAAAGAACTTGACAGTTTTCATAAGTTTAAAATTGAGCTTGATGATGTAAAACACAACAACACTATTTTATTAGAAGAGAAAAGAGAAACAGACTTAAAGCATGTCAAACTCCAAAAATATTGTTGACTCTTAATGATATTCTGCGAAGAGAGTAAACCAATGCGTAAGTGAGCACATTGTTGCTCAAATTCAGGCATATTTTGGAGGAGATCTTGGTACAACAGCTTCCATTGTTGGAATTAATAATCTGGAAACAGATTTATCTATATCTACCCTTGGTGAACTTCCAAATACATTTATACATATTGTAAATGGAAAATTGGTTTCAACAAATAGGTTTGTCAGACCTCAAAACACTGACAGTTCATGTGTAAAACTATGGAGTCTAATGATGAGATGTGTTCTCCACCAAACTACACTACTATGTGCTCAACTGCTCAACATGTACAGCCTAGTGGAAAAAGTGTTAAACCTGTTGACAAGACTACTAAACTTGTTAATAAGACAACCTCTGAAGTCAAGATTGATGGTAAGAAACCTATACCACCATTTAATGATGAGTTCTTTGAAAATAAGTTTTCAAAAAGAAAACAACATACATCTAACAAGGATAATGTAACATCCTAAATTTTTAACATATATAATTGGAGGTTATTTAGTTTAATTATGTATTTAATGCAATCAAGTTGGAAGATTAAATGAAAGTTTATTTTGTGTGGAATTTAAAACTAGATTGTTGTGTTTAAATTATTAAGAAATTTCAGAATTTCATTTTATAAATAAGATTGATGTAATTTAAATATTTGGTGGTGGAAATATAAGAATCGAAACTTCATTTAAACAAGATATACAAGTAGAGGGACCACTTGTGTAATTAACCAAAAGTGGAGAATAAAAGACTCTTTGAATCTTTCAAACTCACATTTGCAATTTTTCACCTTCAACTTACACGCCAACTCTCTGAAGAATCTGATGAAATTCGAATTTGGTTGAAGAAAGTTGTGAAAAGGAACTGATTAACAAATCGTGTACGAAGGGGTTGTGACAACAGTCACAAAATCAGGTTAGCATTTATCACTTAATCTGTAATTATTTAGTAATTAATCAAAGTGATTAACATAAGGAAATTCGTTACAAACAGAAAAAATTTCATTGGTGTGATCTAGTGAAACGACAAAGTAATTAATCCGATCGATCTACCGCAAAATAAATTAAATCCACTAAGTGCATGATTTAATTAAGATTAGTGTTATTAATTATGTATTAACAATTTTACATAACTTTAGTTATGTAAGACAAAAACAGTTTCATTAAACTAGTGTATTTCATAAGTATTTACAAAATTTCATAAAAAGGAAAATACAAGAATTTGAAAAAAGTTATATATATATATATATATATATATATATATATATATATATATATATATATATATATATATATATATATATATATATATATATATATATATATATATATAAACTTCATAAATACATCCTGTGGTTGGCCACCTAGGGTGGTACCACCATAGGAGTTCACTTGTAATTTTTTAATCAAGAAACCATGCACCATCTACATCACACTTTCCAGCACATCACCTCACCTTGCAAGATTTTTTACTCAACCTCCATATTTTCTAATCATTTCATCCACTTTTCTCCTCTATAAATAAGACCAACTTCTCATTCACTTTCACACATTTCAAGATCAAAGAAATCCGCTCTTCTTTCTCACCATAACCGGCCACACACATACAATTGCGCACACACTTTCTCTTCAAATGTTCTTCAAATCTTTCAAGGGTTCTTTTGTGCTACTAGTGCAAAGATAAAAATCCTACTAAATTGCTCTCTTTAATTTCATCAAAGTAAGTAAAAACTACTCTATTACTTCTTCTATTTATGAAGTCATAAGTCTTGCATAATAAATAATCACCAACAACAACAAGTTTCTTTAAAAGCTAAGTTTATGAACAACTACATCTGTTTTAAAGTTTGTTTCTTCAAATGTGTTTATAAATATAGAAAACCATAATGTAGACATATATATTATGAAAAAAAATTATATAAATGTGTTTCATAACCTTTTATACATGTGGTTTTTAAATAACCAACAAGAACCACAAGTTGTTGCAAAGTTGTGAAATTCAGATTTTTCGGCAGAAATATTACACCAAATTTGAAAATTCATAACTAATTCAAAACTTAATGAAATCAGTTGATTCTTGTTCTAGAATTTAGATCTACGTCTTAACTAAAGATCTGGAAGTTTTCATAATTTCACTCGGAGTTTTGTACCCTCAAATACTGTTTGGGAACCGAAAAGTCTAATAGCTTAGTTATGGCCAACATAGGGTTTTTAACGAGCCTTTTCCCTAACCTAAACACCTCGAAAAATGACCGTTCTTATGTTGAAATATTCCTTGTATATAGTAGTTTTATGATTATAAATATCAAAGCCCAAATCATTTTGGAAAATATTTATAAATAAACCTGAACTTTTTATATGGGTTTTTTTATACATTGACTTGTTTTGTTGGGTGATTTAAAACTTAAAAACCATCATGCATACACATTATCATTTACAGACATTATTAAGTTCCTCATATCACTTAGGACTCGGTTAAATACGTTCCGGCTTCATTCCAAGTCAACGACATGATCTTCATTTTACGCTCACTTTTTACGGTGAGTTTTCATAGCCCCTATTTTTATATATTCGTAATACTTTGGGGTGAAAATACATGCTTAACTTTTTATTTTATATGGACACAAGTACTTGAATCGTTTTATTTATTACATAAGGTTACACTTCACCACCTCCCTCAATCATGAACTGTTAATTACTACGTAAACGTGAATGTTGTAGAAAGATTTATTTGGGTTGACACCCCCATCTGGGTTGGTCGCGCCAATCGTAAACGGATGCACATCCATTTGACAATTCTTGGTACTATGGTGTTGGATACCACATAGGACACTCATGAGTTAAGTTTCAGGGTCATGAGACTTAAGGGCTACTTTCCGCACTCACGACTATTTTGCATGCTTTTAGGAGTCCCGGAGCATTTTCAAAACAATATGGAGATTTATTTGCATAACTAGAAATTTACATATTTTGCCATTTATTTTAATCTCCTATATTCATGAACTCTTTTATTACTATGATTGTAATACATTTTTTATAATTTATGTATTTCGAAAACGTCCCATTTAGAGGTCGTTCATTATGACTGTGACTTTGTTTCCGTGACGTCACGCCTCGTTGCCAAGCGGGGTATTAGGGTGTGACAGTTTTTTCAAGGATTCTCTTGATCTCTCTATTAGAGATCTCGACTTGTCCGCTTGCTTGCGGATGATAAGGGGTTTCTATTCTATGATTGACTTCATGCTGTTTAAGGAGTTTAGAAAAGTGTTGATTATTAAAATGTGACCCTCCGTCACTGATACTAGCCCTTGGAATATCGTGTCGTGCTAAATATTTCTTTTAACAAATTTACACACAACACAATTATCATTAGTGCGTGTAGCTTCTGCTTCCACCCATTTGGAAACATAATCTACTGCAACTTAGATGTATTCATATCCAAATGATTTAGGGAATGGTCCCATAAAATCAATACCCCACACATCAAATATTTCGACAATTAATATCGGGGTCATAAGCATTTCATTTCTATTCGCAATGCCACCAGTTTGTTGGCATCTTGTGCATCCCTTTACCAACTCGTAAGCATCCTTAAATATTGTGGGCTAGAAAAACCCACACTGTAATATCCGGTGGCCAGTTTTCTTTGCGCTGAAATTCCCACCGCATGTATATGCGTGGCAGTGTTTAAGAATATCTTCGTGTTCCGAGTTAGGGACACATCTTCTTATAATTTGATCTGCCCCTATTTTAAATAGATCAGGCTCATCCCAAATGTATTGCCTTGCATGAGCATAGAAATATTTTCTATGTTGTGAGTTCCAGTGCTCTTGCAATCTTCCTGTTACGAAATAGTTAACTAGATTCGCAAACCAGGGAATTTTAGATACTGATAATAATTGTTCATCAAGCAAGGAGTCTCTGATTTGATCAGTTGAGTTTATTGGGATTAATTGTAGCCTTAATAAATGATCGGCAACAAAATTTCCTGTGCCTTTCTTATCTTTCATTTCTAAATCAAATTCTTGCAATAGAAGGATCCACCGAATCAATCTAGGTTTGGCATCCTTCTTCGCCAATAAACGTCTTAAAGCACTGTGGTCGGAGTATACAATTACTTTTGCCCCCCAAATATAGGATCTGAATTTATCCAGGGCAAACACTACAGCTAATAATTCTTTTCCGTAGTGGTGTAATTGATCTGTGCCTCATTAATGGTTTTACTTGCGTAGTAAATCACCACAGGCTTTTTCTCAAATCTTTGTCCTAAAACTGCACCAACTGCATAAACGCTTGCATCACACATAATCTCAAATGGTTGAGACCAATCTGGAGATTGCAGAATTGGCGCTTCGGTTAATTTTGATTTAAGCTTCTCAAATGCTTTCATACAAGCATCATCAAAACTAAAATCGATATCTTTCGAAAGAAGATTGCATAATGGTCTTGAAATCTCACTGAAATCTTTAATGAATCGCTGATAAAAACCAGCGTGACCTAGGAATGATCTTATTCCTTTAACGTTGGTAGTGGATGGAAGTGAAGAAATTAATTGAACTTTTGCTTTATCTACCTCCATTCCTCTTTCGGACACAATGTGACCTAAGACTACCCCTTCCTTCACCATAAAATGGCTTTTCACCAAACTTAACACTATGTTGGTTTCAGTGCATCTCTTTAGGACTTTTTCTAAATGCCCCAGACAATGTTCAATTGTTTTATCAAATATGGAGAAATCGTCCATAAATATTTCAAGAGAACCACCCACCATATCTGAAAAGATATCCATCATACATCGCTGAAATGTGGCGGGCGCATTACATAGTCTAAATGGCATCCTTCGGTAGGCAAAGGTTCCATAGGGACAAGTAAATGTCGTTTTCTCTTGATCCTCTGGATGGATTGGGATTTAATTATAACCAAAATATGCATCCAGGAAACAGTAAAACTTCTGTCCTGCTAATTTTTCCACTATTTGATCTATAAATGGTAGCGGAAAATGATCTTTAGAAGTAGCAACATTAAGTTTTCTGTAATCTTTACAAACTCTCCACCCAGTTACAGGGCGAGTAGTTATCTTCTCTCCTTCTTCAGTATTAATTACTGTAATTGCCGATTTCTTGGGCACAGTTTGGGTTCGACTTACCCATTTACTATCAGATAGAGGATACGTAATTCCAGCATCCAACCATTTTAATACTTCTTTCTTAACTACCTATCACAAATTAGGATTCAACCTCGTTTGTGCATCCCGAGCTGGTTTAGCTTCTGGATCAGTAATGATTCGATGAATAAACAAAGTGGGACTGACTCCTTTTAAGTCGGCTATCGTCCACCCTACTACTTCTTTATATTTGACTAACACTTCCAGTAGAGCTTTCTCTTTCTCTTCAGTCAGATCTGATGAAATTATGACAGGCAAAGTGTCATTCTGACCTAGAAAAGCATATTTCAAATGCGATGGCAGCTCCTTCAATTCTAGAACAGGTGGTTGTTCTATTGAAGGTTTGGCTGACTTGGGTAAATCAATCGGTAATTTTTCAGTCCTATGGGTCCATGGTGTTGTGTTGACTCCAATATGGATTCCATGACTACTTCTAACTCATCACACTCACTATGATTTAACTTGGCTAATTCACTCTCAGCAAAGAATAACTCAGTAGCATCTTTGGTGTTGATTAACGAACTATGCTGCTGCGCAAGTTCATCCACCATGTCTATAAGATAACATTCTGAATCAATAGCAAAGACATTTGAAGCATTAAAGACATTCAGTCTTAATTTCCTATTATTAAAGGCAATATCCACTACTCCTGTCCTACAATTAATTTGTGCATTAATTGTGGCTAAGAAAGGTCTGCCTAGGATAATAGCCGGTTGATTTTCTCCCATTGAACTTTCTGTGTCCAATACAAAGAAGTCAACTGGATAGTAAAAATCTTCAACCTTTACAATGACATCTGATAAAATACCTCTTAGGCACTTGTTTGACCGATCTGCCAGTTGTAAGATAATATAAGTTGTCTGTAACCGACCTAGATCATGTTTATCAAACAAGTTTGCAGGTAAAATATTAACACTAGCGACAAGATCAAGCAATGCCTTCTTAATCTGCACATTTCCTATTGTCACTGGAATCAATGATGATCCAAGATCTTTCAGCTTAAGAGGTAAAGAACTAGAAACTACTGCACTCAACTGTTCAGTTAGATTGATCTGCTTTGGGAGCGAGACCTTATACTTTCTTTTCTGAGTACAGAGATCTTTTAAAATTTTGGCATAAGATGGAACCTGTTGAATAGCCTGAATCAGAGGAATATTGATCTTTATTTGATTAAATAAATCCCAAAGATCCTCTGGTTGTGGGCCTCTTTTGTCGTAAGGAGAAGATTATGGATTTTCTAAAGCAGTAGGATAAGGAGGAGGAACTGAAGTGTCCTGACTCTTATACGCCTCCCCAACTTTGGGCGTTGGAGTGTCTGCTTTAATTGGTTCCATAAAAAAACCTTCATAGGTATCTCTTTCTTCTTTGGATCCTCATTCTCCTCATACACGACTTCAGTGTCGGTATCTTCTTCTGCCTCTTTCTCTTTAGGTATCTCAATTTTATTAACTACCTCTCTTCCACTCCTTAATGTGGTTATCTTAGCTATTTCATTAAATTCGTTAAAATCATGTTTCTTATATTTGTTATGATGATGGGTGTGTGAAGGAATGAGAACAGTATTGCTTGGAAGCTTCCCTTCCTCACGCCTAGTAAGCGACTCAACTATCTGACCCATCCGACGAGTTAACATCTCCATGGTCTTAGTACTGATAGCTTATTGTTGTTTCATAGATTCAGCAAACTCTACGAATTGCGCAGAAGTCATATTTGATTCTACTTGAAACTGTGGTTGATCACGATGATTTGACTTATAATATCTCTCATCCTTAGCTGCTGAAGTTGAACCATATTTATATTCTCTCTTTGGTGGTTCATATCTTGGTTTGGATTGATGATTGGTAGGTTGATCATTTTTCCATCGAAAGTTGGGATGGTTTCTCTATCCCGAATTGTACGTTTCCGAAAATGGATTATCCCTTTCTCGATGAGCTCTAAATCCGTAAACTTCATTAGCAAATTCCTCAATGGATTGCACATGAGGGCGTGCTTCGGAATGAGGCAATGGATCTCCGCATGTATCACAATTAATTGATACACTAGGGTTTTGAAAACCCTTCATTAATTGCTCCATTTTCTTTCCGAATTCTGATATTTCAGTTTTAACCTAATGTTTCCAGGCATTATCTATACCAAAACTTGAATTCCTATACTATTTTCAGAACAATCATGGACTTTAAGACCCTTGCCGAGTTGATTAAGCAACTCCCAGGCTTCATCGTCTTCTTTACCTAAAAATGTGCCTCCTGTGGCAGCTATAATCATATTACGACTTTCTTGACTCACACCATCAATGAATGTTTTGATAAGCATCCATTTGGGTACATCGTGGTGTGGACACGCTCTTAATAATTTGTTCATACGATCGAACGCTTCATAGAATTGTTCACCCGGTTTTTGTTTTAAATCTGGTAATTTCTTTCTTTTTTCAGTTGTTTTACTAATGGGGTAATATTCGTTAAGGAATTCTTGTTTCATTTGGTCCATGTTGTAATGCTATTAGTTGGTAAGGATACAAACCAATTCTTCGCTTTCTCTTTTAACGAAAAAGGAAATAATTGAAGTTTTAAACCATCGGTGGTTATACCTCGAACATGGTTTGCTTTACAAATAGCTGTGAACTCAGCTAGATGCTCGTAAGGTTCCTCACTTCGCATCCCTCGAATGATCGGAAGAATTTGGAATAATTGAGGACGAACTTCGGGTTTGTTCTCGTTTTCGAAATAACGAATTTGAGATGGATCGGGCACATCACCTAGACGGTAATGCGACTCAACCGTACGTCTCGGTTGATCACCCATTCTATAGACTATGCGTTCGGGTTCTTCTTGATCACGATTTCGTGGCGAAATCGGAGGGCTTTCTGAACTAGGAATATCTTCCTCTTGTACGTTTAAATTCTCCGTAATTAATTGTTGATTTTGAATCTTGACAGTCTTTCGGTTCGATCACGCTACTTTTTTTATTTCGGGTTCGATTTGTAGCGGCAATCCTTTAGCCGATCTATGTGTGCGCATACACTAAATAAAATATTACTAAAGATTAAAGACTTAATTAAACTAATATTTTTGGGTGGTAAAGTAGAGGACTACAATTATATTTTTTTAATTTTAAAATTTTTTTATTTGATTTTTAATAATTATATAATAAAGATTAGAATTAAAGACTAAATTTAACCAACGAAAAGAACTTAAAACTAAGTCAACGAACTAATTTTAACCTAAACTACCATCACACTCCCCGGCAACGGCGCCAAATTTCTGACGGTTCGTCGTTGTGACCCGCCGATTTAAACCTTAAATCCACTAATTAGATATAGAAGTAATGGTCGATTCCACGGGGAGTGTGATCGTCATTAAGATTAGGTTATTAGCCTAATAGTAATAGGTTTATTGAAAGCACATAAATTGTGAAATCGTGGATTTGAATGAGTTGTTTAGAGTAATGAATTGTTCTTGCTTGTAACTAAAATTAATAACGAAGTAACTAACGAAGAAGATAACAATCAAGATACGAATAACAATTCACAGAATCACCACGGCGTAAGTATTACTCACTATAATTTCATACAATGATCACATAGACATAATCCATTGCACAACTAAATTTATCAAATGTGTTTTAACCAATAACCATCGGCATCGCGTATGCACCATTAATACTTGTCTTAATCCTTAAGCTAATGGACTCGGCACGAATAATAACACCTCTATAAACTATCTTGCTTTTACCAATCGCAACACATAATCATAATCATAAGCAAATGTTTATCATTTGCATACACATAACAGATCTAGCTCAATACGAATACATCAAAACATAAGAAATTAAAGTAAAGTAAACTTAGTTGTAGATCCTCCGCAAACGGCTAATGTGATTAGCCGCTCATCGTATGCACATCACCCACACGGATTTAAGCCATCGGATAGCTTACGAACCACCGTCTTCATTCTCGTATCGTAGGTCCACTCCGGCAGAGCTTCGGCACACTTGCACACACGTCGGGACTCCTCCTCAAAGCTGCCCCTCCTCTCCTATTTATAGAGATTCGAGATTAGGGATTCTGTAAGGTCTACCACTATACGAGATCTATCTAGACGCGGATCCGTCAACGAGTGCGGAATCCTCGTTAACGGTTAGACGGAAACAACTCTCAACTACGAGACACGGAGACTATCAGAGGCTGAACGAACGACACACGAACGATCCTACGAACTGATTCTCTCCAAAAGAACACACACCAAGCTGATAAACTCGAGATCGCTTTACGCTTAATCCCACACGAATTCTGCAAAAAGTCTGATAATATCTCGAGTCTATCCCTAATTATAGACCCTGATTCGAGTCTGATGTGGGCCAAGCTCGAATCTGGCCCAAGGCCCATTCGAGTCTGTCCACAAAGACACTCTCGAATCTGGGCTCTTCGAATCTAGGCTACATTCGAATCTATCACAGATTCGAATGTCAAGCTTTATATGATTCGAATCTAGCCTTTTACATAAACAACTAAGTGTTGAAACTTATGTTATTACTTATGATTGATTTTATCTTTGTACTTTATGTTTGAACTTCTTGTAATACGTTACATCAAGTTCAAACATACAAACACTAATAAATATCAACCATATACAAACATATATAACAAACACTTGCTAGAATCACAATGTAGGATCACTTAGACTGCTATCGTCACACAGGATGTACCAACAGACTCCCCCTTGACGATAGCTTCTAATAATTCTCACATTTGACTTAAGAACTTTGTTTATTTATTGATTCAAACTACTACCAGCATACAAACCTTTCTCAACACATACCTTGACTACATTTTCATACTTACTAGCTTCACTGTCCATATGTGCATCACTAGAGATCTTACAGGCATGCAAAATATGAAGATCATCTTTGGAGAGGTTTACCAGGTGAAGAGGGTCGTAGACTCTAAGAATAACATTTTCTTCAAAATCTTCCATGACCGCTTCCCCAGTCTCAGTGTCAGCGTACCACCAATGCAGATTCTTCAAAACATTCTGTGGCATCGGCTTGAGAGGCACCTTCCTAAGACATCTAGCTTGTTTATAGTGAATCCTCATCCAAGGTCGTCCAGTTAGAGGATCGATACGCGAAGGATCTTCTACTCTTCTCCCGACCCATGGATTCAATCGCTCAAATTTCCTTGATCTTCCTTCCTTTCTTATGATTCTTGCGATAACGTCCGCATAGGGATCATTGCCAATGTTTATCAGATCTTTCCATGCTAGGTCTGTGATTTCGATATTTGGCAGAGAGTTGAAAGCTTTTAAAGTTCGCCTCATGTACTGAAGCCCGTCTTTCCTCTTAATTACAAATAGCTGCAGTTCTCTATCAAAGAACCAGCTTAATATGCGTTCAGACAGCTTCCCTGTACCCGGCACTCTCATTGTCTTCTTAAGCTCTAACTCCTTCTGTTCAGCCCTGAACCATAACTTTCGTTTCTCTTCATTTGATAGCTCTCTAGTAGGTTCTTCTGTTATTGGCTGAGTATTCAATGCAGCATTCACTACATCTATGTTTACAATGTTATCCCCATCTATCATGTAAGTATCCGTGATAGGATTCTGCTGTACGACTATCTCGTCGGCTTCATCATCGTCATCAGCAACTACTTCATCATCTGATTGCCAGTCTACTATTTCCTCTGGCACAAACGCTCCTTCTTCTAGCTCTTCATCGTCATAGTCAAAACCTACATCCATCGGATCATCATCGAGATCCATAAGAGCGTCGATCATCTCACTGATTTCAAAATCTGTAGGCTGCTTCGATGAACTTGCTTCTCCTATTTCTCCTTCAACTTGACTGGGCTCCCCCTGAACTTGTGTAGCCTGAGCAGCAGGAAAATCTACTGGCTCATTCTCATTATGTGCATCGGGATCATTGGCTTCGTCATCTTCATCTCTACGCTGCTCCTCATGATCCCTACAACTTGTCTCCCCCTGAGCTTTTAGATTTTTCATTAGCTGCTCAAGGAGGGACCGCATAGATCGGATCTCTTCTGATTGATCTGCAATAAAGGACTTTAACTCCGTGTTCTCTTCCCTGACATTTTCCACAATCTTCTTCAACTCGGCATTATCCTTATCAAGATTTGCATTATGCGCCTGGAGTTCGCCGATCGCCTTTGTTAGGTTTATGATTTGGACATGTTGGAAGTCAACGCGTCCCTTAAGCTGCACAAACCGTTGATTGTCAGCGTAGGTGGTCGAAGTAGATGGAATGGACTGAATAGGAGTAGGGATGAATGGTGATGGAATGTATGGTTCATGTTGAGGTGGTGGTGGTGGAGGTGGAGCGGTGGTTTGAGGTTCTGGAGTTTGATTTTGAGGTTGTTGTGCATCGGATGCTGATGATGACCCTTGCATGAACCTGTGACGCTTGGCCCTTTGCCGAGTCACTAAGGGAGCAACTTCCTCCTCTTCAAAATCTGAGTCATCAGATTCCCTGACTACTCTCCTCCTCGATCCTTCTTCATTAACGACCAATCGTGATCCATACGTTCCAATTTGAACAGTAGGTTCAGTCGAAACTGACTCAGGAGCCTCAACTTCTAGCTCCTCAATCTCTTCCAATTCTGTGGCAGATGATGACAAAACATTATCAGCCTGCTCTGGCTCATACTCTTCCACATCTCTAAACACGTCTTCCTCTCCTTCTGGTGGACTAAGTAGTTCACCTACTAGCGCTGCAGCCACATCTTCGTTCGCATGAGGCCCTGCCTCCCAGATTTCATTAAGCGTTTGGCACAGTTGCTCAGCTTCAGTTGGAACATTTGATGGCCCGGCTTCTTGAACTTCTGGCTGCTGACTTGTCGAAGGCCTTGACGCCTGAGTTTGACTCGCTGATGGTCTTTGTCTGCGCCTTTGAACACGCTGTGGCGGTGGCTGTTGTTGTTGTTGTTGTTGTTGTTGTTGTTGTTGTTGAGGCTGCTCAGCTCGAAATTCAACTACCCCTGCCCAGTTGGCAACATCCGGGGCTTGAAAATCCCTATCCAAGATTGCTCCGAATAACGGACGCTCAACAGGAACAGCCAATCTTCCTCTGTGTGAGGAACAATCAGCGAAAATCCGTTTATCCATGACAGCAACACTTTGAATGTCATTCGACGGCGGCAGATTTGGCAAGAAGTGCCTTATTAGCATCATGATGAACCGCGGATATAACAAGAACTGCTGATTTTCTGGCGCGGTGATCTGGTGAACAAATTCTGAGAAGAACATCTCCGAAAAACTGTAAGGACGATTATACAGCATTGCGACTATCCCAGATTGCATCTTCGCAACCATATAATCGAACCCTGCTTTCTTTGGAGCAAAGCATACCATAAAAACATGCGCAAGAAATCTCCATTGTCCAATTAATCCACTCTTCATATATGAAACTTTTGTCACGTCTTGACTGTATCCCATTCTCAAAAAGGCCGCTTGCCTTATACTCAAAGGAAACTCTATCGGACCAGCTTCTTCTTCTTGTGTGCCCAGCTGCAACACTTGACGCAGCATATCCGCCGAGAAGACCAGCGGTTGTCCAGCAATGCGAGTACGTAGAACTGTCGGTGTGACCGAGCAGTCTACCTGCAGATGATCATAGAATTGCCGAATATATGGTAATACTAGCTGCACATTATGAGATAGTGCAAAACCGATCCTAGACTCTACTAGGAAATCAAGTACTTGTCTAAATCCCTGCGCCTCAGGGAGATTATGATCTGGATGAAGCACCATATTGTGCTTAGGCACAAACGCTCGAACAGCCATTTCTGCACAATAAACAAAACTATTAGATTCATTAAAAATCAATAAACTTGTTTAAATTTAAATCTGTTTTATTTTGAACTTGTTTAAGTACAAAATCTAACACAATTCAATTTCTACAAGTTTAATAAAATTTAAATTAAAAAGCAAATAAAGTACAGATTCGAAAGTAACAGATTCGAATAGGTCACCTTTTCGAGTTTGATGACAGATTCGAATCAATTGCCCTTTCCAATCTAATGACAGATTCGAGAAACGGCAAGAACAGATTCGAAACGCCGTATTTATTCAAAGACCAAATCTCTTGATTTTAACCTTTTGGGACTTAGAAAATTACTTTCATTAGTCCTACTAGTTACTAATCACAGATATATGCCTTTAATTTGATTGTTTATCGGTCCAAACTTGGTAATTTTGTAAAAACCCTATTTCGACCCTTATACCTTCAAAAATCGATGATTTAGCCTAAAATTGTGTATAAAACTACATGAATCTTGTACAATCAAGTTGATTATACCTAGATGCAAGAGTAGAATCGAACACACTAGCTTTAAACTCGACGGAATGTCGTTTAGGAGAAATACGGTAGACTCGAGAACAGATTCGAGATCGCCAATATAGATTCGAGACAGTAGATTCGAAAACAGTAAGAAATAAATGACTTCACTGTTGACCTATATATAGTACCAACCTTCGAATCTAAAGCCAACTCGAATCTACTGACAGATTCGAAGTCTGCCCAATTCGAGTCTGTCCTAAATTCGAAAACACCAAACACTTAGAAAAATTTCGAAAATTTTGAAATAAACTTCAACTTTTGCAACCTTTTTCTACGGTATTGTGTAACCGGATAAACTATGCCAACTCTTTTACCCTAAGCACAAGATATTTCACGCCATGTTTTTTTTATCCAACTTTGAATGCACCCTCAGTAATTTTTGACCTTTTACCTAAGTAAAAATTGAACTAAAGTAAAATAAAATAAAGTACAATAAAATAAACTAAGGTAAACTAAAATAAAGATAAAATAAATTTTGACCAAAATTTTAATGTAGACATAAGCTATACTTAAAAAATTTACACGCTAAGCTAAATACTAAAGAAAATCTTTTTGAGGAGTATAGTCTAAGATAGGTTCAATCAGATAGCGATGTCTGATACTTACTTTCAGTATTTAAACTTTCACACTTAGGAATTTTTGATTCCTTTGATTGTTTGTCGTGACATACTCATTCAGCCGATTGTTGGTATTTTACCCCTTTAAACACTCTACATTTCGGAATATCCCTTGGCATTTTTATTTATCAGGAAATTATCTTACGTGACTCAGACATAGACATACTTTTATGATCAAGGCACACAGACAAAGATTCTAACTTGTTGGTATTTGCAAACTTTCTTTAAAAGACAAACATCGGACACATGTCTGTATTTTCATACAACAAAGTGTCTTAGTTTGACTTAAGGTTTATTCTTAAAGTTAGCAAGACAGCGGTGACAGGTCTGTACTGACGTACAACAAAGCGACATATCTGCTAACCCGAATCTAAACAGAGGCAACAGGTCTGTACTTACGTACAACAAAGTTACATGTTTTCGACTCTCAATTTTGTATGATTTTTCTATTCTTTCCATTTTAAGATGTATTTGATGTTGCCATACATCCCCAGAAAGTTTGCATACCTCATTTAGACTCAAAGTTTGTATGTCTTGTACATAAAAATTAAGACCGATTGGTCATACATCTAAGTTAGTGACACGCTTGACTTTTTCTAGAATATTTTATTAGCCTTGAGATTCCCTATATGTATTATGCCTACCAACACATCAAACTAAATAAAGTATAACACTTAGAATTTAGTTGCATTATGTGTGAAAGCCTAAACACTTAGAGTTTGTAACGACTGTGCTAATTTTCGTCACTTTGAACCTATGCTTCTAAGACTTAACTCTTTTTTCTGATATTCTCTTTTTTTGTATTTTTATGATTTTCTCTCTTTTTTCTTTTGTTTTTCATAAGAAATAAGATAACCTACTAACTTACTAAAAATAAAAACTTACTAAAAATAGAAACTTACTAAAAATAGAAACTTTCCTAAATTAGCAGACTACTGTAAAGAAAGAAAAACTACGACTTATAAAAGAAAATAAGCTACTACTACTAAGGTCAATTTACTCTGGGTTGCGCATTCCATTCAGTTGAATTAAATACTCAAACCGTGACTTATCAAATGCTTTGGTAAATAAATCTGCATTATTATCTTCTGTTGCCACTTTTACCAATTTGATTAAATTCTTTTCAGCACAATCACGAATAAAATGATGCCTAATGTCTATGTGCTTTGTTTTGTTGTGTTTAACTGGATTATTCGTTATAGCAATTGTAGATTGATTGTCTATCCTAATTGGAGTTTGAGTGTAAGCCAAACCGTAATCCCGCAATTGTTGTTGTATCCACAGAACCTGTGACCAGCAACATACTCGGCCTCGCACGTTGACACGGCTACCGATGTTTGTTTCTTGCATTGCCAGGATACCAATCTCCCTCCTAGGAACTGACAACCTCCAGTTGTTGATTTGCGCGTCAAGCTGCATCCTCCGTAGTCAGAATCCGTGAACGCCTCCAACTCTAGATCTCCCTCCGCGTGATACCAAAGTCCCAGCTTCGGTTTCGACTTGAGGTATCGTAGAATCCGCTTCACAGCTTTCATATGCATCTCCTTCGGATTCGCTTGAAACCTTGCACAAATACAAACATCAAACATAATATCAGGTCTTGAAGCAATTAAATACATAAGTGACCCAATCATGGCCCGATATAGAGTCGGATCCACATCGGTATCACTTTCAGTACCCGGCTCGAGATTATGATTCACTTGAATCGGCGTGTTGAAATGGGCAGTTAACTTTGTTCCCTCCATCCCGAAACGTTCTAATATGTCATAGACATACTTAGTCTGATGGATAAACATCCCTTCCTTCTTCTGGTCAACTTGTAACCCCAAAAAGAAATTTACCTCTCCCATAGCACTCATCTCGAACTTAGACTTCATCACCTTCTCGAAATCTTTGCACATCTGTTCGTCTGATGATCTAAAGATGATATCATCGACGTACACTTGTACCAAGATAAAGTGTTCTCCCTTCCTCTTAACAAACAGAGTACTATCTATCCTACCCCTTTCAAAACCGTTCTCTAACAAATGGTTGGATAGAGTCACATACCACGCCCTAGGTGCCTGATGCAATCCGTATAGAGCCTTATCTAAGCGATATACTCTATCAGGATATTTTGGATCTGTAAATCCGGGCGGTTATTCTACGTACACCAACTCCTTCACTTTCCCATATAGGAAAGCACTCTTAACATCTAACTGATATACCTTAAAGCCCTTGAAGGAGGCAAAAGCTAGAAACAACCTAATGGCTTCTAGCCTTGCTACTGGTGCAAAAACCTCGTTGTAATCGATTCCCTCCTCATGGTTGAAACCCTTTACAACTAACCTAGCCTTGTTGCGCGTGACTATACCCCGATCGTCCCTTTTGCACTTAAAAACCCATTTGGTTCCTATGGAAACTTCCCCTCGAGGTAATGGAATTAACTCCCACACTTCTAGTTTCCTAAATTGCGAAAGTTCTTCCTGCATCGCTTCAACCCAGGAGTTATCCTTAAGTGCCATCTGCACATTCTTAGGCTCTACTTGCGATATGAAACATGAATATAGACATGTGTGATATGCCTCGGAGTCGTTTATCATCGACAACAACACAGTGTTGTTATTTACACTACTCCGAGTATTCACACCCTCGTTAGGATTTCCTATGATGCTTTTAATGGATGGTTCTTGTTAATCCTAGAGGTCTCTATATCATCAACCCTTAGATTATCTCCTAAGTTAGATCCTATTTCACCTAATGGGGGAACAGGCTCAGCTTCTACATTTTCCTCCTCATGGACGTTTTCCTCAGAATTGGAACTTGATGCTTGAGTCTGATTCTCAGTGGTAGGTGCTTCTTGATCAGCAACTTCTGGAGATCTATCTACAGTCGCAGTAGGCTCGGATGTGGATTCAAACGTAGTCCTCGGAAAGATATGGCCATCGTCATTTAGATGCAACATTGCCATGTCTTTTTCGATTGTACCTGCAGTATCATCCAAAGGAATGTTAAATGACTCAAACAATTTATCATAGTCAAATAACCATTCCGGACCAGTTTAGGGTTCATGTGTATAACTTGTGACTTCAATATTATACACAATCTCCACAGTACCACTCGTTTTGTTAAAAACCCGTTTGTTTGGTGAGTTCGGCACATAACCTAGGAAGTATCCTTCGTCAGCCTTTTCACCAAACTTCGGTTGATGTTTTGTACGCAATAAGGTGCATGGTACCCCAAACGGTTCGAATCCAGTTAAGTTAGGTGGCCGTTTATTCAAAATTTCATAGCATGTTTTGTTCAAAGATTTGACTGTAAGGACTCGGTTTAAAATATGGCACGCGGTATTCACTGCCTCCCCCCAAAACATGGTAGGAAGCTTTGAATCCGAAAGCATAGTCCTTGCAGCCTCAATCAATGTTCAATTTTTACGTTCGGCCACCCCATTTTGTTGAGGTTCATATGGTGCACTGAATTGATGCACTATGCCCTTTGATAGACAATATACACCAATTACAGTGTTTTTGAATTCAGTCCCATTATCACTACGAATATTTTTAACCCGAGTTCCGTAGGAGTTCTCCACTTGGTCTAAGAACCCGATAAGCTTGGAAGCCGTCTCGTCCTTTGTACCTAAAAAGAAAACCCAAGAAAACCGTGAGTAATCGTCAGTGATAACTAAACAAAACCAACTACCTCCTATACTCCTTTTGTTGATTGGGCCGAAAAGGTCCATATGCAACAAATCGAATGTTGAGGATATTGAATTCTGCGTCTTGGACTTGTGTGTCTTTTTATGTTGCTTGCCCTTCATGCACGGTAGACACTTGTCCTCGAACTGAAAGCTCTTCATTGGCACACCCTGCACCAGTCCATTTTTCGTTATGTAATTCATCTTCCTTAGGTGCAGGTGACCCATGCGTCTGTGCCACAGTACCGATTCCATCTCCGAAGCTTTGGATAATAGACAGATTGGCCCCATCGAAGACTCCAGCTTGTTCATATCCAGCATGTACAAGTCATTCTTCCTTGGCGCCCGCATCAATACCCATTCTTCAGGAATCTTGAATCCCGACTTTAGCACTAACGCCTCAGTGTCAGTAAATAACACTGAGTTCTTCTTATCACATATTTGAGATACACTAATGAGATTGTGAACCAGTTTATCAACGTGATAAACTTGGTCCAACGTGATTGTCCCATTAGTGACCACTCCGGTACCCGTGATATTTCCACCCTTGTTACCCGCGAATGATACGAATCCCCGATTTCCCCCCTTGAAGTCTGTAAGCAGACCTCGTTCCCCTGTCATGTGCCTGGAGCATCCACTGTCGACGAACCACTTGTTGTTTGGACATGTGGTAATCTCCTGCACATGAAAGAAAATAGGTTAGTTATCACGGGGAACCCAAGCCATGACTGACTTGGTAATACCATTCTCGTCCACGTACTTGAACTCTTTCAAATACCCATCTCTCCTTTCAGGTGACTTGGTTCTTTGATCTGGGTTCTGTTGTGGTGCCGAGTGATTTAAGTTCACTCTTTGCCTTGGAGTAAGCATTTGTTGTGGAGCTCTAGAATAATTCCTATTATATGGCATTTCGGACTGTGATCCCTGAGCTCTTACCGGTGCATATTGTCTAACTAGAGTGTGAGATCTAACTGGAGTGTGTGACCTGCTAGGTGTTGTGCTCCTATAGACTTGTTGTGGTGCTGACCTAGATTGATTAATGACACGATTCGCTGAATTTGTCCTAATCACTTCCTTTGGTCCAACCTTAACCGGTGTGTTTTTCACAACTTGTTTGGGTGAGGCCTGCACAGCTTTCTCGGTACTTTGAGAATTGCTGGTGCTCGCCACACTGGTTGAGGGCTTAACAGGTGTTGGATTCACTGTCTTAGGTGTAACATCTGCTTTCCTAAGCGGACAGTGAGAAGCAACATGCCCCTTCTCGTGACATCTAAAGCAAGACATCTTATCTATGGACTTTTTGTGTGTTCCCTTAGATCTAGGTGTCTCACTAGTGTCTATTTCCTTTGGTACATCTACGGTGTCTGGCTCATCGACCTGATCAGCCCAAGCAATTTTCTGTTTTCCTGCAGGTGTTTCACTGGAGGAAGACACAAATTTGACTTTCTTAACCTTGACGGTTGAGTCAGCCACCTTAGGTGTATTTTCCACTATAGGCTCTGGTGTCGGTGTAGGTAGTTCCTCTAAGTCTACTGACTTGTCAGTTTTCTCCTGAGGCTAAGGCACATAGTTCGCATTGAAAGGTGGAGGAATTTCGTGAAATCCAAGACCTAGGGGCTTTTTAGACTGACGTTGGGCATCTAAAACTTTCCCTAGGTTTAGGCTAGAATTCCTAAACTTTTCCAACTTGCTATTCGCCTCTGCTACCTTAACCTTTGTTTCAGCTAGCTCTATGTCCTTGTCCTTAAGACTTTTGGTCAAGGCTTCTACGTGCTCATACATTAGCTCTATCCTAACACACTACTCACTCAGTTTGTCTTTTAGAACTACTACGTCTTGAGCATCTGCCTTAAGCTTTTCTTTAAGATCTTGTTTGATATCATTTAGGCTAGCATTTTCAATTTTTAAGTTCTCATTTTGAGCAGATATGGTTTTATGTGATTCTAGGACTAGATTTAACCTATCGTTAGAATTAACACACAAAGCACATAATTCACGAAATAGAGAATAAGTCAGACTAACCTTTGAGTTATCAGATTCCACATTGGCCATCTGAGCAGCAAACTCCAGCACTGTCTGATCATTCGCCTTCTCTACCCACATCGGATTGCTGTCCTGTGTGGTCTGCTCGTCCCCATCACACCCCGTTTCTGTGACTTCAGACATGAAGGCTCTAGCATTCGACTCAGGATGTGAGCTCCAGTCATACCTACCATCTAGCTGTCTGTCTGAAGTAACATTGGATAGAAGACCCGCTAGATTGGCTTGACCAGATGATGAACTTGGAAGGTATCGTTTTTGGGACTGATTTTGGAACTGTCCCTGATGCTGACTCTGCCCTTGGTATGTTTCCACCTTCGGTCTCTGACACTCCCTGGCGAAGTGTCCCAGTCCTTGACAGTTGTAGCATTTCACCTTGGACTTATCAAATCCTATCCCCTTGTTGTTCATCTGCAGATTCCTCCCAGTTCTCTTAATGAATCTCTTAACCCTCTGGTTACCATGGCCAGTTGCCATTTCAGATCCATTTCCTCAAGATCATCAGGATCGACCTGATCGTAGTCCTCATCCCAGAGAGCAGGATCGTTAATCTTCCCTTGAACACAATTTCCGTATGCGGCCACAAAAGAAGCAAGCAGATTCAAATGTTCTTCCGCAGATTTTGCGCTCATTGGCATCTTCGAATAGCTCTGAGATGTAGATTGTTGTTGTACTTGAGGTTGCGGTTCTTCCGATCTTCCTAATCCTAAGAACGCGCGATTCAATGAGTCATCAGTCTCTGCTGGTGACGACGTTTCCCCAGTGAAAAACGCTGTAGCAGTCTTCGGTTCGGCTGTCACTGAAGGTTTTGTTGTCTTTCCAAAATACATTGCTGGATTCTCGACTTGTTCGTAATCGGTTTCGGCCTTCAGTAGCTCGAAGTGATATGCCCGCAACGTTCCCGCAATATCATCCAGAGATTGAGAATAATACTTGTCCTCGTTTAGCTTGATCATTGCCACGTACATAGCCCATTTGGCTGGTAAGGCATCAAGAAGCTTGTTGTTCTTGTCAGTATCAGTAAACTCAATCCCGTGGCTTTCAAGTTCTGTCAATAGATGATAGAACCGGGTGATAATATCATCCAGCTATTCATCCTTGATCGCCTTGAAAATTGCAAACTGTTGTTTTAACAGTTCTGTACGCTTTCTCCGAACTCTAGGATTACCCTCACACCTTTTCTCTAGCGACTCCCAAAGTTCTTTTGATGTCTTCTGAGTCCTAAATATGTGCAGTATATCCTGAGGCAATGCCATGCGGATCAGTGAGAAAGCTTTATTTTCGGCTTCATACAATTTCTTATCATCCTCCTTCATCATTTGGTATGACAAGACCTTCTGACGGCCTTCCACTTCTGACACTGGTGGAATATACCCTTCGTCGATACAAACCCACATGCGCCTGTCGTTAAAACACACGAAATCAGTAAATCGGTCTTTCCACCAGTAATAATCCTCGACTTTCATCAGCTTAGGCGGTGCGTTTGGCTTCCCGACCTCGTGGTCCATTTCTAGGAATTTCTGAAGATTAGACATCTTTTCGAAAGTAATTGAATTGAACTTAATTGATTTAATTCGAAACTAATGAGAATTAATTCTTTCGAATCTAGGTAGATTCGAATGTAATCAGATTCTAATTTATTTGGGATTAAATTCGATTAAGTGTTATAATTCAACTAGACTCGAAATTATGTCAGATTCGAAATGCCCTTAGATTCGAAGGTCAGCAAACTCGAAGTAACAACAGATTTGAAACCCCTATTCGAAACCAAAGTAGACTCGAACTAAACTCGAAACTAACTAGACTCGAGATCCTATTCGAATGAAGCAACAGACTCGAAACTAGGTAGATTCGAAACCCTCTGAAACAGACTCGAAAGGAGCGTATTTTGGTTAGACTCGAGACTAAAGTGAAACCCTAATTACCCCTATTAGATTCGAGCGCCGCAAACTCGAAAAACGGCTAACACTTTGATTTTTTAACGATTTTCAGATTAAACCAGTATTTTTCTAACGAAAAATACTGATTTCGACCAAAAACGTGAAAAACCACAAAGTGTTTTCCGAATAAGAATTTGCTAAGCTTGAAAATACGTTTTTGAGAGAAAAACCGTCCAACTAGCGTCAAGAAACCTAGAATGTATCTAGATGAACACGAAGAACACCAAGAACACTCCGTAGGCTCTGATACCACTTGTAAGGTCTACCACTATACGAGATCTATCTAGACGCGGATCCGTCAACGAGTGCGGAATCCTCGTTAACGGTTAGACGGAAACAACTCTCAACTACGAGACACGGAGACTATCAGAGGCTGAACGAACGACACACGAACGATCCTACGAACTGATTCTCTCCAAAAGAACACACACCAAGCTGATAAACTCGAGATCGCTTTATGCTTAATCCCACACGAATTCTGCAAAAAGTCTGATAATATCTCGAGTCTATCCCTAATTATAGACCCTGATTCGAGTCTGATGTGGGCCAAACTCGAATCTGGCCCAAGGCCCATTCGAGTCTGTCCACAAAGACACTCTCGAATCTGGACTCCTCGAATCTAGGCTACATTCGAATCTATCACGAATTCGAATACCACTTGTAAGGTCTACCACTATACGAGATCTATCTAGACGCGGATCCGTCAACGAGTGCGGAATCCTCGTTAACGGTTAGACGGAAACAACTCTCAACTACGAGACACGGAGACTATCAGAGGCTGAACGAACGACACACGAACGATCCTACGAACTGATTCTCTCCAAAAGAACACACACCAAGCTGATAAACTCGAGATCGCTTTATGCTTAATCCCACACGAATTCTGCAAAAAGTCTGATAATATCTCGAGTCTATCCCTAATTATAGACCCTGATTCGAGTCTGATGTTGGCCAAACTCGAATCTGGCCCAAGGCCCATTCATGTCTGTCCACAAAGACACTCTCGAATCTGGGCTCTTCGAATCTAGGCTACATTTGAATCTATCACAGATTCGAATGTCAAGCTTTATATGATTCGAATATAGCCTTTTACATAAACAACTAAGTGTTGAAACTTATGTTATTACTTATGATTGATTTTATCTTTGTACTTTATGTTTGAAATTCTTGTAATACGTTACATCAAGTTCAAACATACAAACACTAATAAATATCAACCATATATAAACATATATAACAAACACTTGCGAGAATCACAATGTGGGATCACTTAGACTGCTATCGTCACACAGGATGTACCAACAGATTCTACGGCTGAAAACGCAAATTGGCGCCACACCAGCGCCGGCGAGGCGCAGGCCTGCACCCACCAGCGCCCGTATGCGGCTAGGGTTTAGCTGGCGTGTGCTGGAACGTATTTAGACAGGTTGGGCACTGTGTGGAGCGCAGGGCAGTGCAGACCTGCGCCCCCCTCAGTCCAATTTGTTCTGAATTCTCTCGAATTGCTTCTTTTTATCATCTTGGTCTTGAAATACAAACTTGGAGTAATAATATAGATTTTACGAAGTATCGGTGCTTAAAATGATCATAATATGACTCAGAAACCATATCAATTATAGACTTATCACATCAACAAGAACTCATAGTGACCATAGCGAGTTCGAAAAGCGGTTTTTGGTACATCATCCTCTTGCACCTTCAATTGATGGTATCCCGATGGAGGTCGATCTTTGAGAAATAAGCTGCCCTTTGCAATTGATCAAACAAGTCATCGATGCAAGGTAAAGGGTACTTATTCTTAATGGTCACCTTATTTAACTCCCTATAGTCAATACACATTCACAACGATCTATCCTTCTTCCGCACAGACAATACCGGTGCACCCCATGGCGAGGTACTCGGTCGAATAAAACCTTTGTCAAACAATTCTTGTAGTTGTGCCATCATCTCCGAAAGTGCTAAACGATATGGAGCGCGTGCAGTGGGCGCGACTCCGGGCACTAAATCTATCCGAAATTCGATCAATCTATCTGGAGGCTGACCTGGCAAGTCATCCAGAAAAACATCTGGATAGTCATTTACTACGGGCACATCCTTCAAATTTCTCTCATATTTCTTGGCACCCGACACATACGCCAAGAAATTTTGACATCCATTACTAATACTCCTACGGGCTTTAACCACAGAGATGATTGTAATATCTCTCTTCCGCTTATCGCCGTAAAAAAATAGCTCTTTGCCGCCCGGAGTCACCAAATGGACGACTCTTTTGGCACAAAGAATACTAGCATGGTTGGTAGCCAACCAATCCATACCAACTATGACATCAAACTCTTTCATATCGATGGCTTCAAGGTCGATAGCAAACTGATACCCATCTAAAGTGAGCACACAATCATAAAAATTTGGGTAACCACAACCGATTTGCCACTAGCGACATCGATAGTTAAAGAAAAGTCAACAAACGAAGGCAATTTATCTAACTTTCGGGCAAATGATTTAGAAACAAAAGATACATTGCACCCGAATCAAACAACACAATAGCAGGTAAGGGGTCGAGAAGAAATGTACCAGTTACAACGTCTGGCACGTCTTGGGCCTCCGCGGCCGAAATTTGATATACTCTCGCATGGGCCGTTGGCGCGTTCCCCTTTGATTGGGAGGAACCACCACCAATCATCGACTTTGCTGTCGAAGCTTTGCTTTCCGCCGGTATAGCCTTTCGATTAGGACATCCCCACGATTTATGTCCCGTTTCGCCACATTCAAAACACGTGTACGCCAACATAGGGAACCTCGGCCGAGCGTGCCCCATCTCCCCACAATTTTGGCACACGAGGTTGTGTTGCAGGCGACTTTTGTGGGATTTCCCACACTTCCCACATGACTTGGCAGAAATCAAGAATGATTGAGATTGAGAATGAGAGTTCGCTCCCTTGTTCCCGGAATATGAAGATCGAGGCAGTTTTGACGACTCCTAACGAACCTCAGATTTTGCCTTCTTAGGCACGGGGAAATCAAAGTCGTCCCGTGATATTTCATACTCTCTTCGGCGGGCACACTCCACCGCATTAGCAAAGGTTGTTATTTCTCAAATCGTCACAAACTCTTGAATTTCTCTACGAAGTCCCTCAATGAAGTACTCCGTCTTTTGTTCCTCGTCTGCCACCAAGGCACCCACAAACTGTGCCTTGGAGTTAAACTCCAAGATGTAGTCATCCACACTCAAATCTCCTTGTCGGAAGGAGAGGAATTCGAGCTCTATCTTTTGGATAGAGCGGTATGACAGAAATGTTTTTCAAATCGAAGCCTAAACTACTCCCACGTCATAGTTCCCACCGTGTCTTGACCCAAAATGGTGACTTCAGAGTCCTACCATGTTATTGTTGGGCCAACCAGAAGAGCATCATCATATTGGACCATCTTATCGGCCCTTTACTTCTATCACCCGAAAGAGCTTCTCGTTCGCTTTCAGCCAATCAAGCGATTCTTCCACGGTAGCTCGGCCATTTAATTCACGGGGTCGGCACCCAATGAAATTCTTGAAAGACATCCCCTTCTTGGACTTGGACGAAGACTTGTCTTTCTTGGCCTTGTCCTTCCTCTTCTAATCCTCCTCCCCCTCATTATGGTCACCATCGTCCTTGCTTCCACATTCACCATCATTTTCGGTGGACTTACGATCATCATTGTCTCGCTTGCCCCAGGCTTCTTGAAATGCCATCATCTGGGCTTGCATTATCTCATTTTGTTGGCGGTTTTGATTCACCATCTCCACCACCATTTGAAGGACCCTATCATCCCTCGAACCTTCTTCAACACGATAACTCGTATTATAATCGGACTCATCGGTGCGGACCGACTTAATCACCGGACTAACATTTTGATTGGATGCGTTATCCGACATTGAAATGAAATAAGCAAGTTTATATACATATCACTTAATTGTTTATATATATGAGTATTCACATACTAACACACTATAAACTTAATGTCTACCCTTTATTTTCCCAACCTAGGCCAAGTAAATTTTTGCAATTGTATTACTATTTTCGCCCAGGTGGGTCAATGGTAGCATCTGAAACTCCGTTCAGCATTGAGTATCGTCGACTATACTCAGTTGAAGAACACAGTCTCTATGAGCGAGAAGACCACCAAGTTGAGAAACAAATAGATCGAGATGGTGTTGGTGTGTTGGAAACATCATCGAGGCTCTATGATGACATGCGAGTCAAAGGCCGAGATGAATGCCATATATCTGGCGTTGTTTGGTTTGAATTGATTCCGTGGGCAAAATCCTTTTAAGTGGATAGGAATTGTCACACCCAAAAATTTGTAAAACAATTAATTCATAGCTAATTATAATATTTGAGTTATTTGTTATAATACTTTATTATAATTGGCATAAATATGAATTAAGGTATTTTGGTTTGTATTCTATGGAATTTAAATTGAAAGAGTTAGTGTGAGGGGAGTACAGTGTACATATGTGCAAAGAAGGAGGGTTGGGGGTGGCCAAAGGCCAAACCCCCTCCGTGTTCTTCTCTTGATCGATCACACACACATATGCGCACACTTTCACTTCTTGCAACTTTGGGAGAAAAGAGAGGAAAAGAAACTTGGTATTTTGTGTGGTTGATCAAAGATTGAAGATTTAAGGCAAGAAATCATCATTTTGGAGCCATCTTTGAAGGTATAGCACATCCCTTTCATCTTCATCTTCATCTTCAATGTCTTCTTCATATTGAGAGAACACAACCCTAGGTGGGTTTTTGTGATAGAGTAAGTAAATGACTCTAAAATCATGTATAGTGTGATGTTTATAGTTTATTGAAGCATTTGAGTCATAAATATGTAAATGTTTAGGTTTAATTACTGATATGGAATGAAAACCCAAGTTGGATCTCCATTTGAGCTCCAATGGTGGATGTAAATGGGTTTATAGTGTTCATGCATATTCCATATGATAAATTATGAGTCAAATGTGTTAGTTATTACATTGGAGTTGAATTGAAGTTAGTAGGAACTCAATTAGAGTTTCGAAGACTTATTTGGGTGTTGGCCATTTCAGAGCTCGGTTTGAGTTCATAAGAATTACAAGGAATCATGGAATGATATGTTATGGTACCAATATGTTAGAAAGTGTTTATTTATGTCATTAAAGTGCTTTCACATGTTGGGTAATGCAAATCACGTGCAAGAACTCACTTTGGCGTTTTAGGCACAAACCGCACACCAAGTGTTCGGTGAAATGCCACAACAAGTTCCAAAACATATCGGGATTGGGTTATAATGCTTAGATGTAACTTGAATGTCTAAACATGACCCAAATATGTTTAATATGGCTATAATATTGATTAGAATTTAATATAAGCTCAATTGGAGCTTGGTGTTGTCGATTGGAGATTTCGGTCATTTTCAGACTCGTTCGGAGTCCGTATGAGCTCCATAATATCATGGAATGTTATCAAATGATTCTATTACGTTTATAGGGATTTAAATGAACTTAATATGTTAAATATGTGGTTGGTAAATTCCAATTCAATTGTTAGAAGCATTTATGAGAGTTTTGGGGATTTTAAGGCATTTATTAGCATTGATTGTGTAGTCGGAGGGTGGAAAGAAAGGTGGTAGCGCTGCTACCCCTTCCGGGTCGCACCATGACCATAAATCTGCCCCAATATTTCATTTTGCAAGGTTGGGGGTGGATGCTCGGGTCTTATGCATCCAATGCACACCTAAATTGAGTGTTTAGAGGGTTTGAAGGCCTTTAATCAATTCCGAAACTTCTGGGGCCTCAATTGGACTTAGTACTTTTGGTTTGATGTCCCAACACCCTTAGGCCAATATTAGGGTCTTATATTGTGTTCAGAAGCTTATGTGGACACCTTATGAATGCTTATAGGCGAATCGAATCGAAAGAGCCTTGGTCACGAGTATTAGCCATTCTCGGGGCTATTTTGGTTATATTGGAAGCCTTTGTAATCGTGATAACCAATCACTGTGAGTTCTAGAATATTATTATCATAAAGTCATATATGATATATTTGTTGCTTCATGATTGATCATTCGTTGTTGATTCATGCTATGGCATTATACTGTTTTTTGCTTATTCATTCTTTTCATTAATGTGTGACTTATTTGTACGAGGCATCTTGGACCCCATTTGTTGATCATACCTTTCATTTGGACTCACCTAGATAACGATGGATTATTCTCGGCCCCTTTAGATGCCGGATGCCAAGCTACTTGAATTGTCGGATGTCCCGAATTTGATAGGGACAGCCTCATACTACGCTAGAGGCAACACAACACCCGTACTTGGTAGGGAACCCCGCATTATGAAGGGGCATGTGGTATTTGATCACTCATCTTGTGTATTTGAATTATGGCGTTTGGAATCATTAGGTTGATCATCATTGCATCTGTTTTCATTATGTTATATCTAATCAAGCAACTCACCTAACTTTATGTTGACTCTCTGAGATGTTAACCTTTTCAGGCACTGTCAAGGGCAAGGGCCCGGCCGGTCCGTCTCACTGATTTCGGTTGGAGCTAGCTTAGAGTTCCCCATATTTTGGTATAGCTTTTGGATAGCTCGAGTTTGGGGATAGTGGACTCCCTTTTTGGCCTTACATGTGAAAGATTGTATTTGATTCGATATGTAGCATGTAATCGATATTAGATACTAACCCGACATACATTGATCCGTGAATTATGGCACTTTACACATTATAGGTAGCAAAGTGGGATGATTCATGTCAATAACTCTGATTAATGGAAAATTTAAATTTGACGCAAATTTCATAAGGTATTAATATATGAATTATTGTTAAATGTGTGTGAAATACCCTATTTACTTGTGAGGGTGTTTCAAAAACAGCCAAAAATACATCCTTTCTAATCTAGATCCTAGAACCTTTTTTCCCATTGACATATAGACAAACCTTTTTACCCATTGACATACAGACAAACCTAAATACAATACAATTATTCCCTTTTCTAGGTGATCATTAATGAAATGATACCTGATGTCTATATGTTTTGTTCGTGAGTGCTGCATGGGATTGCAAGAAATAGCAATCGCACTTCTAGAGTCACATTATATTTTGATATTGGTGAGCGAGAACCCATAATCACGTAACTGTGTTCTCATCCACAGCACTTGAGAGCAACAGCTTGCGGCTGCTACATACTCCGCTTCTGCTGTAAAATGTTGAAACACAATTCTTCTTTTTGGAGAACCAACTCACAGGTCTTTCTACTAAAATTTGTATTCCGCCTTATGTGCTTTTCCTATCAACTCTACAACCTGCAAAATCAGCATCTGAAAATACAGTAAGAGCAAAGTTGGTTCCCTTTGGATTCCAGAGACCAAGATTGGTTGTACCATTAAGATAACGAAAAATGTGTTTTACTGCAGTTAGGTGTGATTCTTTTGGGTCGGCCTGAAAACGAGAACAAACACATATTGAAAACATTATATCTCGTCTACTAGCCGTAAGATACAGCAAGGATCCAATCATTCCTCTGTAAGTTGTATTGTCGACACTTTTTCCAGCAGAATCAGTGTCTAACTTACAGTTTGAAGCCATGGGAGTTGCAATACTCGTGCAAGAGTCTAACTTATATTTCTTATGAATGTCAAGAGTATATTTCGACTGGTTCACAAAAATCCCGTTTTCAAGTTGTTTGACTTGTAATCCAAGGAAAAAATTCATTTCCCCCATCATACTCATCTCGAACCTGGACTCCATTAGGGATGAGAAATCCTTCAGAAATTACAGTCACTAGATCCAAATATAATATCGTCGACATATATTTGGACTAGGATTATGTGCTGGTCTTCCCTTTTAGTGAACAATGTTGTGTCCACCACACCTTTGCTGAAACCAGTAGAGATAAGAAAGTTGGAAAGACCGTCATACCATGATCGAGGTGCTTGTTTCAAACCATAAAGGGCTTTGTCTAGCACATAAACATGGTCTGGTTTATGTGCATCTACAAATCCTTGTGGTTGTTCAACATACACCTCTTCTTTGAGTTCACCGTTCAGGAAGGCTGTCTTGACGTCCATCTGGTACACTTTGAAGTCTTTGTGTGCCGCGTATGCCAAGAAGATTCTGATCGCTTCTATCCGTGCAACTGGAGAGAAGGTCTCGTTATAATTTATGCATTCTTCCTGTCGGTAGCCTTTGGCGACAAGTCTTGCTTTATTCCATATCACGATGCCATTTTCATCTTGTTTATTCTTAAAAATCCACTTTGTTCCGATTATGGTTCGGTCTTTGGGTTTGGGAACTAACCGCCATACTTTGAGCTGTTCAAACTGGCTAAGCTCTTCTTGCATTGTCACAATCAAGTCTGGGTCTTTCAAGGCTTCGTCCACACGAGCAGGCTCTATCATACTAAGGAATGACACAAAGAGACATTAATTAACAGATGCCCTTCGAGTTTGGACACCGGTAGAGAGATCACCAATGATTTGTTCGGTTGGGTGACTGCGGGTCCATTTTGTCTCGTCTGGAAGGGGTGAAAAAGATGGAAGCTCATTGGTGAGTGTGGGAATGGATGATGAGTCATGGTCGATTGTTTCGAATGAACGTACCACTAGTTTCGGTTTGGGTTCGGCTTGATCAGTTAAAGGAATGATGTTTGGCATTATGTGTGAGGGAATTTCATGAGTAGATTCAACTGGAGATGTCTCAGTGGATGAAGTGGATGGAGGAGGGTATAAAGTGGTAGGTGGATCAGATGGAGTTTGTTGGGAAATTGAATCGTTTGATGTGTTAACTACAGAAGAAGAAACATTAGAAGCATTAGCACTAGAACCAAATTTTTTTACATAAAACGGATGAACAAAATTAACTAAATTAGAAGGAGAAAAAGAAGTAGATTGAGAAGAGTCTTCTGGCATTGGTGTAATGCATGGTCCTAATTGGTCAACTTCGGGTGCCAGTTCAGCCATTTCATTGAATGTGACATGCACACTCCTCATTGACTGTTCTGGTGCGAGTGTTGTATGCGCGATATGCCTTCAAGTTGGATGAATATCCAATGAAGATTGCTTCATCTACCTTTTTTTTTTGAATTTTCCGAGGTTGTCCTTGTCATTAACCACGTAGCACCTGCAACCAGATACACGTAAGTACTTGATAAAAGGAACTTTATTCAGAAAGAGTTGGTATGGAGTTTTATTGAAGCACGTATGGATTATGGAGCGATTCTGTGTGTAGCAAGCTGTAGACACGACTTCGGCCCAAAAGAACGGAGGTAGCTTTGAATATGTCAGCATTATGCGAGCAGCTTCCACAAGGGTACAATTACTCCTTTCCACGACTCCCTTTGGATTGACGGAAGCTCTCTACTATCGAGTTCTTAAATTTCGTGCTGTTGTCAGATTGGATTGATTGAACAACAGCTGTTGTTGGGTTTCGACACTCTCAATAAAATCGATGATCTCTTGAGCTGTCTCATCCTTGGATCGCAAAAATTTAACCCAGGTTTCTGGCGAATCGTCATCAATGATAACCAACACGTATCACTTTCCATTTATGCTTTGTGTTCACATGGGACCGCATCAATCCATGTGAAGTAACACTAACACTCTCTTTGAAGATGGTTCGGGTTTTGTCTTGTGAGATGATATTTTCATCTTTCCTTTCTCACATGCTCCACATAGATGATTCTTTTCGTATCTGAGTTCTAGGATTCCTTTCACCAGTTGTTTTGCAGCCAACTTGTTGATATTTTCAAATTTTAAGTGAGATAGCCTACGGTGCCACAACCAAGAGTCTTTTGAAGAGGATTTTGATAGAAGCCAAATGCTATCCTTAACCATAAGCTTAGCTACATCGATGGTGTAAAGGTTAGACCTTCGGGAACTAGATAAAATTTATTTTCCATCCATACTCTTAACACTACAATTCTTAGCCCTAAATGTAACCTCTTGCCCTTTATCGCAGAGTTGTCCTATGTTAAACAGATTATGAGATAACCCCTCAACATAGTCAACATTCTTGATGACTAGATTATTCAAGGCTAAATCCCCGTATCCTTTTATATGAGCATGATTATTGTTCCCGAATTTGACTGTCCCACAGTACTGTTTTACTATGTTGGACAACTACTCTCTCCTCCCAGTCATATGCTTAGAGAAACCTGAATCCATATACCAGATGGATTTTGCCTGAAAAGAAAAATGTATACAATGAAAATCTAAAGGCATTAGACAAATCCATCGTTAATTAACAGGCATACTGTGTTCTGAACCGAGATGTTCTAGAAAACATGATGATTTTAGACCAGGTCCTGAGCTGAGTGCACAGAAGCAAAACATGTCGGTTTAAGCACAACCGACAGCAGAAGAACGGGTCCTAGTCTATGATAAGTAGGAGCCAAGTCAATGAAGTGCGGGTCTTGATCTAAAGTAACCAAGAACCATCTGCATTAAAATCACGTAACTTTGGGTACTCATCCTAGGATGGGTCCTTTTGGGTTAGGTGTTCCAGGAGAATATGGCACGTGTACAGTCTTAGGAACCCATTTAGCAGTTATGTGTGGACTGAATGCAGAGCCTTTTTGAATCCATTTATTTATGGATTTAACAGGCTTTGGAACCATAGCCGATGAAATTACCTTTGGGTTTGGATTTTTGAAACTTGTTTAACATTTGCTTTTGGTTTGGGCCTAGGAAAAGTACAAATCTCAGTTTTTGTGGAGGCCGATGATGCAGTATTTTGAATTTTCTTTTTCCGAATTCTTTTAACAGGCCAAGGCACAAAAGCATTCATTTCAGGTTCTTGACGTCTAAACGAGTTGGACATAATTTAAACAACTCACCAAACGAATACTTCAAACAAGAACTAGAATTCAATACATCACTAAAATATTGTTTTCAGATATTACATGCAACCTAACTCTAGAAACAAATTCAACTAGCATTACAACCTTCTTCCCAAAAAGACTGAAAAAATCTTGCATGGTCATTTTGGGCACTCTTGTCACACGATTTGTAGGAACAAAACGATGAGAGTCAGTACGAATGGAAGACTTAGATTTTGAAAAATTTTCTTTTCCTTGGTGAGTGGGTTTCTTGGAAGACTTAGATTGACTCTGATTCTTCTTTGAAACCTCAGGTTTGGAAAGTTTTGAGCACTCACCTTTACAACTAACAGAAGAAACTTCAACTTTGCCTTTACCTTTTTCCGATGAAGTGAGAGGGACTGTTTGGTTCTTTTGAATGAAAAATTAAGCTTTCTGAAACCATGTCAAATTTTTCTTTATAGATGGTTAATTCTACATTTGCTGAAAACTTTGATTTGCCAAATTTTCCTCACTCTTAAGAAGAGCTCCTTGATAATCAAGATCTTTCTTTAGAGTTGTCTTTAATTCCTTTTCTAAAACTTTGATTTTATGTTGAATACTTTTTTAGGAATGTAAAGATGAGGGATTGGTTTGACTGGTTTTGCTTTCATTTCAGCCTCTGAATAGCTAGACAAGAAATCCTCCTCTAGAGTAGGTACTCTATAAGGATAACTGTCACATCCTTGCTTTAAAACACGCTTGCTTATCCCAGGAATTATAATAAATGCATAAAGCTAAATAAAATATTACAATAAGTCTTGCACTACACGTGCTACAAGGTTACAGTACTAAGTTGCTAAAAAAAACATCACAATTAAAATAAAAGCAGCTACCCAGAACCCAAGGCATCATAAAGCTATACCACAAGCTGAAAGTGAGCTAAGTCCTCTAGGTTGATCAGAAAATGGACCTAAGCAGAAGGTCCAGCTTGTTCTTTACCTTTTCCTGTAAAAATAGTAAGTAGCAACTGTAAGCTAATGCTTAGTGAGTAAACAGATATTCATGAATACATGTAAAATATGAGGCGAAAGTGCCTATAAAGGCTGTTATGCTTGCTTGCTTGCTTTGCTTGTTTGCTTAATACCCAGAAAGAATGCTGCACGATTGAGACATTTCACGCAGAAAGGAGATGCCACCACTAGGGGTTTACCGCTGACAGATGATCAATCTGTAATGCGGGGCTAGCTACCCGCATAATGCTCAAGGGATAGTGGTGAACATCAGAATTGCTTGCTCGCTAAATATAATGCTTATGAGATGCACAAAGAAACGCTAACACAAAGTTTGCTGTATAGTATGCAGAACAATAAACAAATAGCAGATAAATATGCATATTAATAGATCAAATGTAAGATCCGGCTAAGCTGGGCATCACCTGTACCACAGTGTTCGCCTTCACTCACGAAAGTCTAGTGAATTCCAATGAAGTCATATAGAAGCAATTTATGTCTCAATTTCATATAAAACATGTAAACAAGAATAAATGTTACTCACAGTACTGAAAATGCTTTGAAATGCTCGGAAATACTTGCTTGGCTTATTTACGCTTTAAATTGCTTTATAATGCTTGCACTTGCTTATCTAGGCTCAATATAGACTGGCACTGGCTTTGACTCGCAGCTGGGCTAAACAGCTTATGTATAATATCTGAAGTTTAATATTACAGAACATGTGCTAAATTAATATTGCTAGCTCAATATTCCAACATCTATAAGCCATAACTTCTAGCTAAATATTTTGCTATTTATTTTGCTAATTTATGCGTTGTTCGTAAATTTTATCAATTAAAATCGAAATTTAGGGGTTAGATTCGAATCTGAGCATCAGACTCGAAGTCAGATTCGAATCTGAGCATCAGATTCGAAGACAGATTCGAACCAGGGGGTTAGATTCGAACCTCATTCTCGAATCTAGCTCTATTCGAGTCTGTTCTTGGCATTTCGAGTCTGTTCTATGCGTACTCGAGTTTGTTCATAAACTACAGCTTTAAACATGCATTTTCAAGCCTCAAATCCACAAATAAGCTAAGTAATAAGCCTCGGTTTAGTTATATTATACATAATCTACCATAATCAGGCTAAAACTCAAGCTAAATGGCTAAAAATCGAATCAAAAATGAAATATGAAGCTTCCTTCAAAAACGCAAATAATGCAGAATACGAAAATGGCAATTCTTACCTCGAGTTCGTATCAAATCTCACATGCAATGGTAGATCCGCGTAGTACACTTCGAGACCTTTCCGATGACGTATAGAACTCGAGATTTGGCCGGTCGGTTTGAGAGAAAAGTTAGAGAGAAGTTCAGGTTCTAGAGAGAGGAACTCTGAAAATGCTAGACGGGTTTTGCAAAAGTGTGAAAATGGAGCACTCAACTCCTATTTATACTAAATCTCGAAATTACATCTTTTTACGCAAATTGCTCAAAATTACTTAAAATAAAAATGCAAATAAAAGGCAAGGTGTTATAGTATGAGCCCACCACACTTGCACTTCGTCCTCGAGGTACCTAAGGCTCAAACAGATGCGGATATCGAACTCTCATGTCTTCCTCAGATTCCCAGGTCTGAGAAATTCCGTGAGAAGTCCTCCACTGCACCAACACCATTGCTACTTCTCTATTTCTCAGCTTCTTCATCTTTGTTTCTAGAATAACTTCAGGCTCGTCACATTGCAGTTTCTCGTTAATCTTGTAAGTTAGATGATCGGCCCACTTTTCTCTGTCATCTTCTTTGCACTTCCTAAGCTGCAAAACGTGAAACACGGGGTGTATGTTGGACAGTTCGCTCGGCAAGTCCAACAGATAAGATTGAGTTCCAACACGCTCGGTGATCTTGAAAGGACCAACGAATCGTGGTGCTAACTTGCCACGCTTGTCGAATCTGAACACACCTTTCATAGGCGAGACTTTTAATACAACACAGTCATCCTTCTGGAATTCTAAAGGCTTATGGCGTCGGTCGTGATACGATTTCTGTCGAGATTGAGCAGTTTCTAAGCGTTGGCGGATAATTCTGATCTTGTCGTTAGTCTGTTGAAGTAGCTCGGGACCGGCGATTGGTGCTTCACCGGCTTCATGCCAACACGTAGGAGTTCGGCACTTGCGTCCGTATAAGGCTTCGAAAGGTGCGGCTTTGATGGATGAGTGGTAACTATTGTTATAAGAAAACTCTGCTAACGGCAAGTGGTCGTCCCAATTACCGCTAAACTCGAGAGCACATGCCTGCAACATGTCTTCGAGTGTAAGAATTGTGCGCTCGCTTTGGCCATCAGGCTGTGGATGATACACCGTACTCATTCTGATCTTGGAGCCTAAACCATCTTGCAGTGCACTCCAGAACCTTGAAGTGAACCGGCTGTCGCGGTCGGAAACAATTGACAGAGGCACACCATGTCGAGTAACAATCTCGTCTATATAAATCTTAGCCAGCTTCTCTAGTGAGTAATTCTCGCGAATCGGAATGAAGTGCGCAACTTTGGTTAAACGATCCACGATCACCCATATTGCATCGTGCTGTCTCCGCGTAGTCGGAAGCTTCGTCACAATGTCCATCGTTATGTGATCGAACTTCCACTCGGGAATCGGTAGAGGCTGTAGACTGCCATAAGGCTGCTGATGCTCCGCTTTGACTAATCGGCATGTAACACAATTATCGACATATTGGCCTACATCTCTCTTCATACCGGGCCACCAATACTCGACTTTTAGATCGTTGTACATCTTGGTGCTGCCAGGATGTACCGAGAAGTTAGAAAAGTGGGCTTCCGAAAGAATTTTCTGTCGAACATCGCCAAATTTGGGAACCCAGACACGATTTTTGAAAACCTTTAAGCCACGAGGGCTATCGGTTAAGAACTGAAGTTGCCCTTTCATGTCCTCAGAGTTGAGGTTTTCCCCTTATAGGGCTTCGGCTTGAGCAACGAGAATTTCATCGATCAAAGTTGATGAAAACGAAGTATGAGTCAACGTATAGAGACATTTAGCAGAGTAGGATTTACGACTCAATGCGTCGGCCACCACATTCGCTTTGCCAGGGTGATAAAGAATATCACAGTCATAGTCTTTGATGAGTTCCATGGAGCGTCGCTGGCGCATGTTGAGCTCCTTCTGGCTGAATATATACTTAAGGCTCTTGTGATCCGTATACAGCTGACATTTGGTGCCGTAGAGATAATGCCGCCATGTTTTCAACGCAAAAGTCACAGCAGCAAGTTCAAGGTCATGAGTCGGATGACTCTTTTCATGATCCTTAAGCTGGCGAGAAGCATATGCTATGACTCTGCCTCTTTGCATCAAAACACACCCAAGCCCTTGATATGAAGCATCGCTGAAGACTACAAAGTCTTCATTACCTTCGGGTAAGGCCAGAATAGGCGCTTCGGTGAGTTTCTGTTTTAAAGTTCGAAATGCATTCTCTTGAGCTTCTTCCCAAATAAAGGGAACATTCTTGCGAGTAAGAGATGTAAGAGGCATGGCTAGTTTTGAGAAGTCCTTAATGAATCGACGGTAGTAACCCGCCAATCCCAAGAAACTTCGGATCTCAGTAGCTGATTTGGGAGCTTCCCAATTTTGAATGGCTTCTATCTTAGAAGGATCCACAGAGATTCCTTCACCAGATATCACATGACCAAGGAATTGTATCTGATAAGATACAGAATTTGCAAATTAACGCTGAACATGAAATTTAAGAATAGTTAAGCTTAAAATGAATAAATCGAGATTGTAAGCACCTGTCGCAGCCAAAATTCACATTTAGAGAACTTGGCGTAAAGTCGCTCTTTGCGCAGCAACTCTAGCAGCTCTCTAAGATGCACAGCATGCTCAGCTTCGGTTTTCGAGTAGATGAGAATATCGTCTATAAAGACGATAACAGACTTATCAAGCATTGGTCTACAAACGCGGTTCATCAGATCCATGAACGCCGCAGGAGCGTTTGTAAGACCAAAGGGCATAACAAGAAACTCGTAATGCCCATATCTAGTACGGAAAGCTGTTTTGGGGACATCTTCTTCATGAACTTTGAGCTGATGATACCCAGATCTAAGATCGATCTTCGAGAAGTAACTGGCTCCCTGAAGCTGGTCGAAAAGATCGTCTATTCTGGGCAACGGATATTTATTCTTTATTGTTACCTTGTTCAACTCCCTATAATCAATGCACATCCGGAGAGTCCCATCTTTCTTCTTAACGAAAAGAACAGGAGCTCCCCAGGGAGATGAACTTGGTCGTATGAATCCCTTGTCAAGCAATTCTTGCAATTGCTTCATCATTTCTTGCATCTCAGCAGGTGCAAGTCTATAAGGGGCTCGAGCAATTGGTGCCGTGTCGGGCACTAAATCAATTCTGAACTCCACCTGACGGTCTGGCGGGAGTCCAGAGATGTCCTCGGGAAAGACATCGGGAAACTCGGAGGCTATCGGAACCTCGGCTAATGCTTTCTTTTCAGACTTAGCATCTATCGCATATGCTAAGTATGACACGCAACCCTTAGCTATATGCTTCCTAGCTTTGACTACAGAAATTAAACATATTTCACTTGTCTTTCTGTCACCGTAGATGCAAATATTGCTGCCATCCGTAGCAGTGAGCTTTATCAACTTCTTTTTGCAGACAATGCTGGCGTCATGATGATCAAGCCAATCCATACCCACGATGACGTCGAATTCATGAAAGTCCATCGGGATAAGGTCCAGTTGGAAGGTACAGTTGTCGAGCAGAATAATGCAGTCACGGTAAATTTTATCGGTAGACACACTTACATTACTAGCCATTTCAATATCAAAGATAACAGGTAGAGTAGTCGGTGCAATTCCAAGTTTAGATGCAAATGAATTTGATATGAAGGAACGGTTGGCTCCTGAATCAAAAATAACTCTAGCAGGTACGGAGTTAACGAGAAACATACCAAATACCACATCTGGTATTTCCTTTGCTTGCTCAGCCGTGATTTGGAATGCGCGATTCTGACTCCGAGCTGGCTCGTTACGGCGACTAGAACCTCCTCGCGATGTGCTATGCCGGGCCGGTTGATTTTGTCTTTGCTGTTGTTGTTGATGTTGCTGCTGAGGTCGGTATTGCTGCTGCTGCAATCGCGGATGATGCTCTGCACTCGGGTAAATCATGCTGAACGGATGCGTACATGCATGCTCATTATGTCCAGGGCGTAAACAATTGTTGCAAACTTTAACTCTGTTAGGACATTCTTCACTGCTATGTCCTATTTCGTTGCACACATAGCACCTCACATCATTGGGGTTACAACGCCCAATGTGTGACTTCTGGCAGCGGCGACACTGCCTCGGCTCAGAATGTACCGCATATGATCGAGTTTGCTGTGCTGGAGGCGAGCTGAACTGTCGGTACTGAAACTGCTGTGGCTGAGAATATCTGGATGAAGATCCAGAATAGCTTCCGGTACGCGATTTCTTGGGCGGTGATGGACATGTCGGGTTAACAGAGGAAGTAGGAACTCCTCCAGCTCGAATAAAATCCTGCTCGACAATTCGAGCAGCTTCAACACAGTCAGCATAGTTGGTATATCCCCGGTGCTTCAAGAACTTCTGATATTCAGGATGCAGACCCATCAGAAAACGGTCGATCTTTCACTCTTCAGTAGCGACTTGATAGTCAGACAGCAAACTTAGTCGGGTAAATTCTATCTCATACTCAGTCACCGATTTGGTTCCCTGAGTAAGAGACATCAGTTTCTCTTCCAAACGCTTCTTTTCATCAGCTGGGCAGTATTGACGAAAGAAAATAACCTTAAATTCATCCCAAGATAGGGACTTAATCCAGTTGGCTCCGTGCATGTTTTCCTGAGACCTCCACCACATAACTGCGCCACCTTCGAACAGTGTAGTAGCGAAGCTGACCTTGGATTCTTCAGCACAGTCACTAATGAGAAAAATCCGCTCGATGCCAGTGATCCACTCAAGCGCTTCGATCGAATTTGCAGCACCCTTAAAAGGTTGAGCTCCGCAAGCCTTGAAATAACGGAAGTTGCAGCCCTTAGGAGGGACTACAGGGGCTTCCTCCTCGTCGGTGTCGTTGTTGTGGCGTCCAGTGTCATCATGCTGTTGTTTCCTACGTTCTTCTCTTCGCTTAGTTTCGGCTTCATCATGAGCACGAAACTGATCTTGTAAGAACTTAGCTTGACGCTCATTGTTCTCGTTAAGCATAGTTTGCATAATTTGCATGATCTGTTCAGGAGTGAGTCCGCCTCCAGCTCCTTCACCAGATCCAGACATGTTCTGAAATTATATAAATAATACTTGCATAAGAATAGGTATAATTCCTATTCTACCCCATTTCCCAATTCCTAAAGCAAAGTCAAAGCCTATCTCAGGTCAAGTTAAAGCCTAGATATTCGAAGCTAATATATTTGCTTAAAAGTTTGAGTCCAAGTGTTATTGCTAACACTTGAATCCCTCAAACCAATGCTCTCTGATACCATTCTGTCACATCCTTGCTTTAAAACACGCTTGCTTATCCCAGGAATTATAATAAATGCATAAAGCTAAATAAAATATTACAATAAGTCTTGCACTACACGTGCTACAAGGTTACAGTACTAAGTTGCTAAAAAAAACATCATAATTAAAATAAAAGCAGCTACCCAGAACCCAAGGCATCATAAAGCTATACCACAAGCTGAAAGTGAGCTAAGTCCTCTGGGTTGAACAGAAAATATACCTAAGCAGAAGGTCCAGCTTGTTCTTTACCTTTTCCTGTAAAAATTGTAAGTAGCAACTGTAAGCTAATGCTTAGTGAGTAAACAGATATTCATGAATACATGTAAAATATGAGGCGAAAGTGCCTATAAAGGCTGTTATGCTTGCTTGCTTGCTTTGCTTGTTTGCTTAATACCCAGAAAGAATGCTGCACGATTGAGACATTTCACGCACAAAGGAGATGCCACAACTAGGGGTTTACCGCTGACAGATGATCAATCTGTAATGCGGGGCTAGGTACCCGCATAATGCTCAAGGGATAGTGGTGAACATCAGAATTGCTTGCTCGCTAAATATAATGCTTATGAGATGCACAAAGAAACGCTAACACAAAGTTTGCTGTATAGTATGCAGAACAATAAACAAATAGCAGATAAATATGCATATTAATAGATCAAATGTAAGATCCGGCTAAGCTGGGCATCACCTGTACCACAGTGTTCGCCTTCACTCACGAAAGTCTATTGAATTCCAAAGAAGTCATATAGAAGCAATTTATGTCTCAATTTCATATAAAACATGTAAACAAGAATAAATGTTACTCACAGTACTGAAAATGCTTTGAAATGCTCGGAAATACTTGCTTGGCTTATTTACGCTTTAAATTGCTTTATAATGCTTGCACTTGCTTATCTAGGCTCAATATAGACTGGCACTGGCTTTGACTCGCAGCTGGGCTAAACAGCTTATGTATAATATCTGAAGTTTAATATTACAGAACATGTGCTAAATTAATATTGCTAGCTCAATATTCCAACATCTATAAGCCATAACTTCTAGCTAAATATTTTGCTATTTATTTTGCTAATTTATGCGTTGTTCGTAAATTTTATCAATTAGATTCGAAATTTAGGGGTTAGATTCGAATCTGAGCATCAGACTCGAAGTCAGATTCGAATCTGAGCATCAGATTCGAAGACAGATTCGAACCTCATTCTCGAATCTAGCTCTATTCAAGTATGTTCTTGGCATTTCGAGTCTGTTCTATGCGTACTCGAGTTTGTTCATAAACTACAGCTTTAAACATGCATTTTCAAGCCTCAAATCCACAAATAAGCTAAGTAATAAGCCTCGGTTTAGTTATATTATACATAATCTACCATAATCAGGCTAAAACTCAAGCTAAATGGCTAAAAATCGAATCAAAAATGAAATATGAAGCTTCCTTCAAAAACCCAAATAATGAAGAATACGAAAATGGCAATTCTTACCTCGAATTCGTATCAAATCTCACATGCAATGGTAGATCCGCGTAGTACACTTCGAGACCTTTCCGATGACGTATAGAACTCGAGATTTGGCCCGTCGGTTTGAGAGAAAAGTTAGAGAGAAGTTCGGGTTCTAGAGAGAGGAACTCTGAAAATGCTAGACGAGTTTTGCAAAAGTGTGAAAATGGAGCACTCAACTCCTATTTATACTAAATCTCGAAATTACATCTTTTTACACAAATTGCTCAAAATTACTTAAAATAAAAATGCAAATAAAAGGCAAGGTGTTATAATAACTCTCGTTTAGATCATCATATTTAAAAGGCATTTCTTTATGTTTATTCCTCTTAGGTTAAAACTTCTTCCAATGTTTGATAAACAAAAGACTTCAACCCAGCACCCATATATCTCAAATCATAAAAAAGAGGTAAAACTTGCTGAACCTTATCCAAATACTTAGAATTTTTAAAACCAATTCCTTGTTTGGAATGATAAAACCTAGTCTCTTTGGGTTGGTTTGAATGAATATTTTGTTCAGTTTGACCCCGTTTTAGAAATTTATCATCTACGCCCTTTATTTGTGAGTACAAACCTATTCTTTCTTCTTCTATCATTTTGTATTTTTCAAAACAATCTGGTTGTGTTTAGTTACCGAAAACTAGTCATTTTTCAATTTCAGTTTTCAAGTTACAGTTTTTAGAAAAAAACAAGGGTTTCTATGAAAAGTGAAAACCTGTTTAGATGATGAAGTTTTAGTTTTAAGAACAATAAGATGAGTGATAATAAAATAAAAAATAGGATAGATGATGGAAAAGTAAGAGAGAGAAAGAGAGTATTATAAAAAAAAATAGGGTAGGTAACAGAAAAGTAAGAGAGAGAATATGAAAAGTGGTGTTTGAAAAAGTGAAATGAAAATTTATGAAACTGTTGTTAAATAAACAAGTTTTCATTTTTGTTGAAAAGTGAGATGGAAATTTTGGAAATTTTCATAAACTAAACGCACCTCTATGTTTTCCATGCTTACAGACTCTAAACGTTTTGAAAGAACATATATTTCTTATTTTAAATAGTTCTTTTCATCAGTGATTTTATCCATAAAAGATTTAAGGTACATATTGCTATCCTGAACATCTACCTTTTCAACTGACATCTGCTTTCTCACCTCATGGTTATTTAACCACTTCTTTTCATATAATTCAGATGTTTCTTTTAAGGATTGGGCTAGATGTTAAGCCATGACACACTTTTCTTTTTCTGCATTAAACCTAGCTTCTAACTTAAGTATTTGTGTGTGCAAGTTACATTCATTTTGTACAATTAAAGTATTTACATGCTCTTGAATGTAAAAGGAATGTACCTCATGTGCCTCGGAATCTGACGTGGATCATACAGGATCCCCGGACTTGGCCATCAGACAGGATGTTGGATCTTGCTTTGTCTCCCCCTCAGCAGCCGTGACTAGTTTTGAGTCTGACGTAGTTGCATAGTCGGCCAGTCCAATGCAGTCAACCATGTAGCAATTTTTTCCATTACCTTCTTCCTCATCAGAATCTGTGTCATCTCAATAATCCTCTTGAGCAACAAGAGGCATTGCATCTGATTGTTTCTTCGCTGCCTCTAGCTTTCTCTAAAGTACCCATCGTCACGTTCAAACTGATTTTTGCATTCCCAAGCAAAGTGGCCCGGTTTCCCACACTTATAGCATAGACACTCATCATTTGCTTTGGGCTCATCAGCTCTGGGCGTATATTCTCTTCTCTCAGCCGGCCTCTTATCCGCTCGGCGAGGTTAATGTCTATCGTCCCTCCAATTATCTCGACGATCATAATCCCTCCGATCGTCTCTCCTCTCGTCCCTTCTATCGTTCCGATGATTGTAGTCTCTTCTATCGTCTCTCTTATCATCTTGTCTATCTTCACGCCTTTCATAATGGCGATCACCTCGATAGTCTCTACGATCATCATATCTCCTTTCATCTCTATCGTCTCTCCAATAATCATCTTTCCTATCATCTCTCCTGTCATCCCTTCTATCGCCAGTATACCTCTGCGGGCCTGTAACATACTGAAGCTGATTGTTTGTCTTGTTAGAAAAACGTCTTTGTTGAAGACGATTTGAACACAAGAGAATCTGTTCCAGAATGGTTGCCTGTTTTTCATCGTATGGCTCATGCGATGGTGATGCATGTCTGCAATGAGAGCATGATGAACCTTGATCATAGTAAGGTGCAACAGAGGACTTGGATTGGATAGTAGAAAAATTGTCTTGCAAGAGAGTATGGCCAAAGAGTCAGCTGGTTTGATGCTTGAGTTGGAAGATAGTAACAAAGAGGCTAAGGTATTAGCCATCTGTTTATGGTGATCTACATCACGTTGATACTTCTTTACTTCCTTGAAAACTTCCTTAATAGAGACATTCGGAATGTCCAGAACTCGTCTTATCGCGCGACATGCAATTTTCCATTCAAGTGCAAAAGAGGAGAAGAACTGAAGATTGACGTCATCTTTGTCCTTTCTAATGTGCATCTTATTCAGCTCATTCATGATGGCATAGAATCTTGTAAATGTTCCTTGTAGGGATTCTCCATCTTTTTCCTTGGCTTCCTCAATCTTTACTCTGTCATCTAGATCAGCCCCAAGAATTTGGACTTCTAGTTCATGCCACATCTCTTTGGCTGACATCTTGCTGTCAACTCCAAGAAGTAAATCGGTGGGAAGGGCTTGGTAGACGAAATACTCTTCCCGTTTGTCGGCATGTTGTTTTTCCCTCTCAACCTCGTTGGCAGGTTCATGTATTGTTTTTGATGCTAGAACTGGTGGGTCAGCATCTGGTCTGCCAGGGATTTATCGACAGCATATTGCAGCGCCTTTAATGATAGATTGTATCACGAGATTTCCATTTGGCTGCATACCAAAAGAATTCCAGGAATCTGGATTTCCATTGTTCGTGTTCATCAGGATTGAGAACAGGTGGTCTGTTCCCGGATCCAAGAACAAGTGCCTCTCGGGACATGATGAATAGTGCTGATTAAAAAAAATAAGATCTTTTGAAGATGGAAACCAATTTCGGATTATGAGAACTCGGATGAACAGTTGTTCGAATGAACAGTTATTTGGATGAACAGTGTTTCGGATGATCTGCACTCGGATGAAACTTTAAGAGTTCGGTTGATCTGCAATTCGGATGAACAGTGTAACTTGCATGGAATGAAATTTGGATGAACAGTGTAAATTTGATGGACAGATCAATGATGGAACAAACTCGGATGAATTGAAATTCGGATGGATCGAAGTTCGGATGAATAGTCCAATCTTGGATGGGAACTTAAAAAAATTTCAACTCTGATTTGCCGAATTCGGGTGATAATCCGAAGTTTGGATGGTCCGAGTTGGATTTCAAAAATGTTAACAATTAAGCACAAGTAACTTAAGCTCTTAAAAATAATTTAACTATATTTCGGATGATCCGAATTTCAGGTGCGTCCGAGATTTGTTAAATTTTTGGTCCGAAGTAGAGTGAATTTTGATCCGAATTGGTCCGAATTGTGATCCGAGTTGGTCGGAATTTTGATGCAAAGAGGTCCGAATTTCAACAGTTATAAAAATTCCAGATTTTTCAGAATATATTAAAATGTAGTTTTCAGCCTAAAAATAATTGCTAAATGTTTGGTTTAATATTTTAAACACTTTGTGTGAATTACTACTAACTAAAACACTTAAAAATCTAGAAAATTTGAACCAAAACCGAGGCAAAAATCCGAATATTCCAAAGAAGATTTTCAGGAAATAAATGACTACAACTTGTAAAGATTGAACTTAAATGGCTCTAAATCAATACAGAAGTAATAAGAGACTATTATAAGATGAAATAACACCCAAAAACAGACATGTATAGATGATTTTAGATCAAACCGTGGGTTTTTGAAGATGAATAGGAAGAACACGCAGATAGGAACCAAAAATCAGTTTAAATTCACCGGTTTGGCTCTGATACCAATTGTAGAAATGAATTCCCAGCAGTAATCAGCACCCATAAATATGATTTCGGCATTAAACAAGACAAAAAGAATGATTTTACCTCAATAATTGCATGAATATTGAAGAACAAAGTCAGAGAGAATAATGAAAGGCATCGGCTGCTTTTTCAGAATAATTCGTGTGTGTGGGAAACCCTAGGTGCGGTTTCCCTTACATCATTTAAATGAACTATCCAAGAATTACAGAATAGTCCGTCTAGTAAATAGAATTACAAATAAAAGGAAAGACTGGAAATAAATTACATTTAAATAAAGTAATTAATTACAAAATAAATTCCAAAAGATTGAAATTTAATAAAGAACACATCATTTGTTCGAATCCAAGTAACTTCGAGGACAAACTTTGAGCGTGGTGGAGCCCATCCTGTAACATCCAAAAATTTAAAGGGATGTAATTTGAGGTTATTTAGTTGAATTATGTATTTAATGCAATCAAGTTGGAAGATTAATTGAAAGTTTATTTATGTGGAATTTAAAAGTCGTTTGTTGTGGTTAAATAATTAAGGAAATTTGGAATTTAAATGTATAAATAAGCTTGATGAAATTTAAATATTTGGTGGTGAAAATATAACAATTGAAACTTCATTTAAAGAAGATATACAAGTAGAGGGACCACTTGTGTAAATAACCAAAAGTGGAGAATAAAAGACTCTTTGAGTCTTTCAAACTCACATTTGCAATTCTTCACCTTCAAAACACACACCAACTCTCTCAAGAATCTGATGAATTCGAATTTGGTTGAAGAAATTCGTGAAAAGGAACTGATATTACGAGGATTTAAGTCTGAACTAACGTAAGAAAAGTGATATTAAGTTGGGGTTTCTTGGAAGAGTTTAAAATGCAAAATTCAGATTCAACCAAAAATGTAAGAAAAATGGAATTTTATGAACTTTAGTGTTCTTGAAGTTTTTCCCTAATTTTGGTCAAATATTGATAAAAACGAGTGTTGTTGTTAGGGAAAATGGTTTAGAAACACTCAATAAATGTTAATATATCGTTTGTATGTATTGCATGTTCATAAAAATGAGTTTTGTGAATTTTTAAGCAAAACCCATAGGCTGCGACCTGCTGTACTGCAAGTCGACTTGTCGAGGCGATGATGGTAACTCGGCGAGTCGCCAAGAACATCAAGCGGGTAAGATTTCTTGATGAGTGTCAAGACCCGAACTTCGGGTGTGGGCCAAACCTCAGGTGGGGGACCTGAACTTCGGATGGTTCTAAAATTTGTTTTATGTCTAGGGTTTAAAAGAACTTCGGCTGAGGATCCGAATTTCAGACTTCGATTCGTCGAGTCGAGCAGGGTGACTCAGCGAGTCGGCCTCATGTAAAGGAAATTTCGGTTCTGGTTAAAGTGACCCGAACTTTTAGACTAAAAATCAGAATTTTGAGATAATTTTAACATTTATACAAGAATATTGAATAATGGGTTCTTCGGACCTAGTAAAGAACCGAATCTTGGGTTTTAATTATGAATCTTCGGATGGTGGGTCCGAAGTTGAGCACTTTAACTTGTAAAAATTTGATGGAAATTAACGACAATTAGACATTGATGGTATTTCCTTTGAATAATGTGACAGGTCCCTCGTGAGGTTGTTAAACACAGTGGGGTAAAATTGTGATTTCTGTTGGAAACCCGAGGAAAAATAATATATACTTGAATTTATTAAAAGCATCCACTGTGAGTACCTAGGATTGTGATTGTCCACATTTGTTTTATGGTAGCTGTTATTCTCTGATGCATGTTGTTTCTATTTGTTTGGAATTCTATTAACTAATCGTATATTTAATGCACATTATTGCTTGTATACATGTTCCGTTTTCTTTGTTGTGCATCAACGTGATGGCTTGCGAGCTATAACTGTTAATCTGATGTTACCGAGGCTATATGACCTGGAGTAGATGACTCTGAGGTCCTAAAGAGCACTCTAATGTCCTCGATGATAAATTCGCCTCTGATGATGTGTTTGTGACGTGCAATGGCATGATGGAGCTGCGTGCTCATATGTGTTTCCGTACTTCCTGTACGAAGTGGTGCATGACGTCTGTCGCCGGTACTACTCATGTGTGCTGCATAAAGACTTGTAGAATATATAATCTCTGTACTCATAAGCTTTGCTTATCCTTTAGTCGTTGATATTTTTTTCAGGAAAAGGAAAAATCCGTTGCAGGACATTCTAGCTAAGTCACTTGGGAATTATTGAGGATTCTACTAATCAATTGGTAATGAATAAAAGAGGTTCCTATAGAATCATTTGGATAGTTGTAATCAATTTTGACTATGTATAATTATAATGGAACCATGTAGCACTGTACTATGTTTGATTTTAGTTTTATTTATGTAATAATTTCAGAATTCATGTAATATACTAAGGAATTGGGACTAATGTATATTTATGGGTTGTGTAATTAATCTTGGGTGTCATGTTTGTGGTTATTGTGTCAAGGGTGTAAAAGATAAGTCGCTGCTATGGTTTCAAGCAAAGTTTCAAATCATAATGGTAAACTGTTCATTAATGAAAGTAAGTCTTTTATTAAAACCAAACAAAATGGTTCTACAACAACAAGTGTGCAAGAATCATAAAGCCTTAGTAAAGGCAAGGGTAAAGCTCATGTCAAACCTGAGGAGTTTGGAAATAAGTCTTCCAAGAAATAGGAAGGAAAAAAGATTATAAAACATCCAATTTTTGATTTATGTCCTCCTAAAAAGAGAAGGAAACCTAAAAGGACGATGTCTCTAAAGACAAAGACATAGCTATTCCTACACAGTCTAGAGATGAAACTCTCTCAAAATCTACTAGTCCTTACAAAACAAGTCAATCTGTTGTGAAACCTGTTTTAAAGACCAATAAAGAAAATTCAGAGTGTTTCTGAAAGTTCTTCAAAAAGGCCTAAATAGAGAAAATGCTATAGGTGTGGAAGAAAAACTCAATTGGCTAAAAACTGTCCTGAAACTGAGGATATTAGGCCTATTGAGAGTGTTAAGTCTAACACTGTTGAATCAAGCAGTGTTGGAGATAACACTACAACAAAGGAAAGTGTCAAACCTTACACAATCCAAATAGAAAACATAAATGTTGATCTTAGTGGACCATCAAAAAATGTTGATGAGGTAGGAGAACTCATCCTTATGATGAGTTCCCCTAAGAACTAATGTTTCCATGTTACTCTACAGGTTAAGCAACCAAACCATGTTTGGTACTTGGACAGTGGTTGTTCTAGTCACATGACATGTTGCAAGGATCTGCTTAGTGATCTTAAGCCTGAACAAGGCCCAATGGTCACATTCGGTGACAATGTCCATGAATCCATGAATCTTGGACAGTGGTTGTTCAACAAAGTAGCCTATGTCTCTAGGCTGAAACACAACCTTGTAATCATAAGTCAACTATGGGATGCTGGCTACAAGGTTAACTTTGATGAGAACCTTGGGTATATGTTGGATTCTCAAGGGAAAATTATGCTAGGTGCACAAAGAAAGAAGGGGGTTTACATTGTAGACATGAAATCTGTTGATCAAACAACAGGGACCTATTTCATCTCAAGGGATAATGCAGACCTAAACTGGTTATGGCACAAAAGACTATCACACCTGATCTTCAAGAACATCAACAAACTTTGTAAGAAAGAGTTGGTAATTGGTTTGCCTTCTATAATCTTTGTTAAGGACAAACTCTACTCAGCCTGTGAGAAGGGTAAATAGAAAATGTCGTCTTTTAAATCAAAGCATAATTCTCTATTGCATATGGGCTTGTTTGGACCTTTCAATGTCCCAAGTCTAGGAGGAAGAAGATACACCTTAGTAATGGTTGTTGAGTTCTCCAGGTACACATGGGTGATCTTCCTAAAGTCTAAAGGAGAGGCTTCTTCCAGAGAAATTATTGGGTTTATTAAAAAGATGGTGGTTCTTAATTCTAGCCAAGTCAAGCAGCTCAGAAGTGATCATGGTACTGAATTCAAAAAGAGTACTCTTACGGACTTCCGTGAAGAAAGTGGAATCTCTTAAAACTTCTCAGTTGTAAAAACTCCTCAACATATTGGAGTTGCTAAAAGGAGAAATAGGACTCTTATCGAAGCTGCCAGAACCATGTTGTGTGCATCAGTTCTATCTTCATCATTTTGGGCTGAAGCTATCAACACTACTTGCTTCACTCAAAACATATCCTTAGTGGTGAAAAGGTTCAATAAAACTCCCTATGAATTAATCAAAGGGAGAATGCCTAATATAAGCTATTTTCATGTGTTTAGATGTCCTTGTTTCATTCTGAACCAAAGGGAACAGCTGGCAAAATTTGAACCCAAAGCTGATGAAAGAATATTTATGTGATACTCAACAATTTCCAAAGCTTACAGAGTATACAACCTCAAAAGAAAGGTGGTTGATGAAACCATAATGTTTCCTTTGAAGAGTCTGCAAATTCTACACTCAAAGTTGAACCATAATTAGTTTCAATAGATTTCAGTTTTGGTGATCTTCTACATTTAAATACTGAAGATAAAGACTCTAAAGCTTCCACGTCATCCAGAGTGGAACCTGATACTCATAGAGGACATGATGATGACTATATTGGTTCACCTTGTCTGAATAAATGCACTGATATAGTTGATATAACATGTCCAGAACCAATCAATGTTGATTTCCCTGAATCCTCAAATAATATGTTCAACACCAATGATACCCCATCAATAGATGAACAAACTCAAGATGTCAGTTTGTCTGATAATCAGGAAAGCTGTTCCACAAGACATGTTGAGATTGAAACTGGTGCTCAAGATACAGAGGAATCATCATTGTAACATGATCCTTAGTGGATCAGATGTGACCCTAATGATTAGATAATAGGTGACATCAATAAAGGTGTCGAAACAAGGTAGGATAGTCTTGGAAACTTTTGAATGTTTTCATGTTTTGTATCCCTGATGGAGCCAAATAAGATTAATGATGCTTTGAAAGATGCCAATTGGATCACTGCAATGCAGGAAGAACTCAATCAGTTTGAGAGAAACAAACTATGGAAGCTGGTCCCCATGCCTTAAGGAAAAAACCATAATTGGCACCAAGCGGGTATTCAGAAACCAGATGGATGAGGAAGGTCATGTCATTAGGAATAAGGAAAGATTTTTTGCTCTACGGTATAGACAAGAGGAAGGTATTGATTATGATGAAATATTTGCTCTTGTGGCTAGGCTGGAAGCAATTCGTTGGTTTCTTGCATATGCTGCTCACAAGAGCATGAAAGTGTTCCAAATGGATATAAAGAGTGCATTTGTGAATGGTAAGCTACAAGAAGAAGTATATGTCAAGCAACCCGAGGTTTTGTGGATGAGCAACATCCAGGTTTTGTCTAAAAGTTGGACAAAGCTCTTTATGGTCTCAAACGAGCCCCCAAGGCATGGTATGACACTCTTACTGACATGCTTATGAGCAATGGATCTTCAAAAGGAAAAGTGGATACTACATTGTTCAAAAAGAAGGTCAAATCTTACATTATGCTTGTTCAAATTTATGTGGATGACATTATATTTGGTTCTACAAATGAACAACTATGCAATAACTTTTCATTGCTCATGAAATCTAAAAATGAGATGGGCGTGATGGGTGAACTCACATTCTTTCTAGAGTTCCAGGTTAAACAAAATTTAAAATGAATTTTTGTAAATCAATGGAAGTATACTCTAGATCTTTTGAAAAACTTTAAATTTGATCAATGTTCTCCCATCAAAACCCCAATGGCAACCAATGTTAATTTGGATGCTAATGCCAGTGGAAAGACTGTTTCAGTAACAGCTTACAAAGGTATGATTGGGAGCTTGCGATACCTAACAACTAGTAGACCAGATATAATGTTTCCAACCTGTTTATGTCCTAGATTTCAAGTTGATCCAAAGGAGTCACATATTCTTGTTGTAAAAAGCATCTTTAGATACATTAAGTGTACCACAGGTTTGGGTCTTTGGTATCCCAAAAACTCAGGCATTAATTTAATTAAATACATAGATTCTGATTTTGTAGCTGTAGGCTTGATAGAAAAGTACATCAGGTGAGTGTCAACTGCTTGGAGGCAAGTTGATTAGTTGGAGCAACAAGAAGCAAAATTTTGTATCCACTTTTACTGCTGAAGCTGAGTACATTGTTGCTGGAAGCAGTTGTGGAGAAATTTTTTGGTTAGAACATCAACTTGAGGACTATGGATTGGTGATAGGAAAACTCCTATACTGTGTGATAACACCAGTGCCATAGCCAAATCCAACAACCCTGTCTTCCACTCTAGAACAAGCTGCATCTTTTGTTCCTGTAGAAGATCAGTTTGCAGACATTTTCACCAAACCTTTTCATGGAAACAGGTTTAACACATATGTCTGTAAGCTAGGAATGTTAAACAAAAGTGACTAAATGTCATTGATGTTCAAACAGTTATATGTGTAAATCTGCCCCTTTCTTAAAAACAGCTTTGATGGAGAATGAGTATCAATTATTCTGCACTCAGTCGTTTCTCAGAAATTGGAACAGATTTGATATATAATAGGTTTTAAACTAGGTGTTTTCAACCAAACCTGTTATATTGTCTAAAAGCTGCTCACTATATAGTTTCTGTGCAAACTGTAATTCTTTTAACATGTTCTATCTCAGAACAGGTTCCAAAATGTCACTCAACAGTTTTCATTCACAATGATTACATTGAACAGCTTTGATGACACTACATCCCCACAGGCTTGGACAATACCATTGAACATCAGCTTTTAATTAACCTTTCTTCACACTTACGTTATGTTAATTTAGTATTAATTTAACTTAATTACCTGCAGATAATGTTTTGTTACGTGTTTAAGAGATAAGCAAACAGGTCAAGTTGGTCTAACATATGTTCTGACGTGGAAACCGTTCCGTTCCACTAGTCATCCCCATTTCAAATCAACCGCCCTTTTCTCTCTCCAACTCCCTCACATTCAAATCTTATAAATACCTAACATTACTGTTTCAACTTCTCCTTCACTATTACGACCCTATAACTCTATAATTTCTGAAATTCCTTAACCACACTCAAAAAGACTAAGTGTCGCTCTCATTAATATTCCACTACTACTAAAATGGCTCTTTCAACTCCCATTGTCCCATTATTTTTGGGTGATGATGTTGTCAAACACCCATCATTTACTACCACTCTCACCATCAAACCTTCTAACTACGTAGCCAATCTAATAATACCCAAAACCTACTGCATTTTGCTATGACTGCAAACCCTATTGTAATGTATCAAGAAATGGTTTACAAATTTTGGTACACCTGTTCCTATGACTCTGCTGCTAAGGTCATCCGAGGAATCATCCTCAACAACACCAAGGTTGTTGAAGTTTCTGTTGATCTCATTCAAAAGGTACTTCAACTGCAAGTGATTGAAAAATACGACAAACCACTACCTGAAAACCAGCAGATGTGTAATCTGCTACGATGTTCTGGTGTGTCTGCACCAAGGATTGGTGCCACATTGTTCTGGGAGAAAATGTCCCCAACCTATAGCTATCTCTTTGCCTCAGTGGTAATGAGTCTAAGCTTGAAGGTTGGCTCATTTGAACATGGCCAAATGGATATTTACCAATCTGAGAGCCTTTGTGGAACAAGATCAACCATCCCCATATATCAGGTATCCAAGGTTTCTGAATCTGATCTTCAAGGACGTATGCGGTGACTTTTTGTACAACTCTCAGACTCTTCTCAAGTCCAAGGTGTTTCTTGTTATTGGAAACAACGTTTTTCATGCCCATGTTACAGCTAAAGAGCCTCCTCTCATAACACCAATGAGGAGGCTGCTTCGTTTAGTGGAAGGACCTTCTGCACGGGAGGTGGATCCAACTCCTGCTCCCACTGGAAAATCCAATGCTCTAGGAAAAAGGGAAAAATGTGCCCTGAAGTCTAGTGAAGCAGGGCTTGGCTCCAGGAAGGCCAGAAAAAAAGTGTGCCCCCTCAGTCTTTGTGCTTGAGGGGGAGGAGACAGCAGTTCTAGGTCATTAGTTGAACCAGAGACCTTTTTGGCCAGTGGCTCTGTGCCACTTAAGACCTGGGAACAGGTTACACGACATGTTTCCAGCCCAGTCTCTTCACCTGTCCAAAAACATGACCCTGCCACTTCTCCCACAACATACTCCAGGCTAAGTAAGAAAACCTTGCCTTGAAATAAAGATAATAAGCCTCCCTACCCTACGCAGACCCTCTTGTTCCTCCCAACAGGAGCCAATTGAAAACAAGGCCACCCCTGCTACATCCACTCCACCTTTCTTAGAGAGTGATGCAACAACTTTGGAGTTTGCCTCACTCAAACAAGAGTCTACCTAGAGTCAGCCTGAGCCCTCTGGTTCCACCCAATAGGAACTAGTTGTACACATGGACACTAGCACATCAACTGTACATCCCTCCCAGCAGGGTGAGGACATTGAGGGACAGGAGTTCCCACCACTCCATGCTGTGTCCACACTTTGCCCCTCTCATATTTCTCCAGCACCCTCTGGTCTGCACAAGGTGTCAACCCTGTAGGTTTCAGCCCTCCAACTGATCATCCTTCATCTTTTTCTCCTTATGATACAACGGGTCCATCACCATCAGTTGCTAAAGGAACAACTCCCCAGCCTGATGAACCACAGGGTATAGACCAACCCTTTGGTGAAGGCTTTCCTCATCTGTAAATTCCATCACCAGTTTTCACCACTGATAATGTTGAAATGCAACCCATTTCACCCCAAAAAGAGGTGCATCCAAACCGGAGCGCCACTGAGGGTCTACCCAAGTCTAAGATGAGGGAATCATAATTCTAGTGGTTCTTGAATAGCCAACCACTCCAATCACCTCACCTCGTGATGCAGGTTTGGCACTGCTGAAGGTATCATTGACCCCTTTAAGTTGGGTCAGTTGTCCTTTGCACAGGCCATGAAAATTCTTCCCACTGTGCCCCTACCATCACCAAGTGAACCTACCTCACCTCCATCCTCACCTTAAAATCCATCTACTCAATCCAAACAATCCACTTACACCCCTCCATCTCCAAAAGATCTGTCCTTGAAGGAACAACTTCATGTGTTGTCCAACAAGGTTGATAATTTGGACTAATCCATCTCCACCTTGCCATTTACTATTGCAGACTCAGCGTCTTCACAGCTTGGAAGATTTCTTGATTCGTTCAGGTCATCCTTTCCATAACTCTCTCCACAACCTGAATACTCCTCTCAGCTGCTTGCACTCACAGCACAACTGCTAGGGGTGTAAATGAGCAGAGCTACTCTTGAGCTACTCGGGGTCGACTCGCTAAAAGCTAGAAAAAAGCTCAAATTAAACAAGCCCAAGCTGAGCTCGAGCCTAAATTCAAGCTCGTTTAATAAACGAGCTCGAGCTTCACATATCGAGCTCGCGAGTCTAAACGAGTTTAAACGAGCCTAAATATAAATATAATTTTACATTAATAAATATAAAATATTTAGATTAAATAAATAAAAATATATTAAAATAACTAGTTTTATATATATATATATATATATATATATATATATATATATATATATTATATTAAAAGATTATTTAAAAATTAACTAAAAAAATTAAAATTTATAATCAACAAGTCAAGCCCGGCTGCTTGGAAAATTATTCATGTGCCGAGCTCGAGCATTACATTCGAAGCTCGAAACGAGCCAAGCTCCAGCTCGCGCCTGGTACTTTTAAACGAGCGGAGCTCGGGCTCGGCTCGGCTCGTTTACACCCCTAACAGCTGAAACAACTCTCCACTTCTCTATCTCCTCACTTATTTCCCATCAGCAGGACCCTGTGTCCAGCCTAACAGCTGTTTCTCAACAAATGTCACGATTGCTGAAACCTGTTTTGTTTCTGTAACCTCCACTTTAGCCTCTTTGAATACCTTGGTGGTATCACTGTCCAACACTGTGTCAGGTTTTGAAGATGAGCAAGAGTCCATAAATATTACTCTTCCACAGCTTAAAAGCCTTATATATAGTGATGTTCACAGGGCTGCCATTTCCATACTTTCAGCCACAACTAACCCTCAATCATCCTCTCTTGACAGATGCCTCACCCAGTTAGCAGAGGTGAAGGACAGCCTGGCCCTCTTAGTGCATAGCCTGGTTGGTCCTAAACCAGTTCCCGAGTCTGTTGCTTCCAAGCCCTCTACATCTGTTCCTTTAGGAAGTAGTGATGTTGAAGGCTCTGTGTCATCACCCTCAAAGGGGGAGAAGAAGTTTGCCTCAAAGATATGTCTAAGGGGGAAAAATCTTCATCCCCTTCTAAGGAGAAATCAACCACAGTTGGGCAAGCAGCAGCCCAACTAGCCACTGGTGCACTGCAGGTACATCCTATGACTCCAGAACAGCTAAGCCTACTCAGACTAAGTCTACAAGCCCTGCACCATCTAAGGGGGGAGGTGATTGTATCTAAGGACAGGCCAAGCAAAAGAAGACAACTGGTCCAAGAATCATTAGAAGAGAACGAAACTGAGATTTCTCTATCCACCTCAGCAAAAGAAAAATGCAAGGTTGTTGTGGATACATATGCTGAAAGGGAATTCCAACTTAAATATGATAAAGCTCAAGAAAAAGAGATGAAAATTCCACTTGAAAGCTACTATGAGTGGAAACAAGAACAAGTTGAGCTCCTAGAAGGAGAAAAAAAGAGGAAGCAGCCTCTGTGAAAGCTGCTCAAGTTTTGACTGCCAAGGAGACAAAGAAAGTAAAAATGCCATCTTCGGTAGTGCAAAAAAGCTGTAGGAAGCTGTCAAAGAAGCTGACAGTGAAAAGAGAGTAAAGAAGGAGAAAGGTTTAAAGGTCTATGTGACCGATGAAAAGTCTGTGTCCATCATCCCTCATCTATCAGAACCCAATTACATTTTGACAACTTGGCTAAAAAGAAGTTCTATGATGTTGCTGATAGAAGACTGGCGAAGGAAACAATTATCAAAGTTGTTCCCACATCAAGGAAGAATCAGCCTTTGAAGCCACAGATTACATGATTTGTTGCTGATGGCCATGAACTAGAGTCATATGAAGCAGCTGATGTAGCCAAAATGGGATACAGAGAATGGGTTGAACTTGCAGTTGCTCTAAGAAGTTCAAAGACTGCCAAAACTGTTACAGCATTTGTGAGAAAGCTGATGGAGAAGGTAAAGGGGTTGGGTCTCATTCTTTAATATATGATTAAGGGTACTTCCAGAATGGAACCCAGAATCAAACAAAGAATATAGAAAAGGGGCACAGAATTTGAGGAAATTGTCAAGCTGATTGAACAAGGGTTCTATCCCACTGAGATTAAGGGTGTGGATCAAAGGCTGCGCAAAGGTGTAGAACCTGCTGAAGGGATGTTTATTGAAGATAATGAAGTTGGAGTATTCTTTGTGGATCCTCTTTTTAAGAAGATGTGTTTTCAAAGAGCTTCAGATCTTCCCAAAGCTGATGTCAGTTAGCTTCTTGCCTTCAGATGCATGACAGCTTACATCAAGCACTTCAAGTGGAGAGTAGTAAGTCTAAATCAGTTAGACCTTGCAATGCCAAAGGAGAACAGGATAACCTAGAGATTTGCTACCTTAAACAAGAGGTTGAGAGTTTTGAAGCCAGAAAAGAAATGCTGGATGGTCTGGAATAAGAGAATCTCCTCCAAGCTGCTACTGAGTTAGAAAAGGAAAAGAAAAAGAACAAGGCCCGTCTACGGTGATTCGTAGAAGAAGAATGGATCTGATCATTAGTTAGTAAGACTTACCATTATATGCTCCCAACATCAACAGTCTAAAAGGTTGAAGTTTTGTTAACATTAGTTGTATAATTTTCTTTGTAAACATCTGTTGTTTCGACAAGTTTTCATTATGTATAAACTGATAATTTACCTTACTTCTACGTTTTAATTTCATTTCTGCAACTGTAATGTAAAAGTATATAGCGATATAGTCATCTTTAGTCTGAATATTGCTAATAGGGGGAGATTGTTAGGCACAATAAGGCCTCAATCGAACCTAATCTATGTCATAGGGGGAGATTCTCAATCAAACCTGGGTGACACACTTAGGGGGAGATTTTAAGGGTTTTTAATTCCTTAATTAGACCTATTTAATGATTTGCAAAATTAGCCTAAGTCTACCTTTCAATGTTACATTAGGTGTAACCTGGCAGATGCCAAAACTATCCATTTTAGTTGGATAGGTTTGGCAGAATATGTCTAAGTTGTTCATACCAGTTGGACAGTTTTGACACAAGTAAGTGTTATGTTCTTTGTGAATAGAACCTCTTCTTTGTGAATAGGTTTAACACATTATGTAATTTGTTTCCATGCCTTCATGAAAAGTTTTGAATTTTTAGATCAGTCTACAAATTCAAGACGAATTGGAAAATCAAAACTACCATGTATCTGCGAAAGCTGTTCTGAAAGCATAAAGACAAAAAGATATCTGAAATGGGTAACATACCATTTTTTATATCAAAATAACTTTACAAGGAAGAATAAAGGTCATAAGTTGACATTCCATTTTAAGTTAAAGCTAAGGATGACAGGGAGAAAGAGGTAAAGACAAAGATTCTTCAGTAAGAAGATAAATCTGCTTTGTCAGTTTTGTCTTGATGCAGAAAAGCAATCTTGTCCTATTACAAGATTCCCGCTTTTTTTCTACAACCAATGAAGACACTACACTGGGATTTTGTATATGAGTATAAAACAAAAGCTTCCAAGGAAAGAGAAAAATACTAACAATCAACAAGCTCAGAACGTGAGTGCAAAGCAAAGTGTGTTTTTCATGCAAGCATGTTATGTTCCACTTGAGTGAATTAACATAGTGTGTCTAATATACTCAGTCTCTAAGCTATTCAATCCGAGTCTTGTGCAAACAGAGAGTGATACTTAGTAAGTCATTTCATTGTAACTAGTTAAGTGTGTCTTAGATTAGTTAAAGTCTTTTGTTCATTTTTGTCATCTGTGTTTGGACTATTCCGTAATTTTAACAGGTGTTAATATATACTTACAAGCATTGAGAAAAATTTATGTGATTTAAGGATAAATTGTATTCACCCCCCCTCCCTCTATAGTTTATCTAAGAGTATTTGGGAAACCTTTTGGGACCTACACAGCCCCCAGGCTTTGAAGATGAACAACATCCAGAGGTAAAGTTGATACCACACTGTTCATAAAGAAAATGAAATCTGACATTATGGTTGTTCAAATTTATGTGGATGATATGATATTTGGTTCTACTAATGAACAGCTATGCAAAAAATTGTCATTGCTCATGAAGTCTAAGTATGAAATGAGGCTGATGGGAGAACTCACATTTTTTTCGACGTTTACAGGTTAAACAAACCTCCAATGGAATTTTGAAAATCAAAGAAAGTATACACCAGATCTTTCGAAAAAATTTTTAAATATGATTATTGTTCTTCTATTAAAACCCCAATGGCAACCAATGTTAAGTTGGGCGCTGAAACATGTGGTAAGTTTGTTTCTATGACAGCCTTCATTGGTATGATTAGGACCTTGCTACATCTAATAGCTAGTAGACCAGATAAAATGTTTGCAACTTGTTTGTCTTCTAGTTTTCAAGCAGATCCTAAGGAATCACATCTTGGTATTGTAAAAAGAATCTTTAGATAGCGCAAGCGCACAACAGATATGGGTCTTTGGTATTCCAAAGACTCAAGCTTTGTTTTAATTGGATACGCAGATTCAGATTTTGCAGATTGCAGGCTTGATAGAAAGAGCCCAACGGGTGGGTGTCAACTTCTTGGTGGCATGTTGATTAGTTGGAACAGTAAGAAGCATAACTCTGTGTCCACCTCAACTGCTGAAGCTGAATATATTGCTGTTAGAAGCTGTTGTGGACAAATTCTTTGGATGCCGCATTAGCTTGAAGACTATGGATTGGTGTGTATAAAAACACCTACGCTTTGTGATAAGACCAGTGCCATAGCCATATCCAACAACCCTATCTTCCACTCTAGAACAAAGCATATAGAGGTCAGACATCACTTCATACGCTTTGTGATAAGACCAGTGCCATAGCCATATCCAACAACCCTATCTTCCACTCTAGAACAAAGCATATAGAGGTCAGACATCACTTCATAAGGGATTACATTCCCAAAGGTACTGTTGAGGTGTCTTTTATTCCCACAGATTCAGCTTGCAAATATTTTCACCAAATATTTTCACCAAACCTCAGCTTGCAGATCAACTCATTTCATAAAAACAGCTTTGATATTGAACAGGTTTCACTGGTTCTATACTTAATTGTGTCTTAGAGATGAAACAACTTTGACATATAACAGGTTTCAAAACTAAGTATTTTCAACCAAACCTATTCTGATGTCCAAATCTAAAACCTGCTCACTCCGTAATCTGTCTTGTGAAACTGCTCAGTTCCAGAACAGATTCATAGTGAAACCTGATTAAAACACTTAAAAGTTTTTATACCCAGGTTACACATTGAACAACTTTGAGGACACTACATCAGCACAGGTTCTGACAATAACATTGCTCATCAACTTTCAATTAACATTTCGTCATACATACATTATGTAAATTATGTATTTAAGAGATAAGCAAACGGGTCAAGTGGGTCTGACACACGTGCTAACGTGGTAAACGTTACGTTCCATTAGTCATCCCGTTTTCAAATCAACTGCCCTTTTCTCTCTCCAACCCTCTCAAATTCAAATCCTATATATACCAAACATCACTACTTCATCTCCCTTTTCATTATTGCGACCCTATACCTCCATACTTCCTATACACTCCCACTATTTCTCAAGTAGACTTAGTGTCTGCTATCTTTAAACTTCCATCAATCCCCCAAATGGCTTTCTCAAATCCCTTTGTACCAGTGTTTCTAGGTGAAGATGTTATCAAACATCCATTAGTCAACACTACTTTCACAATTAAAGCCACTAACTATGTAGCCAATCTTGCTATCCCGAAGAACTACATTGGAAAAGGTTATAAAACCATGGTAGAGTTCATCAAAGCTCACCCTCTACACTACGCCATGACTACCACTCCTGGTGTCATGTATCACGAAATGGTGTATGAATTTTGGTACACCTGCTCCTATGATTTTGCTACCAATGTTATTCGTGTTACCATACTCAACAATACTAAAACTGTTGAGATTTCTGCTGCTTTACTTCAAGAGTTGCTTTATCTGGCTGTAATTGAAAAATATGACAAATCTCAACCTGAAAATCAGCAGATGAGAAACTTGTTGCACTGCTGTGGTTTCTCTAAGCCAAGAGTTTGAGCTACTTTATTTAGAAAAGAATTGTCACCAACCTACAGTTTTCTCTTTGCCTCTGTGGTAATGAGTGTGAGCTATAAGGTTGGTTACTTTGATTAGCTCAGTAGAGATGAAATATAAGTGGTTCTGCAGTTTGTGGATTAGAGTACTCTAAATATGGCCAAATAGATCTTCGGAAATCTCAGGAACTTTATGGAACAAGAACATAGAGTCTGCACAACTGCAGTTTGTGGATTAGAGTACTCTAAATATGGCCAAATTGTCCCCGACTTATATTTCTCCTTCACCATCTGAGTCTGCACAATATGTCAAAACTGTTGGTTCTGGCCCACCAACAGGTCAGCCTTCAATATATGTTCCTCATGACAATACTGGTACATCTCCGCCAGTTGTTGCAGGACTAATTACCTAGCCGGATGAACCACAGGGCTTAGACCAGCCCTTTGGTGAAGGCTTCACTAATCTGCAAATTCCATCACCAGTCTTCACCGCTGATGATGTTGAAATGCATCCAATCTAACCCCATGAAGAGGTGCCTTTAGACCAAGGCACCACTGAGGGTCCTTCTTATGAATTCAACGAAGGAATCACAATACAAGGGGTTCTTGAGAAACCAACCACTTCAACCTCCTCACCTCATGATGTAGGTTTAGCTACTTCTGAGGGTATCATTGACCCCTTTAAAATTGGGTCATCTGTTATTTGCACAGGCTTTGAAACTTCTTCTATTGTTCCTCGACCATCACCAACGGAACCTTTCTCATCCCCCAAAGGTTCACCTCCATCCTCATGTTCATCCCCTTCTACGCAATCCAAAAAATCCACCCGCACTCCTCCATCACCAAAGGATCTTTCTTTGAAAAACAGCTTCATGTGTTGTCTAACAAGGTTGATTCCTTGGACAAATCCATGTCCATCCTATCATCCACCATTTAATACTCTGTGTCTGAAAAGCTTGCAGGTTTCTTTGAATCATTCAAGTCATCATTTCCTCATCCCTCTCCTCCACTTGATTATTCTTCTCAACTGAATGCACTCACTGCACAGCTGCATCAACTCTCATCTTCCCTCTCATCCCTTCACTCTAATCAGCAGGACTTTGTGTCCAGCTTGACAACTATTACTCAACAGCTGTCAAGTATTGCTAAAGTCTGTTCTATGTCTTTTCCCTCCACCTTAGCCTCTTTAAATACCTTATTGATATATCTATCAAATTCAGTGGCATCTGGCTTTCAAGATGTGCAGGAGTCCATAAATCTCACTCTTGCACAGCTTAAAGCATCATGTTCAATGTTGTTTACAGAGATGTAATTTTCATTTATTCAGCTGCCACTAGCTACCAGTCATCCTCTCTAGAGAAATGCCATACCAAGTTAGCTGAGGTGAAGGACAACTTGGCTTTCTTAGTGCATAGCTTGGTTGGTTAAACCACTATTACAAACCTGCTGCATGTAAGCCCACTGCATATGTTCCTTTGGACAGCATGGATGTTGAAGGCTCTATCCCATCTCCTTCAAATGGGGAGAGAAGCAGTTTGCCTCAATGGCAAAGAGGGAAATTTCTTCCTCTAGGTCTAAGGGGGAGAAATCTTCATCTCCTTCTGTAGGTCCCAAAAGGTTTCCCTAGTATGTTTCTTTATTCTGTAGAAGGGGGAGGGTGAGTACAGCTACTTAAAATTTCAACACACTTCCTCAATGTTTGTATGTATATATCAACAAGTGTTAATTACAAACAAACTTGAACTACAATAATGGTTTACGTTGAGATGACAGAAACAACAGATGGACTACTAATTTAACACACACTCAGATTCGATACATTGAATTCATTCACTAAGACGTACTCACTGATTTTACTAGACAGACAGACAACATGAACACGAACAACTTGGACACACTTAACTATTCTTTTCTAATCAGACTTTGCATGCATGAAAACAAAATTCTTTTCACATTCTGGATATCTCTCTCTTGGTTATCTCACATTCCTTAGACGCTTCCTTTTATACTCTCTCAGAGAATATTGGTGAACCTTCCTCATTGGATGCAGAGATAGTGGAGTGCGTTTCCAAAAGGACAAAACTGCTTTTCTGCACATTCTGACAAAACAACATTTATCACTATTTAGCAGAATCTTTGTCTTTTCCTTTTTGTCTCTGTTGCAGATTGCTTTACCTTAAAAAGGAATGTCATCTTTAATCCTTTGCTCTTCTTATATAGCCATTTTGATATAAGAAAAGATCTGTCACCCATTTCAAATATCCACTTTGTCTTCATGTATCAGAACAGCTTGGGTAGGGTAAGCAGCTTCTGATTTTCCACTTTGTCTTCGACTTGCAAACTGATATTTCCTTCCAAGATAATACATGATGACATGGAAACAAATTCAATAAAGTGTATAAACTGTTCACAAAGAACAGAACACTTAGTTTTGGTCCAAGCTGCTAAACAGGTATAAGCAGCATAGACAGTTTATGTTCAGCCTGTCCAATAGAGTAGGACAGCTTGGGCAATCTGCCTAAGTTACAACCAATGTAACAGGGTGAGAAGCTTTGACAAATATTGCAAATCACTTATCAGGTTTCAATAAGGCATTAACAGGCCTAAAATTATACTTTTTAAGAGTATCAAATAGGTTTGATTTATAATCTCCCCCTATGATATAAAACACGTTTGATTGAGGCTTTTTGTGCCTAACAATCTCCCCCTATTTTCAATGATCAGTCTAACCTGATTTAATCATTGATCACCATATATTTTTACAATCATTTGCTGAAATGAAAGTACAACAGTGAAGTAAAGTAAAAGATCAGGTTATACATACTGATATTGATTCAAACAACACATGTCTTTACAGAAGTACAGCTGATGTACTAAGATAAATTACAACTGGTATAATAAAGTACAACATATGTACAAGAAGAAAATTTCAACAAGTTTGGACTATTGATTTTGGGAGCAAGTAATGGCAAGCCTGTCTAACTTATACGCAACTTCCATTCTTTATTTACTCAGTTGTAGATGGACCTTCAAGTTATTGTTTTTGCTCAAACAGGTTTTGGAAATGTTCCATAGTCTCATCAATTTCTTCTACTTCGTGCCTAAGGAACATGAAGCCAGGATGTTGAAATTCTCCTCTTTCATAGAAGCCTTTGAGCTGTTCCTAGATGATTGCTCTCCATATTGAGTGTTGTTAAAAAAGCATTGGAGAGTCTGAAGGCTATGACATGCTTGAGACCAGCCTTACGAAGATCAGATGCCCTTTGGAAACACACTTCCTTTGATAAGAGGTCCACAAAGAACACCCCTAACTTAGGCTCTTCTATGATTTTGCCTTCCTCAGGCTCAACTACTTTTGGCAGACTATGCTTTAACCCTTTTAACTCAAGAGCATGCATCCCTTATTCAATCATAATGGTAAGCTCTTCAAGCTCTGTATCCTTTCTCTTCCTCCTAGTCTTAATCATGGGATCCACCAGAAAAGTACCCTTGATTTGTTCTTCATGTATCAAGCCCAGGTCTTTCAGCTTTTCCATCAGAGTCTTGACATATTCCTTGACAGTTTTAGCAGTTTCAGATTTTGATCTTCTATTTCAGGGCCATCAACATCATGCCTTGTAATTTGAAGTCTCCACTGATTACCTTTCCTAGATATGGGGTCAGCTTTGCAATTGTTTCCTTCGCAAGTCTTTTGTTTGCAACATTAAAGAATTTCTTCCTTGCCATATTGTCAAAGTGAACTTGGGCTTTAGCTGATGAGGATACAGACTTTGATTTGGTAACCAAGACCTGTGCACTCTGTTCCTTCACTCCCTCTTTACCAACCACTGACTCATTAGCTGCCTTTATCAATTTCCTTTGAACATCCAACGAGGGCATTTTGATCTTTCTTTACTCCTTGTATGCAAGGGCTTTAGCAACTTTAGAAGAAGCTTCTTCCTTCTTCTGTCTTTCAAGAATCTCAAGCTGCTCTTGTTTCCACTTATAATAAGTCTCTAGTGAAATGCCCATGTCCTTGGCCTGAGATTTGTCAAATTTGAGCTGAGCAGCTTTGGGATAGTCAGTGTCCTCTGAGGCTTTCCCTTTGCCCTTTGCTACCTTAACCAGAGCAGCTTCAGTTTCCTCCTCTTCTTCTTCTCCCTTAGATTGTTCCAAAATCAGGTGTCTCCTTTTGCTAGGCCTGTCCTCAGGAATGGATTCCTTCCCCTTAGATGGTGCAGGGCTTGGAAATCCACCCTTAGTAGGCTCTGCTATTTCAGAGACTTTGGAAGAACCTGCAACAATGCCAGTTTGTGAAACACCTGCTTCTTGCCCCACTGAGGCTGATTTCTCCTTAGAGGGAGATGAAAATTTCTCCACCTTTGACTTTGTCTTTGAGCCAGATTTCTTCTCCCCCTTTCAAGGAGGTGGTATAGAGCCTTCAACATCAGTTCTGCCTAAAGGAACAGATCCACCAGTCTGGATAGTAGTAGATTTGGGAGCAAGCCTTGAACTCAACCAGGCTATGCACTAAGAAAGCCAGATTGTCCTCGACCTCTGCTAGTTAGGTAACATAGGTTTGCTGAGAAGACGAATGAGAGTTTGCAAGGGAGGACAACTTGGAAATAGCAGCCCTATCAGAGTCTGAGAACATTAAACTTTGAAGCTGTGCAAGAGTGAGTTCAAGGGAATCTTGCATATCATCAAAGTTTGAAGACACAGAGTTTGATAGACACACCACTAAGATATTTAGCGAAGCTAGTGTAAATGGCAAGGTGGTAGAACAGGTTTCAGCAAGACCTGACAGCTGTTGAGAAACAGCTAACAGGCTGGACACAGAGTCTTGTTGAAGAGCAAGAATTGAGGACAGGGAGTAGGAGAGTTGTTGCAGTTGTGCAGTGAGTGCAAGCAGCTGAGAAGAATGATCAAATTGGGAAGCAGGGCCTGGAAAAGAAGACTTGAACGAATCAAGAAAACATTGATGCTGAGAAGACACAGAGTCTGTTATAATAGAAGGTAGGGAGGTCATAGTGGTTTCCAAAGAACCAACTTTGTTGGACAGCACAGAGAGTTGATCTTTCAAAAAGAGTTCTTTGGGGGATGGAGATGTGTGGGTAGACTATTTAGATTGGGTTGAAGGCCATGAGTGTGATGGTGAGGATGTAGGAGTGTAGGGGCAGTATGTGAGGGTAGAGAAACTTTGGACAGAAGTTCCATGGCTTGGGCATAAGTTAAGTGGCCCAGCTTGGGAGGATCAAGGGAAACTTCAGCAGTCGATGTATCTGCATCATGAGGTGACGCAATGGGAGTTGGTGGTATTTTAGATGTTACTGGAATTGTAGCACCTCCATCAAGACCTTGGGTGGTTCCTTCAGTAGTACCTTGGTTTGTAGGCACCTCTTCATGCGGAGAGGGGATACGCATTTCAACATCATTAGTGGTGAAGGGTGACGATGGAATTTGACTTTGGGAGCAGCCTCACCAGAGGGATGTTCCAGTCCCTGCGGTTCATCAGCTTGGGATTGTGGCCCCTCAACAGTTGTATGGTGTTGAACAATTGTGTCATAAGGAATAGAGGGGGAAGGCTGAACTACAGGATTGTGGTCCTTCTACAGTTGTTTGGTGTTGAACAATTATGGAGTGAAGCCTGCTCCATAATGGCTGCACTTACTCCCAAAATAGGAGAAGCAAAAGCAGCAGGGGTCACGTCTTTTTCAACTGACTCCTGTTGCGAGGGGTCAAAAGTGCTGGTTTTGAGAGGCGGTTTTCTTTTTGGCTAAGAATTTTCTTTTTAGGCTGGAGTATTGTGACATAGTGGGTGATTAAGGTAAAGTTGTAGGATGTTATGTTTGGACAGGAGGTGAGACTGTGTCAGGAATAGAAGGTTGAGTCTGTTCCATGGTCTCAGATGCCCCAAAGGCATCAAACATAAGGGTTCAGGTTCAATGGATGAACCAGGGTGACTAGTCTACTCCCCCTCAGCCACAAAGGCTAATGGGGTAAACTTAGTTGTTTTAGCCTTCTTGTGGACAGGCTCAGCTTCACTTGTTTTCAAGGCATGTCTCACCACTTTAGGTTTGATTTCCATTTGGGAGCAGTGACTGGATCCACCTTTTGAGTAGAAGGTCCTTCCACCAAACCAAGCAACATCCACATCGGGCTAGACAGAGGAGGTTAATTGTGGAGTACTAGGGTATAAAATACCCTATTTCCAATAACAGGGAATGCATCAGTAGTCAATAGACGGTGGGAGTTGTAAAGATGCGCATCACAAATGTGCTTGAAGATGAGGCTCAAAAACCTTGGGTAAATCGACAGCAGCTGGACGCTATATTTGTTGCACCAGGTTCCTCAAGTTCAGGAATTTCCACCTTGCCACATTTAATGTAGTCCCATCCACAAGCTATAGGACTATGGGTATCTCATCCTTGCTGAGTTGGTCAAATGAACCAACTTTGCAGGTGAGACTCTTCACCACTAAGGCGAAGAGAAAACGGCAAGTTGGGGAGAGATCCCTTCTGAAGAAGGTTGCACCCACTTTTTGTTCTGCTACACCACAAAAGCGAAGCAGATTGCCCATCTGTTCGTCCTCAGGCTGAGGTTTGTCATATGTGTCAGCCACTGGGAGATGAAGTACTTCCCTGAGAAGAGCGGTAGTGATCTCAACAGTTTGAGTGCCGTTGAGGATGGTTTCTCTAATGGTTTTGGTAGAGGGATCATACGGACAAGTGTACCAAAACTCATAGACCATCTCCTGGTACATGACACCAGGAGATGCTATCATAGCATAATGCAGAGGATGAGCTTGTAGTAACTCCACCATCGATTCATAACCTTTCCCAGTATAGTTTTTGGGAATGGTTAGGTTTGCAATATAGTTGGTGGGTTTGATTGTGAGCATGGTGTTGACAGAGGGGTGCTTCTCAACATCATCACCAACGAACACAGGGAGAAAAGGGTTATTTTGGAACGCCATTTGTGAAAGTAGAGTAAATGCAAAAGTTAGGACACCAAGTCTTTTTAGGAATTATCAGAGAGTTATGGAAGTTGTAACGAAGAAGAGGAAACAGTGAAGTAGGTATTTATAGGATTTGAATGTGAATGAGTAGGAGAGAGAAAGGTTTGGGCGGTTGATTGGAGATGTTATCAACGGAAAACAGAATGGTTTTTTCACGTCAGCAAGTTTGTAAGACCAACTTGACCTTTTTAACCACTAACATACGTAACACACATTATCCGTAGGTAATTAATATAAATAAATACATAATTTAAGTAACTTAAATGTGAAGTAATGTTACATAAAAACTAATGCTCTAAGCTGTTGTCCAAACCTGTGATGAACAGGTTTCATCAAGCACTAATCATTCTGTAAGCTGTTCATGAAACCTGTGCCGCTATATGAGAACAAGTTTCATTGTGAAACCTGTTTAATAGCTGAACATGTTACATGGCATTTCCTTGTATGACAGAGTAATAGAGTGAGCAGGTTGAGAGTTTGTACAACAGAACAATCTTGAGTTTAAAACTTATTTTTTCAAGCATGTTATATGTCCAAGCTGTCTATATTTTCAAAAACTGGCTAAGTACAGAACAATTGAAACCTATTCTGTCCAAGTTGTTCTGTAAAATTTTGACAAATTTTGAAAAGTAACTTTTGAACATCAATGACACTTAGTCAATTTTATTTAACTTACCCAGTAAGCTTACAAGGTACTTGAACATGTTATCATCAAAAGAGTAGGTGAATATGTCTGCAAGCTATTCATCTGTGGAAACAAAACTTAACTCCACATTACCTTTTTGGATATGATCCCTTATGAAGTGATGTCTGACCTCAATATCCTTTGTTCTTGAGTGGAAAACTGGATTGTTGGAGATAGCTTTCACACTTTTATTGTTACATATAATAGGAGTTCTCCTATATACAAGACCAAAATCCTCAAGCTGATGTTGCATCCACAGAATCTACCCACAGCAGCTTGCAGTAGCAATGCACTTAGCTTCAGCAGTAGAAGTATAAACAGAATTCTGCTTCTTGCTAAACCAACTGATCAACTTTCCTCCAAGGAGTTGACATCCACCTATTGTGCTCTTTCTATCTAGCTTGCAATCTGCAAAATCAGAATTTGAATAACCTATTAGTTCAAGGCTGGAGTCTTTGGGATACCAAAGACCCAAACCTGGTGTATTCTTTAGGTATCTAAAAATCCTTTTTACAGCAGCTAGATGTGATTCCTTTGGAACAGCTTGAAACATGGCACATAAACAAGTAGTAAACATAATATCTGGTCTACTGGCTGTTAAGTATAGCATGTTGGGTACAAACATTAATATTGATAAAAACAATTAATTGTAGAAGTTCAGGGGGCTTTATGTAGATACTTAATTCTTGAATTTTGTATAAATAACAGTAGGTGCTACTGTTATGAGTGAAGTAAATTGATAGAAGAATTCTAGGGTTGACAAGATTGCTTTGCAAGAAAGTCAAAAGAACATCCATGTAATATTTACTTCCCAATAATCATTTGACAGATTGTGTTTGATTGTTAAATGTTCATATGAATGTGTTTATATTGATATGAATTGCATGAAATATGAATTATCAATTGGTATCAGAGCCAATTATGGCAGAGATTTTAGTGAATTTTGAATCTGATTTTGAAAAATTTTGAACACTGTTACATTCCATTTTTTTTTCGAAAATTAGAAAATCAATTATGGTTTTTGATTTTGTGGATGAAATGTTCTGAAAATTGAATCGAAGGTGGAGGATTTAAAGTCGAATCCATTGTGATAAGCATGAGATTTTAATTCCAACACACAAGAATTAATTTGGATTTTACTGACTTTTTGAAAAAGTGTGTGTTCTTGAGGTATTTTGATCGATTTTTGGTTTTTAATCGAAAATTACCCAAACTTGTTTCTGTGTGAAAAACGCACACTCGATCATAATTTGAGGGCATTTGGTGAATTTTTGTTGAAAAATTGTGTTTTTGAACTTGATTTTTATTAGTTTCTGATCAAACTCTGGGAACACTGAATTCATAGTGTTAATCGAGCTGTACAAAGAAGTGATCGACTTTGTTTTAGCTTTAACCGAGTTTTATAAAGAAAGAATCAAGTTTGCTACTTAGTTGATCGAGTTTTTATTAAACTTTGATCGAGTTTGATCAAGCTTTGATCGAGTTTGATCAAGTTATAACCGAGTTTGATAATAGTGTCAACCGAGTTTTACATAGAGTCATTCGAGTTTCATACTTGTTTTATTCGAGTTTCGTCTTTCTTTAATCGAGTTTCAAGATTTGTCAACCGAGTTTTATTGTTAATGATTCGAGTTTAACCCTTAACCATTCGAGTTTGTTTCTTCTTTGACCGAGTTTTATGCTTTATATTTCGAGTTTGGTTTCTTTATTATTCGAGTTTCACTATTTCATCTTTGCTGCTTAAATTGACCATAACTTTTGACTGGAACATCGTTAGAAGGCCTACCATATGTCAAATCGAACCTTAAACTGAGATCTACATTGTAAAATTTCGAGGCCAAATTCCACTCCAGAAAAAAGTTACGGGCATTTTTCTGCAGAAAATCTAAAATTTCAACGTCAAAAAGTCAAATTAGAGCTGATTTTTAACAAATTAATCATTCAAGATTCATTTTTCTTCAATCAAGATTCATTCAAAGTTGTGTTTTAAACATTCTTGATGAATTTTTTGTTCTTGAAAACGAGTTGTCTTTAACTATAGATTCACTTGAGAAAGAAAGACATGAGTTCTTACTAAAAGAACAAGATTTTAAAGCTAATTCTAAATTGTTTGAAGATGAAAGAAAGATGTTTTTAATCAAAGAACAATCTTTTAAACCTGATTTCCAATCATTTGATAATGACAGAAATTCTTATTTGGTCATTATCAAAGGATTAGAAGATTAGATATTTCATCTTACCAAAATTAAAGATTCTCCTTCTTCAAAAGAATCAGAGGTTAAAGATCCTTCAGTTTGTTCAAAATCTAAAGTTGATCAATCTGTTTATCTACAGAAAGTGAAAAGAATGCAATTGAATTTTCTAAATTTGATTGTTCTTAAGATCTTAAACACAAGTATCCCTTAAAGATACACAGAGGCAAAGATAAAGTTATTGAACAACTTCCTGTAAAGATTCACACTGGTGAATCTTCAAAGTCTAATTTTCTTAAAGTTTCTAATAATACTGGTCATTCTTCACATAAAACAATTTCGCAGAAAAACACCACGTATTACCAGAAATAGGCTAGAACCGGACAATTATTCAAAGAGAAGTGTTTGAAAAAGTCTGAACATTTAAATTCAAGTTTCTTTAGAAATTCAGATATTCAATTTTCTCATACTCAAAGAAATTTGTTTTCTGCTTTTGAGAGACAAGCTAATAGTTATAAATTGCTATGGGTACCTAAATATAAGTACAAGTGGGTACCTAAACCCAAGTACAAGTGGGTACCAAAACACGTATTGAAATGGGTACCCAAAAGTGCTAACAAGTCTGGATCCAAATCAGTTTGGATACCAAAGACATCTTGATTGTGCATGTTTAAAGAGGCTTTCAGATCACTTCAGACTGAAACCCGTTCTTTCATTTCAAAATGGTTCTTAGTTAATCTAGACTAAAACCCGTTCTTCAGTTCAATCATATGGTTTTTAGTCATATCAGACTAGATCCCGGACTTCATCTTAAGAGGCTTCTACTCACATCAGAGTAGAACCCCATCTTCACCGAAATTGGATTTGGTTCTTTTCAGTACAGAATCCAAGCTAAAGGCTTTCAGTTTTTTTATACTGAAACCCGAGCTTCCACAACAAATGGCTTCTAATCACTTCAGATTAGAACCCGAGTCTGAAAGACAAATCTTTCTGGAATTCCTTCCCTGAATTCAACTCCAATGTTGCATTGAATAAGAGGGAGTTTTATTTTTGTAGAGGGAGTTTCAGACGAACTTTGATGAAGACATTTTTTCAAAAATTGTGTGAAATTTTCACGAACAAATCTTATGCACACATAGAATCATTTTTGAGCTGAACAGCAAAATATTTTCATAATCTTCTGATTCTATGAATCCCTCATTCAGATTAATTTATCTAATCTCTTTGATGTTCATAATCTCATTTCTTCTGAGATTCTCTTCGTTACAATGCTTCCAATTTATACTGGATTCTCCCGTTATCTCCCAAGTGCTAATTCTTTCAAGAAAATCTGGTTCTTTTCATTTCATATATCAGTTTTTCTATTTCATTCTGATATCTCCCATATTATCTGAATATAGTCTCTCCGACATCCCTTGAGCTTCAAAGCAGAAAATCTTTCTGTTGAATCCGATTTTGCACCTAATTTATGTGATAGGCACAAATATCGCTTCTAGGGTCTAACCAGAACCGGAATACCTACCCAAGAAGCAAACCAACTATAGTTTGTGTGGGAGAGGGTTCGTTAGGTCTATTAGTCGAGAAGTGTCAGTTATCACGAGATACTGACAGGGTCGAGCAAAGTTAAAATGTAAATGAGAGGGATATATTGAAAGGAGATGGTTGTGCATCAGATCATGCTTTCGTTATAAAGCTGACTAAATTTATTACTCAAAAGTGATACGGAGGGAGCGTATTTGAAAAATGCTGAGAGCTGAAAGTTGAGAAAGGATTTAATGAAAAGAACATCCTACCTACACTGCGTCTGTTGGGTAAACCACATAATCTATCAAGCCCTAGGCGACTTGATATTGAAAAAGAGGTCATGGACCCAGTGACGCATGGACTTAACCCCACCAACTACTCAGTTATCTCTCAAAAAATTTCTGTTTCAATAATCACGGAGTTATACCATATTTCTACCATTATATGATTAGGATATTATTGATATTGAAACAAGGAATACATTTGCTCCGATCTCCCACTTCATTTGATGCACATTGTGTCTAGAGCTGATTACATACACTTTTAGGACACATGGAGTCTCATAGTCTGCGTGACTATAAACTGCTAGTCCAAAGTGACTAAGCTGGAACAAATAAGAGTGATTCTTTCATGAAAAAAATTTCACAGTGACTATTTAGAAATATTACCAGTGTTAACATCATGCCAGCGCTGAACGTAGGTCACATAGATTATGTCTATTGTGCAAACAGGAATCCTGTGTGGACCTGGACTCGTTATTTCACAAAATGAGTGTGTTTCATTTTCCCCAAAGTTGAAAAGCTTTGTTTTTATTCTAAAAAGATGTAGCTTCAATTCGTGGGGCAGTGAAATATTTGAGTGAGTGAGATAGATTTGTTTAGTATAGGGGGAGAAATATCAGTTTGAGGGGGAGAAATTCAATTTGTAATAATTTGAAATTTTAATTGGTGTTGTATTTTATTTACTGTAAATTCATTGCATTTATGTCTCTGAAGATGTTACATGATGTTCATAATCCTTATGATCATCATGAGGGAGAGAAAAAGCTGAATTTCAGATACAATTGTTGAGTAGTTTGAAGACAACTGATGATAATTTCAACAACATCTCAAGTTAATTGATCAAGGGAGACAGTCAAAAGATATTCAAGATTCAAGGGGGAGTGTGCTTATAAGAAAAGAGAAGATTCGAAAAGAAGAGATTCGAAGATCAAAGAGAGACAAATAAAGAAGAAATTTTATCTGAATATTCAGAGATGAAAGAGAAGAAAAGAGAAAAGAATTGAAGTTCCTGACTTGAGCTTTAAATGAAAAATTGTTTTCATCTCTAAGGGGAGCTTTAATTCTTGTATTTTGTATAAATAACAGTAAGTGCTACTGTTTAGAGTGAAGTAAATTGATAGAAGAATTCCAGGGGTGAGAAGATTGTTTTGCAAGAAAGTCAATAGAACATCCATGTAATATTTCTCTTCTCAATAATCATTTGTCAGAATGTGTTTGATTGTTAAATGTTCATATGAATGTGTTTATATCGATATGAATTGCATGAAATATGAATTATCATAGCAAGCTCCAAATCATGGCTCTGTAAATTGTTACTAAAACAGCGATGCAACAGGCATCAGCATCGAACTTCACATTTGTTGTCATTGGGGTTTTGATAGGGGAACATTGATCAAATTTAAACTTGTTCAAAACATTCAATGTAGACTTTCTTTGATTTATGAAAATTCCATTTGAGGTTTGTTTAACCTGTAATCCTAAAAAGAAAGTAAGTTCACCCATCATGCTAATTTTATGTTTAGATTTTATGAGCAGTGAAAAATTCTTGCATAACTGTTCGTTAATAGAACAAAAAAATATGACATCCACATAAATTTGAACAAGCATAATATCAGTTTTCACCTTCTTTATGAACAATGTGGTATCCACTTTACCTCTGGAATAACCATTGCTCATAAAGAAAGCAGTAAGAGTGTCATACCAGCCTCTAGGGGCTTGTTTCAGACCATAGAGAGCTTTGTCCAATGTATAGACAAAACCTAGATGTTGTTCGCTTTCAAAACCTAGAGACTGCTTGACATATACCTCTTCTTGCAGCTTACCATTTAAAAATGCACTCTCGACATCCATTTGAAATACCTTCATGCTCTTATGGGCAGCATAGGCTAGAAATAAACGAGTTGCTTCTAACCTGGCCACTGGAGCAAATGTTTCATCGTAGTCTATGCCTTCTTCTGGCCTATAGCCTTCAGCAACCAGTCTTGCCTTATTTCTAATAACATGACCTTGCTCATCCATTTTATTTCTGGAAAACCACTTGGTGTGAATTATTGTTTTACCTTCAAGGACACGGACCAACTTCCACACTTTGTTTATCTCAAACTAATTGAGCTCTTCTTGCATGGCAGTGATCCAATTGGCATCTTTTAGTGCATCATCCACTTTCTTTGGCTCCATTAGGGACACAAAACTAGAAAACATACTAAAATTTCCTAAGTTGTCCCATCTTGTTTGCACACCCTTGTTAATGTCACCAGTTATTTGATCATTGGGATGACACCTGATCCACCTAGGATCATGTTTCAATGAAAATTCTCCAATATCAATTTCATTTTCATCAGGTCTTGCAGAACAGATATCAAAATTTTAAGACACACTAATGTCTTGAGCCTGTTCACCCGTTGAAAATGAACTATTATTGTTGAACACATCAGCCGGGGATTCAGGGAAACCATCATTAATTGGTTCTAGACATGGTGCATTAACTATATTAGTACACTTATTCACACAGGGTGTAGTAATATAATCATCATCATGCACACTATGGTTAACAGGTTCCACTCTGGGTGAAGTGAAAGCTTTTGAGTTCTTTCCTTATCAATGGAATGCATAAGATCATCAAAGCTGAACTCTCCTGAAACTTATTCAGGAACAACTTTGGTAGACGTATTCTTAGACTCCTCAAAGGTTACATTGATGGATACATATATTACCTTTCTTTTGTAGTTGTATACTTTGTAAGCTTTAGAAAAAACTGAGTATCCAACAAACACACCTTCATCAACTTTGGGTTCAAATTTGGCCAGCTGGTCCCTTTGGTTCAGGATAAAACTGGGACATCCAAACACATAGAAATAGCTAATATTTGGCTTTCTCCTTTTGATTAATTCATATGGATTCTTATTGAACCTTTTCACCACTAAGGATTTGTTTTAGCCCAAAATGATGAAGGATCTGTTTGAGTGAAGCAGACAGTGTTGACAGCTTTTGCCCAAAATGATGAAGGCAATCCTAATGCACACATGTTTCTAGCTACTTCAATGAGGTATCTATTCCTCCTATCAGCTACTTCATTTTGTCGTGGAGTCCTCATAGCTGAAAAGTTCTGAGAGATCCCTCTTTCTTAACAGAATTCGTCAAGAGTACTGTTTTTGAATTCACTAGCATGATCACTTCTAAGCTACTTGTCTTGCGTAGAGTTCAGAACTTCCATCCTCTTGATAAATCCAATGATTTTTCTGGCAGCCTCTCCTTTGGTCTTTAGGAAGATCACCCATGTAAACCTAGAGAACTCATCAACCATTACTAGAGTGTATCTTCTACCTCCTATACATGGGACACTGACAGGTCCAAACAAGTCCATATGAATTTAGAAGAGAGGTGTTTCAATAGATGAATTATGTTTGTATTTAAAAGATGTTTTTCTTTGCTTACCCTTCTCACAAGCAGTGCAGAGTTTATCCTTAACATAAGTTATAGAAGGAAAACCTGTTAACAACTCTTTCTTAAAGAGTTTGTTGATAATCTTGAAGTTCAGGTGTGATAGTCTTTTGTGCCATGACCAGTTGAGGTCTACATTGCTCCTTGAGATAAAACAGGTTTCAGTTGTTGGATCAGCAGATTTCATGTCCGCAACGTCTACACTTTTCTTCGTTAGTGCACACAAAACAACTTTGACTTGGAGATCCAGTATGTATCCCAGGTGCTCATCAAAATTAACCTTGTAGTCAGGATCACAGAGTTGGCTAATGCTAACAAGCTTATGTTTTAGCCCAGACACATAGACTACTCTTTTGAATATTGAAGGGTTCCATATCCTTCTGTGGATCCCTAGACATTGTCACCAAAGGTGACGTTTGGACCTTTTTCAGGCTTGGTTGTTTAACCTGCAGAGTGTCATGGGAAAATATTACTTTTTAGGGGAACTCATAATAAGGATGAGTTCTCCTTCTTCATCAAGATTTGTTGATGGACCACTAAGATCTACACTAGTATTCCCAATTTGGATTGCATCAGCTTGGATACTCTCCTCAATGATAATGTTACTTCCAACATTATTGGTTTTTTCAATGTTGGAGCTAGTAGTGTAAGCATGCCTTATGTCCTCCGTTTCAAGACAGCCTTTTGCCATATGAGTCTTCTTTCCACATTTGTAACATTTTCACTTTTAAGACTTTTTGGAAGAAGCGCTCCCAGAAACACATTCTGGATTATTTTTGTTGGTTTTCTCAACAGGTTTTAACAGAGTCTCACATGTTTTAGAAGAACCAACAGCTTGGGTGGAAGGTACAATAGCAACAGCTTTGCCTATGTCCTCTTTCCTCTTTTTGGGTAGGCAGAGATCAAACACAGGTAATTTGATAGTCCTCTGTCCTTCCACAGGTTTGGAAAACCTATTCCCAGCTTTCTTTGTTTGATCAATGGTTTTGCCTTTGCATTTACTGAGATGTGATGACTGTTGCCTATCAACATGGTTATTACTTCTTGTTTTAGCAAAGGATTTTCCTTCATATATAACCAATTTTCCACAATAATTTAAAAACTTATTTGAAATCACAGTAGATTTTTTTCCAACATGAGACTTACCCCTGTTGAAAGAAGGCTGTTTTCATTTTGAAAACATTATCTCAAAATGTTCAGCAACAAAAGGGTTAACAGGTTTCTTCCCATCAACTTTAGATCCTGAACCTGTCTAGTTGACAGGTTTAGTGCCCAAAGCTCCAGTATTAACTTATTTTCCCTTCTTTTGTCTATGCAAACTGGCTAGACACATAGCAGGCTGATTTGATGGAGAACACATTCCATCACCAGTCTTTGTACCTCCTTCACATAAACTGTCAGTGTTTTGAGGCCTGTCAAACCTGCTTGTTGAGACCAGCTTCCATTTACTTTTTGGATAAAAATACTTGGAAGCTCACGAAGTGTGGATAAGAATTTTTCAAGATTTTTAATCTCAATAATAGACGCTGTTGTATCAAGATCTCCTCCAAGATAGGCTTAGATTTGAGTAGGAATCTGCAGATTGATACATTGACTTATTCTCTTAGCTGAATGGCACTAAGAGTCAACAATCTTTTGAAGCTTAGCATGCTTTGAGTCTGTTTCTCTCTTTTTTTCAAACAAAATGTTGTTGATGTGTTTTACTTCATCAAGTTCACTTTTAAACTCATGAAAACTATTCAGTTCATTAGTTTTTATTTCAAGATCAGATTATAACTTAGAGATTTCAGACTTCAAAGCATCATGCTTCTCAACAGCAAATTTTAAATAACAAGTAAATAATCAAACATTATAACTTTTTCCTCAGAGCTGTAATCCTTAAAATTTTGTACCTTATACATCATGGTGGGATTCTAGTTCTCTAAGGTGCTGAGAGCTTCTGCTTCAGGCAGGTCTTGTTTGAAGTTGCTTGTTGAGGGGCCATCGGTGTTGGCCATCAGGCACTTGTTGTCTTCTTCTTTAGATGATGAATCAGACACCTCCGAGTCAAATTTTTCGGCCATAAGTCCCTTCTGCTTGTTAGAAGCCACAGAGTCTTCTAACTTCTTCAGCTTTGCCATGGCCATTAGCTACTTAAACCTGTAGCCATCCTCTCTGTTTGTCTTGTATGGTTTGGAGGAAGAGCCAACAGCTTTAGACACACAATCAGCTGCGATATGGCCTGTTTTGCCACAATTAAAGCACTCAGCCTTAGTTTTGTCAAATGCCTTCTTTTTTATGACACCTGATTTCTTTTGCAGCATCTTTCCCCCAAACTCCGTAAGGTCTTCACAGTCCTCTTCCTCAGAGATGTCATCCATTTCATCATCAGCCTGTTGATATAATTGTGTGAACACATCACACACCTGACCAGCAGGTTGTCTCACGCTGGCAACTAAAGCATCACCTTTTTTGGACATCTCTAAGGCATTTCTTTTCTGTTGCCTTGATTGTTCATCGTTTACCAAGGATCCATAATGATTTATAAGATCCATGTCTCTAATGCTTCCTGAGTTTCTGAGGATAGCAGAGAAGTAATTTCATTCCTCAGACACTATGTCCAAAATTTGTTCACCAGAGTTAAACTGTCTTTTGTGATGCCAACAACTTTGAGGTCATTGATCAAAGCAGTAAACCCGCTATAGGTTTCAGTGAGAGTCTCTTTTGGCTTTGCAAAGAATGTTCATATTGTCTAACAAGATTATTGATCCTATTGTCCAATGTGATAGAGGGGCCATCATAGACAATACACTGAGTATCCCACATTTACTTTACAGTTTTCATCTTCTCAACCTGTTAGAACACATCATCAGGTAGAGAGATGACAAGGTTGTTCCTGCCTTTGCATCATGGGCAACCAGACGTTTGTCTTCATCAGACCATTGAGCTTTTGCCTTTGCAATGGTCCAGATTTCAAGAACAGCTCCTTCAGCAGTAGGGGTTATAGTAGTGACAGAGGTTGGTACATAGGGACCTTCCATCACTATCTCTGGTAGTTGTACATCCAGATTCTCAAAATAGAGCATTATTCTGAACTTCTAGCCTGAGAAGTTCTGATGATTGAACTTGGGAGGTTTTGCCATTGACCTATTGTCATAGTAAGAGAAGGAGTAGGCAGAACTATTGCCCATGGTGGGAAATTGGGAGATATGAGAAATTTAGAGTTAACACACACTATAAACTGCTCTGATACTAGTTTTAGGTCCCTAAAGGTTTCCATAGTATGTTGTTGTAAGCTGTAGAGGGTGGGGGGTGAATACAACTATTTAAAATTTCAACACACTTTCTCAATGTTTGTATGTATATATCAACAAGTGGTAATTACAAACAAGCTTGAATTGCAGAATGGTTGAAGCTGAGATGACAGAAACAACAGATAGACTACTAATCTAAGACACACTCAAATTAGATACAATGAATTCACTAACTAAGACGTACTCACTGATTTTACAAGACAGACAGACAGAATGAACAAGAACAGCTTGGACATACTCAACTATTCTTTTCTAATCAGACATTGCATGCATGAAAACAAAATTCTTTTCACATTCTGGATATCTCTCGCTTGGTTATCTCACATTCCTTGGACGCTTCCTTTTAAACTCTCTCAGAGAATATTGGTGAACCTTCCTCATTGGATGCAGAGATAGTGGAGTGCGTTTCCAAAAAGACAAAACTGCTTTTCGGCACATTCGGACAAAACAACATTTATCCCTATGCAGCAGAATCTTTGTCTTTTCATTTTTGTATCTGTCGCAGATTGCTTTACCTTAAATAGGAATGTCATCTTTAATCCTTTGCTCCTCTTATATAGACATTTTGATATACGAATGGTTTGTCACCCATTTCAAATATCCACTTTGTCTTCATGTATCAAAACAAATTGGGCAGCATAAGCAGCTTCTGATTTTCCACTTTGTCATCGACTTGCAAAATGATCTTTTCGTCAAAGGCTATGCATGATGACATGGAAACAAACCATAAAGTGTATAACCAATTCACAAAGAACAGGTTCTGTTAACAAAGAACAGAACACTTAGTTTTGGTCCAAGCTGCTCAACAGGTATGAGCAACGTACACAGTTTAAGTCCAGCCTGTCCAACAGAGTAGGACAACTTGGGCAATCTGCTTAAGTTACAACCAATGTAAGAGGGTGAGCAGCTTAGACTAATATTGCAAATCACTTATCAGGTTTCAATAAGGAATTAACAGGCCTTAAATTATACCTTTTAAGTGTATCAAACAGGTTTGACTTATAATCTCCCCCTGTGATATAGAACAGGTTTCATTGAGCCTTTTTGTGCTTAACACCTTCGAAGGAGAAATCAACTTTAATTGGGCAAGGAACAGGTCAACTAAGAGTTGATGTTACGGCAGGTACATCTCATGATTCCAGGACCACTAATTTTACTTATGTTAAGTCTCCAAGCCCTGCATCATATAAGGTGGAGGAACTTATGACTGAGGCTAGGCCAAGCAAAGGAAGAAATTAGTCATGGAATCATTATAAGATGAGGGGGAGGTTGAGATTTGTCCATCCACATCAGCCAAAGGAAAAGGCAAAGCTGTTATAGATGTGGATCTTGAAAGAGAGCTTAAGCTTCAATATGATAACACCCAAGCAAGGGAGATGAAAATTCCACTAGAAACATACTATAAGTGGAAACAAGAGCAAGCTGAGCTCCTGGAAAGAGGAAGTAAGGAAGCAGCCTCTATGAAAGTTGCTCAGGTTTTGGCTGCCAAAGAGGCAAAGAACGAAAAAATGTCATCTTGGTAGTGCAAGGGAAGTTGGAGGAAGTTGTCAAAGGAACTGATAGTGAGAAGAAGAGGAGATTGAAAGAGAAGGAATCAAAGGTCTCTGTGACCAAAGAGAAGTTTGTATCCAACACCCTTTCATCTATCAAGACCCAGTTCCCCTTTGACAACCTGGACTAAAAGAATTTTTATGATGTTGTTGAAAGGAGGCTAGCCAAGGAAACCATTGTCAATAATGGGCCCATATGAAGTAGCAGATTTAGCCAAGATGGGCTACAAGAAATGGGTTGAGCTTGCAGTTGCTCTAAATCAGTCAAAGTCTGAAACTGCTAAAATTGTTAGAGCATTTGTAAGGAAGCTGATGGAGAAGGTCAAGGGGTTGGGTCTTATACCTCAAGAAATGATTAAAGATTCTTCCACAATGGAGCCTAAAATCAAGTCAAGCAGACTAAAGAAGGATACAAAACTTGAAGAGATAGTGATGCTGATATAGCAGGGGTTCTATGCCACTGAAATAAAGGGTATGAATCACAGTTTAGCAAAAGTGTATAACCAGTGGAGGGAATGTTCATTGAAGAACCTGAAGTTGAAGTATATTTTGTGGATCCTCTTTCTGAAATAATGTGCTTCTAGAGAGCGCCAGATCTTCACAAAGCTGGAGTCAAAGAGCTTCTTGCCTTCAGATGCATGCCTGCATACGTAGGACACTTTAAATGGAGAGTTTCCATTCTAACACAGCTAGCAGCCTGCATAGCTAGGGGTGAACTTGATAGTCATGAGCTTTTCTACATTAAATAATATGTTGAAAGCTTTGAAGCCAAAAAGGAAATGCTAGCTAGTTTGGAAAAAGAAAAACTCGTCCAAGCTGCTGTTGAATTGGAGAAGGATAAAGAAAAGGAGAAGGATCCATCTATAGATTTTGTGTAGATGAAGAATGGGAGCTGATCATTAGTTGGTCAGGCTTACGGTAAGGTCGCCTACCTATGGATCTTATCTTGACGCGACACCATCCAACGAGTGCGGAATCCTCATTAGCGGCTTGACGGATAGACCACACACACGAAAAACGGAGACACACACGATGATAGACGAACAATAGAACGCCCCGACACGTGATTCTCTCCAAGAACAAAGTCTCAAACAGCTTGCAAGTTCGAGATCACCTCTTGTTAGGCACAAAAAGGCCTCAATCAAACCTGTTCTGCATCTGAGGGGGAGATTCTTAATCAAACCTGTTGATGCATTTGAAGGTTGAATTTAAGGCCTGTTATATGCCTTATTGAAACCTGAAAATGATTTGCAATATCAGCCCAAAGTTGTTCTATATGTTGCATGTGTTGCAACAAAAACAGTTTGTCCAAGCTGTTCAGTCTGCTGAACAGGCTGGACATAAACTGTCTACGATGCTCTACATTGGTGAGCAGCTTGGGCAGTTTACAAGTGTTCTGTACTTTGTGAACAGAACCTGTTCTTTGTGAACAAGCTAAACACTTTATGGAATATGTTTCGAAGTCCTCATGTATTGTTTTTGGCTAAAAGATCAGTTTACAAAGTCGAAGACAAAGTGGAAAACAGAACTGCTCAGCCTGCCCATGCTGTTCTGTTACATGAAGACAAAGGATCTTTGAAAAAGAGTGACAGACCTTTTCTTATATCAAAATAGGCCTTAACAAAGGAAGAAAGACGCAAGGTTGACATTCCTTATTTAGTTAAAGCTAATGCAACAGTAGACAAAAAGAAAAGACAAAAGTTCTGCCAACATGAAGACAAGTCTGCTTTTCAGAATGTGCAGAAAAGTTTATGTTGTCTTTTCAACAAGACTTTCAACTTTTCCTTTCGTCCAATAAAGAAGCTTCTCTTAGATCGTCTGAGAGAGTATAAAAGGAAACTTCCAAGGATTGAAAAGACAAGCCAAAAAGCTAAGTGCTGAAGCCAAGAGTGAACGTGCATGCAAGTCTGCTTGAATAAAACAGTGCTTTGTGTCTAAGATGTTCTTATTCTAGCTGTTTCTCTGAGTCTTGTAAACACAGTGAGTGATTCTTAGTGAGTGTATTCATTGTAACTAGTTTAAGTCTGTCTTAGATTAGTTAACATACTGTTGTATCTGTCATCTCAGCTTGAACCTTTCCGCATTCAAGCTTGTTTGTAATTAACTTTTGTTGATAATACATACAAACATTGAGAAAAGAGTGTGTAGTTTTTAAGTTGTTGTATTCACCCCCCTCTACAGCTTAAGGCTATATGTTTGGGAAACCTCTCGGGACCTACAATTGGTATCAGAGCCTAGTTTAGAGTGTGTGTCATTCTAGATTTCTCATTCTCCCAAAGTTTCCATGGACAACAGTGATGCAAGTTCCTCATACGGTGACAATGGCTCAATGGGCAAACCTCCAAAGTTCAATCATCAGAACTTCTCTGGTTGGAAGCGCAGAATGATCCTCTACTTAGAGAATCTGGATGTGCAATTACCAGAGATTGTAATCGAGGGTCCCTATGTGCCAACCTCTATTACAACTATAACTCCTGCTGTTGAAGGAGCTGCTCCTGAAATCAGAACATTTGAGAAAGCAAAAGCTCAATGGTCTGCTGAAGACAAATGACTGGTGGCTCTTGATGCAAAGGCCAGAAATAACCTGGTTATCTCTCTGCCTGATGATGTGTTCAAACAGGTTGAGAAGATGAAGACTGCAAAGGAGATGTGGGATACTTTGTGTACTGTCTATGATGGACCCACAATCACACTGGATAGCAGGATCAATAATCTTGTTAGACAGTATGAACTCTTCTTTGCAAAACTAAAGGGGACTCTCACAGAAACCTACACTAGGTTTACTGCTCTTGTTAATGATCTTAAAGCTGTTGGGATCACCAAGGACAGCCTGACTCTGGTGAACAAATTCTTAGACATCCTGCCTGAAGAGTGGAATTATTTTTCTACAATCTTAAGAAATTCAGGTACCATCAGAAGTATGGATCTTATCAACCTGTATGGATCATTACTGAATGATGAGCAGTCAAGGCAACAAAAGAGAAATGTCTTGGAAATGTCTAAGAAAGGTGCAGCCTTTGGGGCCAGTGTGAGACAACCTGTAAATCAGGTGGGTGATGTGTTCATTCAACTTGAGCAACAGGCTGATGATAAGGAGGAAGTGACTGATGAGGAAGACAATGCAGATCTTGCTGAACTGGATGATGAGAAAATGATAGCCATGCTTGTCAAAAGGTTCAACAAGAAAAGGTTTGGAAGACATGCTGCAGGGAAGCTCAAGTGCTGTTAAAAAGAAGGCATTTGATAAGACCAAAGCTGAGTGCTTCAAATGTGGCAAACCTGGCCATATAGCTGCTGACTGTGTGTCAAAAGCTGTTGGTCAGTCATCCAAACCACATAAGACAAACAGGGATGATGGCTATAGGGTTAAGTACCTTATGGCTATGGCTAAGCTGAGGAAGTTGGAAAACTCAGTGGTTTCCAAACGGCAAAAGGGACTCATGGCAGAGACTTGTGACTGGGAGGAGTCTGATTCATCATCTGATGAAGAAGACAATCACTGTCTGATGGCAAGCACTGATGTCCCATCAACAAGCAACTTCAAACAGGATCTGGCTGAAGCTGAAGCTTTTAGCAGGTTGGGGTTGGAACCCTACAATGATGTATAAGGAAAAACAACCATCCCAGGTTTGGTACTTGGACAGTGGCTGCTCAGGGCACATGACAGGTTGTAAAGACCTGGTAAGTGATCTCAGGCCTGAAAAAGGGCCAAAAGTCACATTTGGTGACAATGTACAGGGATCCACTGAGGGATATGGAACTCTTAAAGCTGGTGCTGCAGTGTTCAAAAGGGTAGCCTATGTGGTTGGGCTGAAACATAACCTTGTTAGTGTAAGTCAACTGTGTGATGCTGGCTACAAGGTTAACTTTGATGGCACCTGGGTTACATATTGGATGCCCAAGGCAAAGTTGTGCTGTGTGCTTAACGAAAGAAAGGTGTATATGTTGTGGACATGTAATTTGCTGGTCCCACAACTGAAACCTGTTTTCTCACAAGGACAAATGCAGATCTAAATTGGCTATGGCACAGAAGGCTGTCACATTTGAACTTCAAGAACATCAACAAACTCTGTAAGAAAGAGTTAGTGACAGGTTTGCCTTCTATGACTTTTGCTAAGGATAGACTCTGCACAGCTTGTGAGAAATGCAAGCAGAGGAAATCATCTTTAAATCCAAACATAATTTTTCTATTGATACTCCTCTCTTCTTAATCCACATGGACTTGTTTGGACCTGTCAATGTCCCAAGTCTAGGAGGAAGAAGATACACTCTAGTAATGGTTGATGAGTTCTACAGGTACACATGGGTTATCTTCCTAAAGAGCAAAGGAGAGGCTGCTAGAGAAATTATTGGATTTGTGAAAAAGATGGAAATGCTGAACTCTGCCCAAGTGAAGCAGCTTAGAAGTGATCATGGTACTGAATTCAGAAACAGTACTCTTAAGGTCTTCTTTGAAGAGAAAGGAATCACTCAAAACTTTTCAGCTGTAAGAACTCCACAACAAAATGGAGTTGCTGAAAGGAGAATCCGAACTCTCATTGAAGCTGCTAGAACCATGCTGTGTGCATCTGGTTTACCTTCATCATTCGGGGCTGAAGCTGTTAACACTGCCTGCTTCACCCAAAACAGATCCTTAGTGGTGAAAAGGTTCAACAAGACTCCCTATGAGCTGCTCAAAGGGAGGAAGCCAAATGTCAGTTACTTCCATGTGTTTGGGTGTCCCTGCTTCATTCTAAATCAAAGGGTCCAAATGGCAAAGTTTGAACAAAAAGCTGATGAAGGTGTGTTTGTTGGCTACTCTGCTATCTCCAAAGCCTACAGAGTGTACAACAACAAAAGAAAGGTGATAGATGAATCTATTAATGTCACCTTTGAAGAATCCAAGAATGTTTCCACCAAAGCTGTTCCTGAATCAGTTTCAGGAGAATTAAACTTTGATGATCTCATGCATTCAAACAGTGAAGAGGACTCAAAAGCTTCCACTACATCCATTGTGGAACCTGTTAATCATGATGGGCATGATGATGATTATGTCAATACACCCTGTGTGAATAAGTGTACTGACTTAATTACAACTGCATGTCCTGAACCTATCAAGTGGACAGGCTCAAGACAACAGTGTGTCTGAAAATCTTCAGAGCTGTTCAACAGGAGCTGCTGATAACTCAGGAGAATCCTCATTGAAGAATGATCCTAAGTGGATCAGATGTCACCCCAATGATCAAATAATTGGTGACATCAACAAAGGGGTACAAATAAGGTGGGACAGGTTAGGGAACTTCTGTATGTTCTCCAGTTTTGTTTCCCTAATGGAGCCAAAAAGGTGGATGAAGCACTAAAAGATGCCAACTGGATCACTGCCATGCAAGAAGAACTCAATCAGTTTGAGAGAAACAAGGTATGGAAGTTGGTCCCTACTCCTAAAGGTAAAACTATAATTGGCACTAAATGAGTTTTCAGGAATAAGATAGATGAGAAAGGTCATGTCATTAGAAATAAGGCAAGACTGGTTGCTCATGGTTATAGACAGGAGGAAGGAATTGACTATGATGAGACATTTGCTCCTGTGGCCAGGCTAGAAGCAATTCGTTTGTATCTAGCCTACGCTGCTCATAAGAGCATTAAGGTATTTCAAATGGATGTGAAGTGTGCGTTTTTGAATGGGAAGCTGCAAGAAGAAGTTTATGTCAAGCAGCCTCCAGGTTTTAAAAATGAACAACATCCGGGTTTTGTCTATAAGTTGGACAAAGATTTCTATGGTCTCAAACAAGCCCCTAGAGCCTGGTATGACACTCTTACTGAATTCCTTATAAGCAATGGGTATTCTGGAAGTAAAGTGGATACCACACTGTTCATAAAGAAGGTGAAATCTGATATTATGCTTGTTCAAATTTATGTGGATTACATAATATTTGGTTCTACCAATGAGCAGTTATGCACGAATTTTTCATTACTCATGAAATCCAAATATGAGATGAGTATGATGGGAGAACTTACTTTCTTCTTAGGATTACAGGTTAAACAAACCTCAACTGGTATTTTTATAAATCAAAGAAAGTATACCTTAGATCTCATGAAAAAGTTTAAATTTGATCAAAGTTCTCCTATTAAAACCCCAATGGCAATCAATGTAAAATTGGATGCTGATGCCAGTGGCAAAGCTGTTTCAGTAACAACTTATAGAGGTATGATTGGGAGCTTGCTATATTTAACTGCTAGTAGACCTGATAATATGTTTGCCACCTGTTTATGTGCTAGGTTCCAAGCTGATCCAAAGGAATCTTATCTAGCTGCTGTTAAAAGAATCTTCAGATACCTGAAGGGCACATCAGGTTTAGGTCTTTGGTATCCCAAAGACTCAAGCTTGGAACTAACAGGTTATTCAGATTCTGATTTTGCAGGCTGCAGGCTAGATAGGAAAAGCACAACAGGGGGATATCAACTCCTTGGTGGTAAGTTGATAAGTTGGTGTAGCAAGAAGCAGAACTCAGTGTCTACTTCTACTTCTGAAGCTGAGTACATTGCTGCTGGAAGCTGCTGTGGGCAGCATCTATGGATGCAGCATCAGCTTGAAGACTATGAGCTTGTGTATAGGAAAACTCCTATTCTGTGTGATAACACAAGTGCCATAGCCATTTCCAACAATCCAGTATTTCATTCAAGAACAAAGCATATTGAGGTAAGACATCATTTCAACAGGGATCACATTCAGAAAGGTAATGTGGAGGTAAGTTTTATTTCTACCAATGAACAGCTTGCAGACATTTTCACCAAACCTCTTGATGAAACAAGGTTTAATTACCTTGTCAGTAAGTTGGGCATGTTAAACAAAAGTGACTAAGTGTCCTTAATGTTCTAAGACGTTATATGTCTCACACTGCTCAAGTTATTTCAGAACAGCTTAGACAAAACAGTCTATGCACGTTCTATACTTAGCTGTTTTCTGCAAAACTTGAACAGCTTGAGCGTATAACAGGTTTGACAAGTAACAGCTTATATGTCAAGCCTGATCTAATGATCAAACCTTCACCCTGCTCACTCTTTCAATCTGTCATACAAGAAAGTGTCTTGTAACCTGATCAGCTATTAAACACAACCTGTTCTTACATAGCTGAACAGGTTGAAGCTACAGCTTGAAGAGTGAACAGCTTGTGATGACCCCGCTCGTCACAGGTTTGATCATCAGCTTAGACTATTAGTTTAATTACCTTTTTTCATAATTAAGTTACTTAATTTTTGTTTTTATTTAACTGAATTACTGCGGATAATGTGGGTTACGTGTGTTAGTGATTAAAAAGGGCTCAAGTGGTCTGACAAACGGTCTGACATGGACAACCGTTCCGTTTTCCGTTAATGACTTTTTCAAATCAACCGCCCAAATGTTTCTCTCTCATACCCACTCACATTCAAATCCTATAAATACCCCATACTGTTTCATCTTCGTCTTCCTCACTATTTCCAGAAATCCTTAAGAACCCTAAATCGACTAAGTGTCTTCTGCTTCTCAAAACCCAAATCCTACACAAATGGCTCAAAGAAACAACCCATTTCTTCCTGTGTTTGTTGGTGACGATGTAGTTAAACACTCATCAGTTACCACAATACTGACCATCAAACCCACCAACTACATTACTAACCTAACTATTCCCAAATACTATGTGGGGAAGGGTTATTAACAGATGGTGGAGTTTCTCGAAGTTCATCTGTTGAACTACGCTATGAAAGTCACTCCTGGTGTCCTGTTCCAGGAGATGGTGTACGAGTTTTGGTACACTTGTGCCTACGACCCGAACACCAAAGTCATTAAAGGGACTATTCTCAATGGGACTCAGAACATTGAGATCACAACTGGTCTTCTCAAAGAGGTTCTTCATCTGCCAACTGCTGATCCATATGAGAAGCCTCAACCTGAAAATGACCAAATGGGGAATTTGCTACGCTTCCGTTGTGTAGTAGAACCCAAAATCGGAGCTACGCTGTTCAGGAAGTATCTGTCTCCTACCTACAGTTATCTATTTGCCTCAGTGGTCATGTGCTTCAGAAGTAAGGTTGGCTCATTTGACCAACTAAGCCGTGATGAAGTTCCCATCGTTCTACAGCTGGTGGATGGGAATACAATAGACATGACACAGTGGATTTTTCTAAATTTGAGGAACCTGGTGCAACAAGAAAATCGTCCAGCTGCAGTTCGGTATCCAAGGTTTCTGAGCCTCATCTTCAAGCATCATTGTGGTGAGCAATTATATAACTCTCAGCCTTTGCTTAAGACTGTTGCATTCCCTGTAATAGGGAATAGAGTGTTTTATACTCCTGTTCTACCCAATGAGCCTCCTCTGTCAACACCAATGAGGAGGCTGTTAGGTTTGGTGGAAGGACCCTCTGATGTAAGGGTGGATCCTGAAACTGCTCCCAAGAGAAAATCCAAAGCCAGGGCCAAGCTTGTTAAAAGGACCCTGGCAACCACTGAAGCTGGGCCTGTCCAAAAGAAGGCCAAAACAGCTCAGTCTGAGTCTGCTCCTTTAGCCTATGTGGCAGAGGAGGAGCAGGCTCCTCACCCTGAGTCATTTGGTGACCCTGAAGCCTTTGTGGCTGGTGCCTCTGTGGCACCTGAGACTATGGAACAGGTCAACCCACCTGTTTCTGACCCAGTCTCCAAATCTGTCCAGTCTGAACCTCTCATCTCCTCTCCAAAATCCCCCCACTTTATCTCACATTCTATACCAACGCAAAAAGAAACCAACAACCCAAACTAGCCCCTCTGTTCCCTCTCAACAGGGTTCAGTTGCAAAAGAAGCAACCCATGCTGCCTCTCCTATTTTGGGAGAAGGTTCAGCACAATTGGAGCCTGCTTCACTCCAACCTGTGTCTACCCAGAGTCAGCCTAGACCCTCTGGTTCCTCGGGGAACAGGAGCCAGTTGTACAAATGGAGACAGCCACCTCAACTATTCCAGCCTCCCAACAGGCTGAGAATATTGAAAGACAGGATTCCTCTCCACTCCATACTGCGTCCACACTGTCCCCACTTCATACTTCTCTACACTCTGAGTCTGCACGAGGTGTCCACACTGCTGGTTTAGACCAATCAGCAGATCAGCCTCAAACTTCTGTTCCCTGTGATACAGCTGTTCAACACCAAACAACTGCTGAGGGACCAACAAGCCAAGCTGATGAACCTCAGGGAATATACCATCCCTTGGGTGAGGCTGCCCCTTCTATGCAAACTCCATCAGCAGGTTTCACCAATGCTGATGTTGAAATGCATATCCCATCTCCCCATGATGAGGTGCTTTTACACCAAGGCACTATAGAGGGATCACCCACTGGCCTTAATGAAGATGTTGCAACACAAGCAGCATCGGAAAGGCCCCCAACATCAACCCCTTCTCCTGATGATGCAGCTACTGCCATAGCTGAGGGACCCTTTGACCCCTCCAAGCTGGGCCACATTACTTTTGCCCAGGCTATGGAGATTCTTTCAAATATTTCTCTTCCCTCTCCATCACATCCTCATACACCAGCCTCATCCTCTTCATCTCCCTCAACACAATCAAAACAATCCACACATACACCTCCATCTCCAAAAGACTTGCCTTTGAAGGACCAGCTTACACTGCTGACCAACAAAGTTAGTTCTTTAGAATCTTCTATATCCTCTCTACCTTCTCTCATTTCAGACTCTTTGTCTGAACAGCTTAAGGGATTCTTTGATCTGTTCAAGGATTCCTTCCCAGCCACTCCACAACCTGACAACTCTCCACAGCTGTTTGCACTCACTACACAGCTGCAAAGTGTCTCTACTTCCCTTTCCTCTAGTCTCTCACTCCAACAGGACTCTGTGTCCTCAATGGCAGCTATATCTCAACAGCTGTCATCTCTCCTCACTTCTTGCAATTCTACCCTTCCTGCCACCTTTGCCAGCTTGAACGCTGTCATTGGCTCCCTATCCAATTCTGTGTCATCAGACCTTGCTGATGTGCAAGATTCCCTTGAACTACATCTTGCACAGCTTCAAAGCCTGTTGTTCACAGCTTCTGATAGGGAAAACATTGTCAAACTGACCTCTCTTGCTGACACCCAGACCTTTTCTCTTCACACCTGTCTTTCCCAGCTTGCAGAGGTGAAGGACAACCTGGCCTTCTTAGTGAATAGCGTTGTCGGCCTCAAGCCTCCTGCCAAAACTGCTAGCAAGCCTGCTGATTTCGTGTCTTCAGGTGTTGAGGGTGTTGAAGGTGCTGGTACATCTCCTTCAAAGGGGGAGAAGTCATCTGCCTCGAAGACTAAGTCTAAGGGGGAGAAACTTCTTCTCCTAAGGAGAAATCAGTGCCTGCAATACCCACTGGTCAACCAGCAGGAGCATCTGAAACAGGTACAATGGAAGGTGCTTCCCATGCTGCTCAGCCTACTCAGGCTGAATCTCCAAACCCTGCTCAGTCTAAAGGGGAGGAATTCATTCCTGAGGACAGGCCAAGCAACAGAACGAGGCATCTGATTTTACAAGAAGAAGAATAAGAAGAGGATGAGAGTCCTGAAGCTGCTATCACTACAGCAGCTAAAGGAAAAGAAAAAGCAGCAATTGATCCTCAACAGCAGAAAGCAGCAGACTTAAAATTTCACAAAGCAAGGGCAAAGGAAATGGGTCTTCCCATGGATAAATACTTTGAGTTCAGAGATGAACAACTTCGAGCCCTGGAAGCTCTAAGAAAAGAAGAAGCCTCTGCCAAAGCTGCCAAAACTTTTGCACTTCAAGAGGCAAGAAAAATCAAAATGCCTTCCTTGGATGTGCAGAAGAAACTGATGGAAGCCGCTAAAGACTCAGCAGGAGGGAAGGAAGTTGAAAAAGAAAAGGGTGCTCAGGTCTCTGTGACCAAGACAAAAGTACCCTCTGCTAGAGCCCAATTCCATTTTGACAACCTGGCAAGAAAGAAGTTTCATGATGTTGCTGACCGAAGACTTGACAAGGAACCAATTGTCAAAGCTGTTCCTATTTCAAGAAAAGGCAAACAGTGGAAACTGCAAATTACCAGGATGGGTGACACAGGCCCTGAACTGGAATCTTATGATCACACTGATGTTGCTCAAATGGGATACAGGGAATGGCCTGATCTCAACTGATATAAGTGAGGGTGTCTCTGTGACATATCCTAAGATAAAGGCCAGGGGGACTAGGAAAGATTCAGAGCTGGAAGAACTCCTTATGATGATTGAACAAGGAGACTATGCTGTCGAAATCAAAGGAGTTAACCACAGCCTGCCCAAAGGAGTGGAGTTTGAAGAAGGCAAGATAGTTGAAGAACCTGAGTTGGGGGCATTTTTTGTAGATCCCTTAACCCAGAAAAAGTGTTTTCAGAGAGCTTCAGACCTACACAAAGTCGGTCTTAAGCAGCTTGCAACCTTCAGAATTGCCTACTTCTTCATACAGTCCAGCAAATGGAGAGCAGCCATCTGGGATGAGCAGAGAGGTTTTTATGACAGAGGTGAGCTTCAAGATCCAAACTTCGTGTTTCTCAGAGTTGAAATTCAAGATCTGGAAGAAACAAGGGAGGAACTTGAAAGAATGTTTGAAGAAGGATTGCCACCTCCAGTACAGTGAAGTCCATCTACCATCAGGGTAGGTGAAGAATGGAAGCTGTCCAGCAGTTGGACAGGCTTACCATTTTCTGTTCCCAACACAAACAGTCCAAAACCTACTGTACATTATTTGTACTTTAATTACATAAGTTGTAATTTTTATTTTACATCAGTTGTAATATACATCAGTACATCAGTTGTACTTTTGTAAAAACATGTTTTGTTTTATGTAATCAAGAATCAGTGTATGTATAAACTGATCTTTTACTTTACTTTGATGTTGTAATTTCATTTCAGCAAGTGTACTGTAAAAAAATATAATGATTTTTGATAAGGCCAGCTTAGACTGGTTACTGCAAATTGGGGGAGAATGTTAGGCATAAAAAGGCCTCAATCAAACCTGTTCTGCATCTGAGGGGGAGATTCTTAATCAAACCTGTTGATGCATTTGAAGGTTGAATTTAAGGCCTGTTATATGCCTTATTGAAACCTGAAAATAATTTGAAATATCAGCCCAAAGTTGTTCTATATGTTGCATGTGTTGCAACAAAGACAGTTTGTCCAAGCTGTTCAGTCTGCTGAAGAGGCTGGACATAAACTGTCTACGCTGCTCTACACTGGTGAGCAGCTTGGGCAGTTTACAAGTGTTCTGTACTTTGTGAACAGAACCTGTTCTTTGTGAACAGGCTAAACACCTTATGGAATATGTTTCCAAGTCCTCATATATTGTTTTTGGCTAAAAGATCAGTTTACAAAGTCGAAGACAAAGTGGAAAACAGAACTGCTCAGCCTGCCCACGTTGTTCTGTTACATGAAGACAAAGGATATTTGAAAAAGGGTGACAGACCTTTTCTTATATCAAAATAGGCCTTAACAAAGGAAGAAAGACGCAAAGTTGACATTCCTTATTTAGTTAAAGCTAATGCAACAGTGGACCAAAAGAAAAGACAAAAGTTTTGCCCACATGAAGACAAGTCTGCTTTTCAGAATGTGTAGAAAAGTTTATGTTGTCTTTTCAACAAGACTTTCCACTTTTCCTTTCGTCCAATACAGAATCTTCTCTTAGATCCTCTGAGTGAGTATAAAAGGAAACATCCAAGGATTGAAAGGACAAGCCAAAAAGCTAAGTGCTGAAGCCAAGAGTGAATGTGCATGCAAGTCTACTTGAATAAAACAGTGTTTTGTGTCTAAGTTGTTCTTATTCAAGTTGTTTCTCTGAGTCTTGTAAACACAGTGAGTGATTCTTAGTGAGTGTATTCATTGTAACTAGTTTAAGTCTGTCTTAGATTAGTTAACATACTGTTGTATCTGTCATCCCAGCTTGAACCTTTCCGCATTCAAGGTTGTTTGTAATTAACTTTTGTTGATAATACATACAAACATTGAGAAAAGAGTGTGTAGTTTTAAAATTGTTGTATTCAACCCCCTCTACAGCTTAAGGCTATATATTTGGAAAACCTCTCGGGACCTACACCTCTGCACTAATCCCTTATCGAATTCTGCAAAAAGTTGTTAATTAAAACAAATTAACACCTATTTATATTACCTTGTTCGACAAGTTCGACTAAGCCCAAGGCCCTTCGAACTTGTCCTCCATAAGTTCGAACCAGTTACTTTGAACTTACCTTTGAACTTGTTCCTTTGAACTTATATTTGAACTTGTTCCTTAGAACTTGTTCTTGAACTTATCTTTGAACTTTTTCTTGAACTTATTCTAGAACTTAATATGATAGTCTAGAAATTACCATGCAAATATAAACGTCATACACAGTCATGATTTCAATAACAAAACTAGACTATTGTCGTCACACCGGATGTACCAACAGACTCCCCCTTGACGATAGCTTCTAGTTGTTGTTCATTGATCGTAATAGACTATCAGATTCAGAGACTATGAATACCGAAACTAGACAGCTATTGTCACATCGGGTGTATCAACAGACTCCCCCTTGACGATAGCTTCTAGTAGATATTCATTACTCTAGGAATACCGATATCACCTTTTCTTATTTGAACCACAACTCTTCTACCAACTCTTAGATTAACTTCTCAAATCTTCCAGAACGACCATCCCTTCTGATAGTTTTTGCAAACTCATCAGCATAAGAATCGTCTTCCTAGATCTAATAGGTCCTTCCAAACTAAATCAATCACTTCACACTTCAGAATCTGATTCATCGTTTAGTGCAGATTTCAGCATCTCTAGATCTATCACATTCTGATCTTCATTCATAACACCTTCATCGAGTGACTTCCAACCATGTATATCTTTAGGAATAAAAGCTCAATCCTCAAGATCCTCCTGTTTTAAGTCATCTTCAAAGACGAACCTCATTTCATCTTCATCTAACTCTGAAAGTGCTCCGATCAGACCATATCATCAGTTACTTTATTCGCCTCTAAATCTTTGTCTTTTCCCTTATCAGTGGCTATGAACACCGACTGCCCCTGAGGATCAGCAAGCTGAGCAAATTGTTGTCTTGAAAGAATCTGCCAGCTCACTATTCGGGCCATCTTCTTTGACTTGCCAGCTCACTGTTCAGGCCATCTTCTTCGACTTCTCTTCAATTTCTCCCCCTGAGATGGAGGATCTTTCAACAACTCCTCCAGTATAGCCTCCAGATTTGCAATCTGCTGCTGCTGATATGTCTCTGTCTGATCCAACTGGGCATTAAGCTGTTGAAGTTCGCGAATCGCCTTTGTCAATTGAAGAATCTTTAATTCTGTAAAATCTCCAATTCTAACACTATATAGACTTAATCAACACATGAAACAAGTCATAATATGTTAGTAGGACATTAAAAACCATTATTTAACGATAAAAATGCAATGAAACTCTCCTTACTTACATTCTTTGAAGGTTTAGAACATAATCCAAACACTAGAATTCAGTTCGACAGAAGCAGTCGTTATCTTCGTTAAAAAGTCACAACATCGTAAGTTTTGAAAAACTTTGAACAATTTTCAACTTTTTCAACTTATCCTAAGTTTTGAAAAACTTTAAACAATTTTCAACATTTTCTACTTATCACGGAACCCTTCACTTTTAGCAACTGATTATCACGCAAATTTTGTTTTCCAACAAGAATGCATCCTAGTACCTTTGACCTTTATCGTACTTAAAATAAAAAAGAAAAAATAAAATAAAATAAAATAAAATATTGAACAAAATTTAAACTTAAGCTACTCTAAACTACTTTTAAATTTTTTGACCTATACTAACAGAATATTTTTGTGAGAAAGTCAAAGAAAGGTTCAATCAGATAGCGGTGTCAATACGCACTTTCAGTATTACACTTTCGCACTTAGGAATTTTTTGATTCCTTTAATTTTTGTCGTGAAATACAAACCAAGTCGATTGTCGGTATGATTTTCCCTTTAAACATTTTACACTTTGGAATATCAATTGGCCTCTTTATTTATCAAGAAACTACCTTACGTGTCCCATACTTAGACATACTTCTATGATCAAGGCAGACACCTAATGATTATAACTTTTCGGTATTGCAAATATTTTTTAAAAGGCAAACGTCGGACACAGTTTTGTATTTACATACAACAGAGTGTCTTAGTTTGTCTTAAATTTTATCTAAAGCTAGCAAGACAGCGGTGACAGGTCTGTACTTACGTACAATAAAGCGACTTATCTTGCTAACTGGAGTCAAAACAGAGATGACAGGTCTGTACTTACGTACAACAAAGCGACTTGTTTTGACCCTTTCCTTTTTATCAAAATTTTTCTTTTCTTTTCTTTTCTTTAAAATGTATTTGATGTTGCTATACACCCCCAGAAAATTTTCATACTTCATTCAGAATCATTGTCTGTATATCTCTAATATAGAAATTAAGACCATTTGGTCATACATCTAAATTAGTTACACATATGACTTTTTCTTGAATATTTTATTAGCTGTTAGGATTTCCTTTGTATATTATGCCTACCAACACATCAAACAGGAAAATGTATATCACTTAGAGTTTAAGGTGCATTATGTGTGAAAGCTTAACACTTAGAGATTGTATCTACTGTGTTAATTTTCGTCACTTTGAACCTATGTCTCTAAGACTTAACTCTTTTTTCAATATTCTATTTTTTTGAATTTTTATGGTTTTCTCTCTTTTTTCTTTTGTTTTTCATTTTTTTAAAGATAAGCTAATAAACTAACCTACTAACTTACTATAAAAGGAAATAAATTCTACTTAACCCCTAACTTACTATAAAAAGAAAGAAAATGTACTAAGGTCAACTTACTCTGGATTACGCATACCATTTAGTTGAACTAGCAACTCAAAGCGTGACTTATCAAATGCGTTAGTGAAAAGATTCGCATGGTTGTTATTACCAACATTGTTATATCAATTACGTCACTTTACCCTTGCCCCGTAAGACTTCTCCACTTGGTCTAAGGACCCAATCAACATGCCTGCTGTTTCGTCATTTGTACCCCTGTCCTGTGTCGAGAGCAACCACTATCCATAAACCATTGGTTTTTAGGACCTGTAGTTAACTCCTGCATACTAAACAAGAAAAGTAAGTTTTCACGGGGAACCCACGCCATGACTGACTTGGTAATACCATCCTCATCCACAAACTTGAACTCTTTCAATTACACATCTCTCCTTTCAGTTAACTTTGGTTTTTGATTGAGACCCCGTTGTGGAGTTGAGTTATTAACATCCATTCTCGACCTTTGGGTTGGTCTTTGCGGTTCAACCCTTGAATAATTTCTGTTATAGTACATCTCAGTTTGATAGTTCTAGGCTCTACCTGGTGTCTTATGTCTATTAGGAGAATTATACCGAACTAGAGTGTGACTCCTCTTAGGTGAATTATTCCTAATGACGGATTGGGTGCCAGACATTGATTGACTAGGGGATCTATTCGGTGAATTATTCCTAAGTCCGTCATTTTGTCTGAGAGACACCGGTGATTGTCGACTACCTAGACGTGACATCACAATTGAGTTCTTCTCAGAAATTTTAGAACTACTCCAGCTCGTATCACTAGGCATTGTTTTTAAGGTTTGCTGCTCTTGTTTCCCTATGTTTAGTGAAGACTTTGACTTTTTGTAGGGACAACCTGAAGCAACATGTCCTTTCTCATGACACTTTGTGAAGACTACCCCTTACGGAACAGTCGTCAGATTCAAGTCCCACAAATTGCAATACGATATCAACCATAACTATGATAGAGTAATTAAGTTGCGGAATTAAAATTACAAGTACAAACAGATTAGGATTAAGTTTAATACAGATTACAATTTCCAAATTAAACTTATAAAGGGCACAAGTCTAATCTAATTCATGTCCTGATACAATCAAGATAAATCTACCCAGACCACCACATTATCATCTTCCAATCAGTACCAAAAGGGTTTGCTGAGTAGAGGTCTATGAAAACTTCTGTCTTCATCTTGTAAGACCTAAGAACTAGGTCCAACGGGTGACTTTCCTTTATGTTTTCCTGCAAAAATTGAAAGCAACATCTGTAAAAAAACTTAGTGAGAATATAGATTTTCAGATTACATGCATTATCAAGCGGATCATCGGTCTAGCGTGATATATCTTGACTGCCGCTAGAGCCACTCATGATTGAGACATAGTAGTTATAAAGTTGGATGATGTTCAAACCACGCTCATGCTTAAATTGTGGGATCAGCCACATACTGGGCTAGCTACCAGTAAATCAACATGGCGGAACATCGGAGTATCATACCAAGTTCAATAGAACTGGTGAAATAGCATGGTCTAGAACAATAGAACATCAAAGCTAATCATTCTAAGCTGAATCGATATGTCAAAGGTGCGAGTAATAATGAAAGCATAAGTCATCAAGGTCATGAGAGCATTAATATCAATATTCGAAATGAACTAAAAATTCAATGTCATGCGAAATGATAAATCAAATACCTATCATGATCCACAGGGCATCACCGAACCATGGTGAGCACAGGTCACAATCCAGCTGATCATGTATGAATGTCAAATTAATCTATCATCAACAATATGTCTCAACCGGAAATCTCGCATGTAAAGCTGAATATCTATAACTCACAGGTTCTGTGGTCTTTATCAAGCAGATTTAAAATCAAACACCTGAGTTATCCCAGAAATTTATCTTTAATCTTTGTCAATCTGATCTCTGTCAATTCATTTCAATTCTATGACCCGCTTTCAGTATTTCAAATCTTTTGTTCTTTGTTCAAAATTTAACTGAACCTGTCCAGAGTTATATCATATCAATATCATGTCAATATTATCATCTTTTAGCTTTAAAATCTTTATTTTATCTGATTCTGATAACTGATAACTCATTAATCATTTCACATTCTCTTTGACTCTTTGAAATCTCAAAAGATATATATAAATATATATATATATATATATATATATATATATATATATATATATATATATATATATTATAATCTTTCATCATATAATCATTATTTCAAAAGCATCAAAATAGGAAATCCAAATTTTGACAACCGGATTCGGACTTATCCGGATTTGGGCATCCAGATTCAGACCAATCCAAAATGGACAATCCGAAGTGGCATCCGAACTAGGTTCTCCGAATTGGGACATCCGGACTAGGCTTCAACCGAATTCAAGGTGGTCAAAAATAATCACAGCAACCGAATTCGGGCCTATCCAGAACATAGGATCCGAAATGGATCCAAATTAAGCTTCATCCGAATCAGAAGCGAATTAAGCATCCGAATTGAGTACCATCCGAATTCGGTTCCAACCGAATTCGGATCGTTATACTTAGAATTTTCCAGAAATTTGTTCTTGATGTTTTTAACTTTATTCATTCGGATTTTCATAATAATTCTCAAAAACTCATTTTATCAACATGCAAGGTAATATATTGTTATATTATCATTATTGGGTTGTTTGTATACAATTTTCCCTATCATTAACATCATTATTTTATCAAAATCATCCAAAATAAGCATTTTTTTATCAAGAACACATAGTTTATCAAAATTTCCGATTTTTCCTATATTTGGACGATTTAAACATAAATCTTTGTTTCTATCACGTTTATATACTAAAATTCATGATTCCCATCAATTTAATCTACCATGCAACACATAATTCCATGTTTTAATCTTCAGTTTCGGTTTTTAACAAAACTGAACCAAAATTATAAAAGTTTCGAGTTTTTAATCAAATATTACCTCAAATTCTTGCAGATTATTAATATTTGATGATTGTTGTAACTCCTCCTTGTATTAAATCTTCAATTTCTTTAGCAAATTTGGATTTTCTTGGTAAAAATTTGGAGATGGCCGTAGGTTAGAGAGAGAGTAGAGAGAGAGAGAGTGAAATTGTGTTAAATGGCAATAAAAGCCATTAATCTTGGTTTATATATTAATTTTGATAATTATTCTATTTAACCCCTCACACTTTTGTTATTTTACATCTCCTTTAATTTGATCATTTAAATACTTTATAACAATCATATAATTTAAATAAAAAATTTCATTACTTAATTAAATTACAACACAAATAATGTAATAAAATTACATTATTAACTCAGATACAGAAATTAAAGATGGACATAAAGTTAGGTTGTTACAGAATGGACTCCACCACGCACAAACTTCGTCCCCGAAGTTAACTATGTTCGAACAGACTTGGATAGGTAGCTTTCAGGACTTCTTCAGATTCCCAAGACTGATGCGAGCCTTTGTGGTGTTTCCACTGGACGAGCACCATCTGTATCTCTTTATTGCGAAGCTTTTTGTCTTCGAGTCCAGAATGCATTCCGGCTCTTCAATCCCTCGAAGCTTTTCATCAATTTGCAGATTAACATGTGGTATTTGTACTTCTCTTTCATCTGCTAAGCTATTTCTCAAATGACTAACATGGAATACATGATGTATTCTCGCTAAGTCAGTTGGCAATTCAAGACCGTAAGATTGATTCCCTATCTTTTCAACAATCTTGAACGGGCCAATAAATCTTGGGGCGAGCTTGTTTCTCTTAATGAACCGCACCACATTCTTCATTGGGGATACTTTTAGCATCACCCAATCATTAACTGCAAAACTGATCGATCTGTGACGATTATCGTAATATGACTTCTACGTGCTTTGAGCTTCAAGAATATTTCTTCTAATAAGTTGAATCTTCTCATGAGTCAACTGTAGAAGGACAGGACCCGCTAAAGGTGATTCACCTGTTTTGCGCCAACAGGTGGGAGTTCTGCACTTTCGTCCATATAAAGCTTCAAAAGGAGCCATCTTGATCGTGGAATGATAACTGTTGTTGTATGAGAGTTCGACCAAAGGCAAATGGTCATCCCAATTACCACCCACATCAAGAACGCAGGCACGGAGCATATCTTCAAGAGTAAGGATGGTGCGTTCACTTTGACCGCATTCATTAGGATGATAAGCAGTACTCATGGAAATCCGAGTACCCTACCCGTCTTGCAGCGCTTTCCAGAATCTTGATGTGAAACGACTATCACGATCGGAGACGATAGACTTTGGCACACCATGACGAGAAATAATTTCAGTGATATACATTTGTGCCAATCTATCAAGAGAATATGTCTCTTTCATCGGTATAAAGTGAGCTGACTTCGTTAATCGATCCACGACTACCCCGATGGAGTCGTGCTGTCTCTTGGTCTTTGGCAGTTTCGTGACAAAATCCATGGTTATATGCTCCCACTTCCACTCAGTAACTGGTAATGGTTGCATATCCCCGAAGGGTTTCTGATGTTCTGCCTTAACCATCTGGCAGAGTCTGCAGCTTTCAACATATTGACCGGTGTCCTTTTTCATTCCGGGCCACCAGTAATCAACTTTCAGATCAAAGTACATCTTTGAGCTGCCAGGATGAATAGATAACTTGGACTGATGGGCTTCTGAGAGAAGAGTGTTGCGGATAGAACCATATTTAGGAATCCAGATTCGGTTTCCTTTAAGACATTGGAGTCCCAAATGAGTCATAGACAGAAATTGCAATTGGCCTTTAAGATTTTCAAAACCGAGATTCTCTTCCTTCAGTGCTTCAACTTGGGCAGATTTGATGTCTTCGATAAGATCAGAAGAGAATACAATAGGAGTCAGGGCATAGCAACACTTTTCTGGATAGATTTTCCTACTCAAAGCATCCGCGACCACATTGGCTTTGCCGGGATGATACATGATCTCGCAATCATAGTCCTTGATAAGCTCCAAGGACCAACGCTATTTCATATTCAGATCCTTTTGGGTATAGATATGTTTAAGGCTTTAATGGTCGGTGTAAAGCTGACACCGAGTCCCATATAAATAATGAAGCCAGATTTTCAGTGCAAAGGTAATAGCAGCCAACTCAACATCATGAGTTGGTGCACTTTTCTCATAATCTTTCAATTGCCTTGAAGCGTAGGCAATGATTTTTCCCCTTTGCATGAGGACACAACCTAGACCAGTACCAGAAGCATCGCTATAAATGACAAAGTCATCATTACCTTCTGGTAAGGCTAAGATTGGCACTTGAATAAGCTTCTGTTTCAAAGTTTCTAATGCCTCTTACTGTTTATCAGCCCATACGAAAGGTGTATTCTTTCGTGTTAGCATCTTGAGTGGCACAACAATCTTCGAGAAGTCCTTAATGAATCGCCGATAGTAAACGGCCAATCCAAGGAAACTTCTGATTTCAGAGGCATTACGAGGTTTTTGCCATTTCTGAACAGCCTCGACTTTAGACGGATCAACTGAGATACCTTCGCCATATACGACATGACTAAGGAATTGAATCTATAAAAGCAATTAAAGTAAAATTTCAACTTTTGTTTGAAACAAAGAACGCTTTAAGAAACTCAAGACAATGTCAGGTTATACCTGTGTGAGCCAGAATTCACACTTGGAAATTTTGTGTAGAGTCTTTCTTTTCTCAATAACTCTAGCAATAGACGCAGATGAATGACATGATCAGCCTCCGTTTTGGAGTAAATCAGGATATCGTCTATGAATACGATAACTGACTTATCCAGCATTGGCCTTCACACACGATTCATGAGATCCATGAACGCCGCTGGTGCATTTGTCAGACCAAAAGGCATTACGATAAATTCGTAATGACCCTACCTCGTTCGGACGGCTGTTTTTGGAATATCCTCATCTCTTACTTTCAGCTGATGATACCCAGAACGAAGATCAATTTTAGAGAAGTAGCTTGTTCCTTGTAGCTGATCCAATAGATCATCAATCCTGGGCAAAGGATATTTGTTATTGATAGTGACTTTGTTCAACTCACGGTAGTCGATGTACATACGGAGAGTTCTGTCTAACCCGGGGAATCGGCAGAAAGAGATGGGTCGGATACTGGAATCTGCCCTTGCAAGAAGTACATGCTTTACTAATGCATAGTAATAGTGGTTTGCTGGGTTGGTTTTGCTCTCTACCTTCTCACGGGGATGAGAGTGCCCCGAGAATGGGCTTTTGGGATTTTTACTGAAAGCAGAGGAAGCATTCGATGCATCATATAAAAAAAAAAGTGCAGCTGCCAGAGCCCCTCTTAACAAATAAGACAGGTGCACCCCACAGAAATGAACTAGGTCGGATAAATCCCTTCTCTAACAAATCTTGCAACTGTTCGATAATTCCTGCATTTCTGCAGGCACAAGTCTGTATGGAGCTTTAGCAATTGGAGCCACACCAGGAACTAAGTCGATGCCGAACTCAACTTGACGTTCCGGTGGCACTCCAGAAATATCATCAGGGAATACATCTGGGAACTCACAGACGATAGGAATATCAGACACAGATTTCTTGTTGGCTTCATAAATGGATTCAGACGAGACAAAACATAGATATGATTCGTGACCCTTAGATAGATATTTATGCGCTTTCTCAACTGATATGAAACAATGTGCACCTCTACGCTTATCGCCTTTAATTTCTAACACTCGGCCGTCTGAAGATTTGATCCTGATGATCCGGCGATTGCAGACTATTGTAGCTTCGTTGTTCATTAACCAGTCCATGCGGATGATGACGTCGAACTCTTTTAATGAAATCGGGTTGAGATCGAGGTTGAACACGATGTTATTAACGAGCAGAGTGCAATTTCGGTAAACAGAATCAGCCATAACGTAATTGTTACTGGTCGTCTCAATATCATGTGTAACGGAAAGCTTCGATGGAGATTTAGACAGTCTTCGAGCAAAAGTAGTCGATATAAAGGAACGACTAGCACCAGAATCGAATAATACACAAGCAGGTATCGAATTTAACAGGAACATACCGGTAACTACATCAGGAGTTTCCTTTACTTCCTCGGCTGTTATATGAAATGCACGAGTCCTTGCAGTTGGAGTTGTAGCTGAACTTTTTATTGTAGAACCTCCAGCTGATGATTGCGATTGACCTCGTTGTCCACTACGACAGTGATACATAAAGTGTCCGCGCTTTCTGCACTTTCCACATCCAAGTCCTCTCCGGGGGCATTCTTCACTGCTGTGGCCGATTCTGCTACATGCATAACAAGTTACATCATCGGGATTGCACATTCCCGTGTGTGATTTTCTGCATCTTTTGCAGAATCGTGGTTCGTTTGTTAGAAAATATTCTTGTGCTTTCTGTGGTGAACTATATTGTTGAGACTGCTGGGATTGCTGGGACTGGGACTGGGACTTGTTTGACTTGAAGAATCTACTGAATCTTTGCTTCTTTGGAGGAGATGGACATGTCGGGTTCGTTGATGGAGCATAGAGTTGATCGCCATACTCTAGGTATCCCCTCTCGATCTGTCTTGCGGGTTCAACCATTTCTAGGTAACTCTTATACTTTATCGCGCTCATTGGGTGTCGAAATCTCGGGTTAAGCCCTCCGCGGAATCGATTCATCTTTCTTTCTTCAGTGGCTACTTGATACGAAGAATAGCCACAAAGCCACGAGAATTCATGCTCGTACTCATCTACAGTCTTGGTTGCCTGAGTTAGCTGCATCAGTTGAACCTCCATCTTGTCTCGTTGATCAACAGGACAATATTTCGCATTGAACATGTCTAGGTACTGGTCCGACTCTAAAGTCTGTATGACTTCCTCGCCATAAATACTTCTCTGGGTTTTCCACCAGGCACGGGAAGCCCCAACAAACAGCGCAGATGCATAACTCACTTTCTTTGATTCTAAGTAGTCAGAAATCCTGAAAATTTCTTTGGTATGGCTTATCCAATCCATCGCCTGGATTGGGTTGACTCTACCCTCAATGTTAAGGGCGCCGCTGGCTTTGAAATCTTTAAACTTACAGCCTTTCGGCTGCTCAATTTGCACATTAGGGGTAGAGTTATCAGAATTAGATTCATTATTCTGGACTAGTTTATCTTTTCTCTTATTCTTTTTGTTAGTACGTGTTTTTTGCTTCGGCCTCATCTCTAGCCTGAAGATGTTCTTGCATATTCTTGTTTTATTGTTCTGAGTGTTGGGCTAATAATTGTTGTACCATTTCAAACATCTTTTGGGGAGTCATGTTGTTGGGAATGTCACATGATCCTGACATCATTACTGAAAATTAAAATCATTTAACTATCAGTTTATAGACTTAGATCTATGTACCCTTTTTCCCATCCTAACAGTCTGTACAACCTATCTCAGTTCAAACCACCTAAATGATTGATACATATGTATTGCTACAGTTTGAGACCTAGCATTACTCACGTAACAGATTCCAATACGATATCAATCATAACTAAGATAGAGTAATTAAGTTGCGGAACTGAAATTACAAGTTCATACAGATTAGGATTAAATTTAATACAGATTACAATTTTCAAATAAAACTTATAAAGGGCACAAGTCTAATCTAATTCATGTCATAATACAATCAAGATAAATCTACCCATACCACCACATTATCATCTTCCAATCAGTACCAAAAGGGTTTGCTGAGTAGAGGTCTATGAAAACTTCTTTCTTGATCTTGTAAGACCTAAGAACTAGGTCCAACGGGTGACATTCCTTTATCTTTTCCTGCAAAAATTGAAAGCAACATCTGTAAGCAAAGCTTAGTGGGAATATAGATTTTCAGATTACATGCATTATCAAGCGGATCATGGGTCTAGCGTGATATATCTTGACTGCCGCTACAGCCACTCATGATTGAGACATAGTAGTCATAGAGTTGGATGATGTTCAAACCACGCTCACGCTTAAATTGTGGGGATAAGCCACATACTGGGCTAGCTACCAGTAAATCAACATGGCGGAACATCGGAGTATCATACCAAGTTCAATAGAACTGGTGAAATAGCATGGTCTAGAACAATAGACCGTCAAAGCTAATCATCTAAGCTGAATCGATATGTCAAATGTGCGAGTAATAGTGAAAGCATAAGTCATCAAGGTCATGGTAGCAATAATCTCAATATTTGAAATGAACTGTAAATTCAATGTCTTGCGAAATGATAAATCAAATAGCTATCATGATCCACAGGGCATCACCGAACCATGGTGAGCACAGGTCACAATCCAGCTGATCATATATGAATGTCAAATTAATCTGTCATCAACAATATGCCTCAACCGGAAATCTCGCATGTAAAGCTGAATTTCTATAACTCACAGATTCTGTGGTCTTTATCAAGCATATTTAAAAGCCACCACCTGAGTTATCCCAAAATTTTATCTTTAATCTTTGTTAATCTGATCTTTGTCAATTCTTTTCATATCTATGACCCGCTTTCAGTATCTCAAATCTTTTGTTCTTTGTTAAGAATTTAACTGAACCTGTCCAGAATTTTATCATAATAATATCATGTCAATATCATCATCTTTAAGCTTTAAAATCTTTATTTTATCTGATCTAATAACTGATAACTCATTAATGATTTCACATTCTCTTTGACTCTATGAAATCTCAAAAGATATATATAAATAAATATATATATATATATATATATATATACATATATATATATATATATATACATATATATATATATATATATATATATATATATATATATATATATATATATATATATATATATATATATATATATATATATATATATATATATATATATATATATATATATATATATATTATAATCTTTCATCATATAATCATTATTTCAATAGCATCAAAATAGGAAATCTAAATTTAGACAATCGGATTTGGGCATCCGGATTCGGACCAATCCAAAATGGACCATCCGAAGTGGCATCCGAACTGGGTTGTCCGAATTGGGACATCCGGACTAGGCTTCAACCGAATTCAAGGTGGTCCAAAATAATTACAGCAACCGAATTCGGGCCTATCCAAAACATAGGATCCGAAATGGATCCAAATTAAGCTTCATCCGAATCAGGACTGAATTAAGCATCCGAATTGAGTACCATCCAAATTCGGTTCCAACCAAATTCGGATCGTTATACTTAGAATTTTCCAGAAAGTTGTTCCTGATGTTCTTAACTCTATTCATTTGGATTTTTCATTATAATGCTCAAAAACTCATTTTATCAACATGCAAGGTAATATATTGTTATATTATCATTATTGGGTTGTTTTTATACAATTTTCCCTATCATTAACATCATTATTTTATCAAAATCATCCAAAATAAGCATTTTTTTATCAAGAACACATAGTTTATCAAAATTTCCGATTTTTCGAATATTTGGACGATCCAAACAGAAATCTTTGTTTCTATCACGTTTATATACTTAAATTCATGATTCCCATCAATTTAATCTAACATGCAACACATAATTTGATGTTTTAATCTTAAGTTTCGGTTTATAACAAAACGAACCAAAATCATAAAAGTTTTGAGTTTTTAATCAAATATTACCTCAAATTCTTGCAGATTATTGATATTTGATGATTGTTGTAACTCCTCCTTGTATTAAATCTTCAATTGCTTTAGCAAATTTGGATCTTCTTCGTAAAAATTTGGAGATGGCCGTAGGTTAGAGAGAGAGTAGAGAGAGAGAGTGAAATTGTGTTAAATGGCAATAAAAGCCATTAATCTTGGTTTATATATTAATTTTGATAATTATTCTATTTAACCCCTCACACTTTTGTTATTTTACATCTCTTTAAATTTGATCATTTAAATACTTTATAACAATCATATAATTTAAATAAATAATTTCATTAATTAATTAAATTACAACACAAATAATGTAATAAAATTACATTATTAACTCAGATACAGAAATTAAAGCTGGACAAAAAGTAAGGTTGTTACACACTTAAAGCAAGACATCTTGTCAATATATTTCTTATAGGCACTCTTTGACCTAGGGGTCTTACTAATGCCCTGATTGTTTGTATCAACAACTTGGTTTAACTCCCCTTTGTTAATATTACTTACAGTCTTTTCTTCATCCATTTTTAGCTTACAACTAGACTGAACAAATTGTATTGTTTGCCTAACCTTAGTAGTAGTTGAAGATACTTTAAAAGACTCGGTTACCTTGACTACCTCTGATTTAACCATATCATTGGTCTCATCCTGAGGAGTAGGTATATAGTTGCTATTTGCCTCAGCAACCTTAGCCCTAGACTCAGCTAATTCCATATCTCTATGAGAGATCTCTTTGGTTAGTGACTCTACATGCTCATAAATTAGTTCATTCCTGACACTTTGTTCAATTAATTTTTCATTCAGAACTATTAAATCTTGAGCATCATTTCTCAGTTTGTCCTGAAGATCTTCCTTAATGTCTAATAAATTAGCATTATCTGATTTAAAGGATTGAATTTGAGCAGTCGTAGATGAATATGTTTCTAGAACTAAATTCAATTTATCATTCAAAGTAGTACATAAAGCACATAAATCATGAAAATTAGAAAAGTTCAGAGTTACCTTATTCCGACCAGAGTTACCTTTTTCCGTCCAAGACAATACATGATGACATGGAAACTGTTAATACATCCTGTGTGACGATAACAGTCTAAGTATAGATAGCATTTTGTGTAAGTCAATTTACTTGCTATTGAATATTAACAAATGTTTGATATATGTTTGATTATATGTGTTTGATATTGATTCCTTGTATGTTTGAACTTAAGGTAATGTATTACAATAAGTTTAAACATAAAGTTCAAAGATAAGTTCAAACATAAGTTTGAAAGCAAGGTTCGAATTTGTTTAGAGGACAAGTTTGAAAAAGTCCTTGGGCAAAGTTCGAACTTGTCCTAGACAAAGTCGAACCGGGTGTTATAATTAAGGGTTAATTCGATTAATTTGGAGACTTTTGCAGAATTTGCCAGAGTGTTTAGCAAAAGGAGATCTCGAACTTGCTAGCAATCAGAGAGTTTCATGTGGAGAGAATCATCGTGTTGGGACGATCCGTTGTTCGTCTATCACTGTGCTAGTCTCTGTGTTTCGGTGTGCGTGGTCTATCCGTCAAGCCGTAACGAGGATTCCGCACTCGTTGGAAGGTGTCGCGTCAATATAGGATCCGTGGAGAGCAGACCTTACAAGTGGTATCAGAGCCATTAGGGTGTTCGCGGTGTTCTTCGTGTTCACAAGTAACATCTGTGATTTCTTGACGTTTTTGGACGGTCAAATCACGTTTTTGGATAGATTTTCGAGCTATATAAGCAACATAACGGAAAATAGTTTGCATTCGTTCAATTTTTTGGTTGAAATCAATATTTTTACTCTTAAAAATATTGGTTTAAACTGAAACCTTGAATAAAATCGAATTGTTAGTCGTTTTTCAAACTTGCGGCGCTCGAACATCAAGGGGGTATTAGGGTTTACTCAAAATTCGAGTTTGTAAGAAAAATACGCTTCTTTCGAAGTTCGTTAGGGTTTGATTCGAGTTTGCTTACTTCGAATTTGCTCATTTTCGAATTTAGTAATACCTTCGATTTTGTTCAATATTTCGAATTTGGTTGAAGTTCAAACTTAATTTCGAATTTAATTCCAAACAATTTTAAAATTAATTAAATTCGAACTTCCTCAAGTTCGAAATTGTTAATTTAAATTAATTTCGAATTAAATTAATTAAGTTTTAAATTCAAACTTTTACGAAACAATGACAAGTTTACAATGGTTTATTGAGATGGACCATGAGGTCGGAAAGACAAATTCTCCACCTAAGTTGATGAAGTTGGAGGATTATTATTGGCTGAAGGATAGGTTCGCCGACTTCACCAGATTTAATGATATGAGAATGTGGATTTGTATCGACGAGGGATACATTCCACCTACAACAGAGGTTGAAGGCCGTCAACGAGTCTTGTCATATCAAATGATGAAGGATCATGATAAGAAGTTATATGAGGCCGAGAACCGAGATTCCTCGATCATTAGAATGGCTTTACCTCAGGAAATCTTGCACACATTTCACAATCAACGAAAAGCAAAAGAGTTGTGGGATGCTTTGGAGAAAAGGTGTGAAGGTAATTCGAGGGTTAGGAAAGGTAGAATGGAAATGGAAAGAAGCAGTTCGCTATTTTCAAGGCTTTGAAAAATGAAAAGCTGGATGAGACCATTACAAGGTTATATCATTTGTTGACTGAGTTAGACAACCACGATGTCGATTATCGTGAGTCAGAGAAGATTGTAAAAATTCTAGATGCTTTACCAGCCAAATGGGAGATGTATATGGCGCTAATAAAGCATGTTGAAGAGAAGTTTGATACTCTAACTCTAGATAAAGTCATAGGAACGCTGAGGGCCAATAATTTGAATTGCTGAAAAAGGAACGGGATTATGACCAAGTACAGGATCCGGATATGTATTTTGGGAAGTCCAAACCTTCGGTAGCAAATGAATTAAAGACAGCTACAACATTCTTTACGGGTGAAACATCGACTCCGGTTGAAGTAGATGACTCATGGAGCCGGGCTTTCTTAGGGTGCTACAGACCGGGAGAAAAGCCAACACAGTCTGCTTCTACATCTCAAGGATACTCAAAGATGCCGATGAGCGCAAAATCAGCTGAAGACCATCTAAATCTTTTGGCTTCATTCGTGGCCGCTTATGGCAATTGCGTTCAAGGGAAAATCAATGATCCTGCGCTACGGGATGAGGATTATGATCAGGTGGACCCTCATGATTTAGAAGAGATGGATCTGCAATGGCAACTGGCCATGGTGACTCAACGAGTCAAGAGATTCATCAAGAGGACAGACAGAAATCTCAATGTCAGCAACAATAAAATTGGGTTTAATAAATCCAAGGTTAAATGCTACAACTGCCAAGGTTTAGGACATTTTGCTAGAGAATGTCAAAGACCTAAAGTTGAGAACTACCAGAACCAGTACTAGAATCAGTCTCAAGTGAGATATCAGCCGCGTAGTTCGAGTCATCAGGCAAACATAGCTGGTTTGTTAACCAATATCACATCTGTCAGACAGCTCGATGGAACATACGACTGGAGTACACATCCAGAGTCTAACACTAGAGCCTTCATGGTGGAAGTAACAGAGACTAGAAGTGTCGGAGCAGAGGAAGATGCAGAAGACAGCAACAAGAATGATATCAGTCCTGTGCTAGTAGAGAAGTCAGAAGATCAGACAATTCTGGAGTTTGCAGCACAAATGGCAAACATGGATTCAGCTCACACAAAGTTAATTCTGAACTCTTCTACATTCCGCGATTTATGTGCTTTCTGTCCTAGTACTAACGATAGATTAAATTTAGTGCTTGAATCACATACAAATCTAACTGCTCAAAATGAATCCTTAAAATTAGACAATGCTAGTCTCTTAGATATAAAAGAAGACCTTAGGAATAAGCTTAAGGCAGATGCACAAGATGTCATAGTTCTTAAAGACAAGCTGAGTGAGCAGTGTATTAGAATAGAACTAATGTATGAACATGTTTAGGCGTTGACCAAAGAGCTTAAGACTAAAGAGGTAGAGCTAGCAGAAGCTAAGGTTAAAGTTGCAGAGGTAAATAGTAAACTGGAAAAGTTTAGGAACTCTTCATTGAACCTAGGGAAGATCTTAGATGCACATCGTCAGTCTAAGAAACCTGTAGGTTTAGGGTGTAATGAGAGTCCTCCACCTTTCAATGATAACTATGTACCTCAGCCTTAGGAGGAAACTGATAAATCAGTTGAATCAGAGGTCGCATCGGAACCTGTGTCTGAATCTGTTAAGGATAAAAAAACTAAGGTGACTAGTATCAATGCTAAGATTAAGAATGTCAAATTTGTGCCATCCTCTAGTGATAAGCTTATAGAAGAATCCAAACCTGACTTTAATAATCAAAAAGATGAAACAGTCACTATAGTTGAGACGACAGAACATGACACTAGTGAGACACCTAAGTCAAAGGGCATGCATAAGAAGTCTATTGACAAAATGTCTTGTTTTAGATGTCATGAAAAGGGACATGTTGCTTCTAGTTGTCCACATAGGAAGGTAGAATCTACACCTAGAAATGGAAAGCCGGAACAACATAAACCTTCTCCAAGTGTAGCAAGCACAAGTGGTTCTCAAAACACCGAGAAAATTTTGCAAGCCACCCCTAAGACTGCTGTGAAACAAACACCTGTGTCAGGTAGACCGAATGAAGTGATTAGGACAGATTCACCAAATAGAGTCCCTAATCAATCTAGGTCGGGACCACAACAAACTTATAGGAGTAATACACCTAGAAAAGCTTACACTCCGGTTAGGTCAGACACTCCTGTAAGACATCAGACACTAGGTAGAGCCCCGTGATATCACTCGAAAATGCCTTATAATCAAAATTATTCAAGGGCTCCACAGCAAATGCCGACACAAAGGTCGTGAGTGAACGTAAATCACTCTGCACCACAACAGGCTCTAAATCAAACACCCAAGTCACCTGAAAGGAGAGATGGGTATTTGAAAGAGTTCAAGTATGTGGATGAGAACGGTATTACCAAGTTAGTCATGGCTTGGGTTCCCCGTGATAACTAACCTGTTTTCTATTCATGTGCAGGAGATAACTACAGGTCCAAACAACAAGTGGTTCGTCAACAGTGGTTGCTCTAGGCACATGACTGGGGAAAGAAGTCTACTCACAGACTTCAAGGGAGGGAATAGGGATTTGTATCAGTTGCTGGTAATAAAGGAGGAAATATCACCGGTACTGGAGTGGTCACTAATGGGACTATCAAACTTGATCAAGTTTACCACATTGATAAACTTGTTCAGAATCTTATTAGTGTATCTCAAATTTGTGATAAGAAGAACTCAGTGGTTTTCACCGACACTGAGGCGTTAGTGCTGAAACCGGGATTTAAAGTACCTGAAGAGTGGATATTGATGAGGCCCCAAGGAAGAATGAGTTGTACATGCTAGACATGAACAAACCGGAATCTTCGATGGGACCAATATGTCTTCTTTCAAAAGCTTCAGAGACCGAATCTGTTTTATGGCACAGATGCATGGCACACTTGCACCTAAGAAAAATGAACTACATCACTAAGAATGGATTGGTGCAAGGTGTTCCAATGAAGAGTTTTCAGTTTGAAGACAAGTGTGTACCGTGTAACAAAGGCAAACAACACAACAAGTCACACAAGTCCAAGACTCAAAACTCAATATCTACCACTTTCGATTTGTTCCATATGGACCTGTTCGGACCAATCAACAAAAGGAGTATAGGTGGTAGTTGGTATTGTTTAGTTATTACTGATGACTACTGACAATTTTCATGGGTTTTCTTTTTAAGGTTCGAAGGACGAGACAGCTGCCAAGCTAATCGGGTTCTTAGACCAAGTCGAAAACTCTTATGGGACGCGGGTAAATCGTATCAGGAGTGATAACGGAACGGAATTCAAAAACACTGTAATTGGTGTATATTGCCTATCAAAAGGCATAGTGCATCAATTTAGTGCACCTTATGAGCCAGAAAAAAATGGGGTGGAAGAACGGAAAAACAAGACTTTGATTGAGGCAGCAAGGACCATGCTCTCGGATTCAAAGCTTCCTACCATGTTTTGGGGGGAGACAGTGAATACCGCGTGTCATGTTTTAAATCGGGTCCTTACTATCAAATCACTGAACAAAACCTGTTATGAAGTTTTGAATAAAAGGCCACCAAATTTAACTGGCTTCAAACCATTTGGGGTACCATGTACGTTAATGGAAACAAAACATCAACCTAAGTTTGGTGAAAAGGCTGACGAAAGATATTCCCTAGGTTATGTGCCCAACTCACCAAATAAAAGGGTTTTTAACAAATCGAATGGTACGGTAGAAATTGTGTATAACATCGATGTAATAAGTTATACACATGAACCCCAAACTGGTCCGGAATGGATGTTTGATTATGACAAACTGTTTGAATCATTTAACATTCCTTTGGGTGGAAATGCAGGTACAATCGATCAGGACTTATCGTCATTAAATCTGAATTACGATGGTCAAAGTTTTTCGAGGACGACTTTTCCATCAACTTTCGAGCCTACAACGACAAAAGAGAGATCTCCAGCAGAGAATGATTCTGAGTTGCCTGCAAATGAAAATCAGACTACAAATTCTAACTCCGAAGACAGTGTTCATGAGGAAGAAAATGTAGAGTCTGAAGTCGTTCCCCCCCCCCCTATGTGAAATAGGATCAAATTTAGGAGATAATCTTAGGGTCAATGAGATAGAAACATCGATAATCAATAAGGATCATCCAGCTGAGAGTATCATAGGAAATCCAAATGTTGGTGTGAGGACTTGGAGGAGTTTGAATAACAACATAGTGTTGTTGATGATGATCAATGACTCCGAGGCCTTTCACACTTGCCTCTATTCGTGTTTCATCTCCCAAGTAGAGCCAAAGAATGTGCAAATGGCACTGAAAGATAACTCTTGGGTTGAAGCGATGCAAGAAGAACTGTCACAATTCTGGAAACATGAAGTGTGGGAGTTAGTTCCGTTACCTCGAGGAGAAGTTGCAATAGGAACCAAGTGGGTTTTTAAATGCAAGAGAGATGATCGGGGTATAGTGACTCAAAACAAGGCAAGACTTGTTGTAAAGGGTTTCAACCAAGAGGAAGGAATCAATTACAATGAAGTATTTGCGCTAGTGGCTATGCTTGAATCAATCCATTTGTTTCTGGCCTTTGCATCACTCAAAGGCTTTAAAGTTTATCAACTTGATGTAAAGAGTGCTTTTCTGTATGGAAAGGTGAAGGAGCTGGTGTACCTCGAATAACCACCCGGGTTTACAGATCCAAAATATCCAGACAAAGTGTATCGTCTTGATAAGGCTCTGTATGGATTGCATCAAGCACCCAGGACATGGTATGACAAACTATCAACTCATCTTTTGGACAACGGGTTTGAAAGAGGGAGAATTAATAGTACGTTGTTTGTGAAGAGAAAGGGTGAACATTTTATCTTGGTACAAGTATACGTTGATGACATTATTTTCTGGTCATCAGACGAGCATATGTGCAAAGATTTCGAGAAGGTGATGAAGTCAAAGTTTGAGATGAGTGCTATGGGAGAGCTGAACTTCTTTCTGGGTTTGCAAGTTGAACAAAGGAAGGAGGGTATGTTTATCCATCAGACGAAGTATGTCTACGATATTCTTGAGTGCTTCGGGATGGAGGGAACAAAGTTGACTGCTCTTTAGCACACCGATTCAAGTGAATCACAATCTCGGACCGGGTACAGAAAGTGATATTGATGTGGATCCGACTTTATATCGGGCCATGATCGGATCACTCCTGTATTTAACTGCTTCTAGACCTGACATTATGTTTGCTATGTGTATTTGTGCTCGGTTTCAAGCTAATCCGAAAGAAATGCATATGAAAGCGGTGAAGCAGATTCTAAGATACCTAAAGTCGAAACCGAAGCTGGGACTTTGGTATCACGCGGATGGTGATCTGGAATTGGAAGCTTTCACGGATTCAGATTATGGAGGGTGCAGCTTGAATCGCAAGTCAACAACTGGAGGTTGTCAGTTCCTAGGAGGGAGACTCGTTTCCTGGCAATGCAAGAAACAGACTTCGGTAGCCGTGCCAACGTGCGAGGCCGAATATGTTGCTGCTGGTAGTTGCTGTTCACAGGTTTTGTGGATACAACAACAATTGCGGGATTACGGTTTGACTTATACTCATACTCCTATTAGGATAGATAACCAGTATACTATTGCTATAACCAATAATCCAGTTAAACACAGTAAAACCAAGAACATAGACATAAGACGCCATTTTATACGTGATTGTGCTACAAAGAATTTAATAAAGATGGTAAAAGTGGCAACGGAAGACAATAATGCTGATTAATTTAGTAAAACTTTTGATAAGTCATGTTTTGAGTTGTTAGTTCAACTAAATGGCATGCGTAATCCAGAGTAACTTGACCTTAGTAGAATTTATTTCTTTTTATAGAAGTAAGATAGTATAATTTCTTTCTTTTTATAGTAAGTTTAGTAGCTAAGTAGAATTTCAATCTGTTTATAGTAAGTTAGTAGGTTATTTTATTAGCTTCTTTTTTATTTATGAAAAACAAAAGAAAAAAGAGAGAAAACCATAAAAAGCTAAAAAAAGAGAATAATAGAAAATTGAGTTAAGTCTTAGATAGTTAGGTTTAAAGTGACGAAAATTAGCACAGTCGATACAATCTCTAAGTGTTAAGCTTTCACACATATTGCATCTAAAACTCTAAGTAATATACTTTTTCTAGTTTGATGTGTTGGTAGGCATAGTACACAAAGGGAATCTCAAAGCTAATAAAATATTTAAGAAAAAGTCATATGTGTAACTAACTTAGATGTATGACCAAAGGGTCTTAATTTTTATGTTAGAGACATACAGACAATGATACTAAATGAGGTATGCAAATTTTCTGGGGGATGTATAGCCACATCAGATACATCTTAAAGAAAAGAAAAGAATAGAAAAATCATGATAGAGAATTGAGAGTCAAAACAAGTAACTTTGTTGTACGTAGGTACAGATCTGTTGCCTCTGGTTTGACTCGAGTTAGCAAGATAAGTCGCTTCGTTATACGTCAGTAGTAGACCTGTCACTACTGTCTTGCTAGCTTTAAATAAACTTTAAGACAAACTAAGTGTGAAGACCACCCCTTCCGGGGCAGTGCTCACCAGTCTAGGTCCCACATATAGCAATACAATATCAACCAAACTAAGATAGAGTAATTTTAATGCGGAAAATTAAATTACAGTACAAAATATTAGGACTTACTTTACATATTTCAAAATAAAGTTATAAAAGGGTAACATCTAATCTAATCATTACATCAGACATTATATCAAGTCTACCCAGAACCACCACATTTGATGTCTTCCAATCAGTACCGGAAAGTTGTTGAGTAGTGGTCTAGAAGGCTTCAAAAACTTGGATACTTGATGACCTAAGCACTAGGTCCTGCAGATGATTTCCCTTTGGCTTTTCCTGTAAAATTTTAATGCAACATCTGTAAGCAAAGCTTAGTGAGTTTATAGATTTTCAATATTAACATGCGTGTCAAGCGGAGTCATCAGTCTAAGCGTGATAAGTCTTGGCTGCCGCTACAGCCCTCATCATGATTGAGATATAGTATCTAGATCGGATGATGTTCAAACCACACTCACGCTTATATCGTGGGGATCAGCCACATACTGGGCTAGCTACCAGTAGGTCAACATGGCCGAACATCGGAGGTCATTACCAAGTTCGTGAGAACTGGTGGAATAGCCGGGTCTAGAACAATAGACCATAAGGGCTAGTCAAGCTGAATAAATCTTATCAAGTCTGATCAATGAAGTAAGCATAAGTCTTAGGAGTCATGATAGCAACGAATCATAAAGCAAAGTCTGAAACGCTAATAAATGCAATATGAAATGGTAAGCAAATAACTATCATGATTCACTGGGCAACACCCATCCATGGTGTGCACAGGTCTCAATCCAGCTGATAAATGAATGTCAAATAATGTAACAGCATCAAAATATCTCAAACGGATCTTTGCATGTTCAATTTGAATATCTATAACTCACAGATCTGGGTCTTGGTCAAACAGATATATGAATCTGCCACCTGAGTTATCTCAGGATTTTGTCTTGTCAGTCTGTAATCTGTCAATTCTTTTCAAATCAGAGACCCGCTTTCAAATCTTTAAGTCTTTTAATCTTTGTTCAGAATATATATATACTGAACCTGTTCAAAGTTATCCATGATAATATCATGTCAATTTCATCATTATTATCATAGAATTTCATCATCTTTTGGTCATTAAAATCTGTAATCTTATCTGAGTCTGATATCTGATAATTTATCTTATCAATGTCATCATCTTTTGGTCATAAATTCTTTAAATTCTATCTGATTCTGATAACTGATAATTCCGTTAATTATTTGCAAAAATATCAAAATATTGAATCGGGTTTCGGATCTCCGAATTCGGATCTATCCGAACTAGGGATCCGGATTCGGATCCAACCGAATTGCTTCTTCCGGATTCGGACCAAGGTATCCGAATTTGAACACCTGAGTTGGTTCATCCGAATTAGGATCAACACCGAATTAGGATTTAAATCCGAATTGAACTTATCCGAAATCAGGGATCCGAAATAGTATCATTGGTCCGAAATGGCATCATCCGAATTAGGGTGTCCGAAATATATGGGATCCGAATTTGGTGCCTTATCCGAATTCGGGCATATCCGAATTCGGATCCTTCTGGTTCATAAATTTCCAGAAATGTTCTTGGTGTTCTTGGTGATATTCATACGGATTTTCTCATAAAATTCACAAAACTTAATTATATTAACATGCAACATTTTATTTTGTTACATTATCATTATTTGAGTGTTTTTATACTAGTTTCCCTATCAATAACATCATTATCTAGTCAAGATCATCCAAAATTCATAATTTTCTCAAGAACACACATATTTAACAAAAATTCCGATTTCTTCTTATTTTGCAAAAATCTAATCACTGATTTTTGTTTCTGTTATATTTATTACCATCAATTCATCATAATCTACCAAATTTATACTCATGCAACACAAAATTCATAACTTAAATTCTTGATTTCGGTTTTTCATAAAACCGAACCATTATACTAAATTTCTTAATTTAAATGGAATATTACCTTGAAACCCCTGTTGATTCTTGTTGATTGTTGTTGTTTGTAACTTCTTTGACTTTAAATCTTCAATTTAATGCAAGTTTTTGATGAATTCTTGAAGAATCCGGTTGGTGTAGAGAGAGTAGAGAGAGAGAGTGAAATTCTTAAATGATTTGTTAAATGACCATTAATTTGGTTAATATAGTGACTAAACTATATTTGTAGTTTAACCCGCTAAACTTTTGTATTTTACATCTCTTTATTTTAATCATCCTAATTATTTTATAAATATAATTAAAATTATATTTTCTTAATAAAATTTTTCATTTCTTAATTACTCTTTGCAATATAAATAATATAACAAAATTATATTATTATTTCAAAATCACATATTACACAATCGATAAAAGTTAGGTTGTTACAGAATGGGCTCCACCACGCACAAACTTCGTCCCCGAAGTTAGCTAGATTCGAACAGACTGGGATAAGTTGCTTTCATTACATCTCTGGATTCCCAAGACTGATGCGAACCTTTGTGGTGTTTCCACTGGACGAGCACCATCTGTATCTCTTTATTTCTAAGCTTCTTAGTCTTTGAGTCCAGAATACGTTCTGGCTCTTCAACCACGCAAAGCTTCTCATCTATCTGTAGGTTAACGTGTGGTATCTGTACTTCTCTTTCGTCAGCTAGGCTTTTTCTCAAATGACTAATATGGAATACAGGGTGTATTCCAGCTAAGTCCGCTGGTAGATCAAGACGATAAGACTGATTTCCAATCTTTTCCACAATCTTGAACGGACCAATAAATCTTGGAGCTAGCTTGTTTCTTTTAATGAACCGCACCACATTCTTCATTGGGGATACTTTCAGCATCACCCAATCGTTAACTGCGAAACTGATTGATCTATGCCGATTGTCATAATATGATTTCTGCCTGCTTTGAGCTTCAAGTATGTTTCTTCTAACGAGTTGAATCTTCTCGTGAGTCAACTGTAGAAGGGCAGGACCTGCTATTGGCGATTCGCCGGTTTCGCGCCAACAGGTAGGAGTTCTGCACTTTCTTCCATATAGAGCTTCAAAAGGGGCCATCTTGATCGTAGAATGATAACTGTTATTATAGGAAAATTCGACCAACGGCAAGTGGTCATCCCAGTTACCACCTAAATCAAGAATGCAGGCACGAAGCATATCTTCGAGAGTTAGAATAGTACGCTCACTCTGGCCATCTGCATTTGGATGATAAGCAGTACTCATAGAAATCCGAGTACCCATCCCTTCTTGTAGTGCTTGCCAGAATCTGGATGTGAAGCGACTATCACGATCAGAAACGATAGATTTTGGCACACCGTGACGAGAAATAATTTCTGTGATGTACAACTGCGCCAATCTATCGAGAGAATAAGTTTCTTTCATTGGAATGAAATGTGCTGATTTTGTTAAACGATCAACGACTACCCAGATAGAGTCGTGTTGTCTTTTGGTCTTTGGCAGCTTCGTAATGAAGTCCATTGTTATATGCTCCCACTTCCATTCAGGAACTGGCAGTGGTTGCATATCCCCGAAGGGTTTCTGATGTTCTGCCTTAACCATCTGACAGACTCTGCAGCTTTCAACACACTTACCGATATCTTTCTTCATTCCTGGCCACCAGTAATCAGCTTTCAGATCAAAATACATCTTTGAGCTGCCAGGATGAATGGATAACTTGGACTGATGAGCTTCGGACAGAAGAGTGCTACGAATAGAACCATATTTAGGAACCCAGATTCGGTTTCCCTTGAGACAGTGGAGTCCCAAATGGTTCAGAGTTAGAAATTGTAATTGCCCTTTTAGATTTTCAGAATCTATGTTCTCTTCTTTCAGCGCTTCAGTTTGAGCAGCTCGAATATCTTCAATAAGATCAGAAGAGAATATAACTGGAGTTAGGGCATAACAGCACTTTTCAGGATACACTTTTCTACTCAACGCATCCGCGACAACATTTGCTTTGCCGGGATGATATAAGATCTCGCAGTCATAATCCTTGATAAGCTCCAAGGATCGACGCTGTTTCATTTTCAGATCTTTCTGAGTAAAAAGGTATTTGAGACTCTTATGATCGGTGTAGAGCTGACACCGAGTCCCATAAAGATAATGCCGCCAGATTTTTAGAGCAAAGGTGACGGCAGCCAACTCAAGATCATGAGTTGGTGCACTTTTCTCGTAATCCTTTAATTGCCTTGAAGCGTAGGCAATTACTTTTCCCCTTTGCATAAGAACACATCCTAAGCCAGTACCAGAAGCATCGCTATAGACAACGAAATCGTCATTACCTTCTGGCAAGGCTAGAATCGGCGCTTGAATAAGCTTTTGCTTCAAAATGTCAAATGCCTCTTGCTGTTTATCAGTCCAAATGAAAGGAGTATTCTTTCGTGTTAACATTGTGAGCGGCACAGCAATCTTTGAGAAGTCCTTTATGAATCGCCGATAATAACCGGCCAATCCAAGGAAACTTCTTATCTCTGAGGCATTGCGAGGTGTTTGCCACTTCTGAACAGCCTCGACTTTTGAAGGATCAACGGAAATTCCTTCGCCAGAAACAACATGGCCAAGGAACTGGATCTATAAGAATCAAGATAGAATTTCAAATTCTGAGGTGAATCATAGAATAGTTAAGGAAACAGCTCAAGACTTATATAATAGAAATTACACCTGTCTGAGCCAGAATTCGCACTTAGAAAACTTTGCATAGAGTCTTTCTTTTCTTAATAACTCTAGCAATTGCCGCAGATGAACAGAATGATCAGCCTCCGTTTTGGAGTAAATTAGAATATCGTCTATGAACACGATAACTGATTTATCCAACATTGGTCTGCACACGCGATTCATGAGATCCATGAACGCCGCTGGTGCATTCGTTAATCCAAACGGCATTACGAGAAATTCGTAATGACCGTATCTTGTACGGAAGGCTGTCTTTGGAACGTCTTCTTCTCTGACTTTTAACTGATGATACCCAGAACGGAGATCTATTTTTGAAAAGTAACTGGCTCCTTGTAACTGATCAAACAGATCATCGATTCTGGGCAGAGGATACTTATTCTTTATTGTAACCTTGTTCAACTCGCGGTAATCGATGCACATACGAAAAGTTCCGTCTTTCTTTTTAACAAACAGAACTGGTGCACCCCACGGAGAAGAACTCGGTCGGATAAACTCCTTTTCTAACAGTTCTTGCAGTTGCTTTGACATTTCCTGCATTTCTGCAGGTGCAAGTCTGTATGGAGCTTTCGCAATAGGAGCCGCACCAGGAACCAAGTCAATACTAAACTCGACTTGACGTTCCGGTGGCACTCCAGAAATGTCGTCAGGAAAGACGTCCGGGAACTCGCAGACTATCGGGATATCAGACAGAGATTTCTTTTCAGGGTTGGTTTCGGATAAAGCATAGCACAAATAAGATTCGCGACCTTTAGATAGATACTTATGTGCTTTTTCAATGGAAATGAAGCAGTGATCACCTTTTCGCTTTTCGCCTTTAATCTCTAACACTCGGCCGTCTGTAGTCTTGATTCGGATGATTCGGCGGTTGCAGACAATAGTAGCTTCATTTTTCGTTAGCCAATCCATGCCAATAATAACGTCGAACTCTTTTAATGGAATCGGGATGAGATCGAGATTAAATACAATGTTATCGACGAGTAGAGTGCAGTTTCGATAAACGGAATCAGCCATAACAAAGTTGTTACTGGCTGTCTCGATATCAAGTATTACGGGAAGCTTCGAGGGAGATTTATATAGTCTTTGAGCGAAAGTAGTTGATATGAAGGAACGACTAGCACCGGAATCAAATAACACACGAGCAGGAATTGTATTTAACAGAAACGTACCGGTGACTACGTCTGGTGTTTCTCTCGCCTCTTCAGCTGTAATTTGGAAAGCTCGAGTCCGTGCAGTCGGCGTTGCAGCAGAACTTTTCCCTGTAGAACCTCCTGCTGATGATTGAGACTGATAACGCGATCCGCTACGACACTGGTACATAAAGTGTCCTCTTTTTCCACACTTCGCACATCCTCGTCCCTGCTGCGGACATTCATCACTGCTGTGACCGATCATGTTGCACGCGAAGCAAGTAACGTCATCTGGATTACATAATCCCATGTGAGACTTTCTGCATCTCTTGCAGAATCGAGGCTCGTTTGTCAGTGAGTAGGCTTGCGCTTTCGGCTGTGAACTGTACTGATGGGTTTGCTGAGATTGCGACTTATTTGGCTTAAAAAATCTGCCAAACCGCTGTTTCTTTGGAGGAGACGGATTCATCGGATTAGTAGACGGAGCGTAGAGCTGATCGCCGTACTCTAAGTACCCTCGTTCAATCTGTCTAGCTGCTTCTACCATTTCTAGATAACTCTTGTATTTAATCGCGCTCATCGGATGTCTGTATCTAGGATTGAGTCCTACTCGGAACCTATTCATTTTCCTTTCCTCTGTTGCCACTTGGTAAGAAGAGTAGCCACATAATCTCGAAAATTCGTGTTCATATTCATCTACAGTCTTCGTCCCCTGAGTCAGTTGCATTAATTGGACTTCCATCTTATCTTGCTGGTCAACTGGGCAGTATTTCGCATTGAACATGTCTAGAAACTGCTCCCATTCTAAAGTCTGAATCACCTCCTCACCATAGATACTTCGCTGGGTTTTCCACCAGGCACGAGCAGCTCCCACAAATAGTGCAGATGCATAGCTTACTTTCTTCGAATCTAGACAATCAGAAATCCTGAAGATTTCTTCAGTATGACTAATCCAATCCATCGCCTGGATCGGATTCACTGTACCCTCAAAGTTCAGGGCACCGCTCGCTTTAAAATCTTTAAATTTGCAGCCTTTTGGCTGAGCTATTTGGGTTTCTGGATTTGAATTATCAGAATCAGATTCATTGGTCTGGACTTGCTTTTCTTTTCTCTTATTTTTCTTTTCTTCACGTCTCTTAGCTTCGGCCTCATCTCTGGCACGAAACTGTTCTTGCATCATTTTGTTTTGTTGTTCTGAGTGTTGGGCTAGAAATTGTTGCATCATTTCAAACATTTGTTGTTGGGTCATATTGTTGGGAATATCACCTGATCCTGACATCTTCTACTGAAAATTAAAATCAATTAACTATCAGTTTATAGACTTAGATCTAGGTACCCTTTTTCCCATCCTAATAGTCTGTACATCCTATCTCAATTCAAATCACCTAAATGATTGATACATATGTATTGCTTCAGTTTGAGATCAAGTATACTCACGTAATACTTGATTCACTCAAACTAGTGCTCTGATACCATCCTGTGAAGACCACCCCTTCCGGGGCAGTGCTCACCAGTCTAGGTCCCACATATAGCAATACAATATCAACCAAACTAAGATAGAGAAATTTTAATGCGGAAAATTAAATTACAGTACAAAATATTAGGACTTACTTTACATATTTCAAAATAAAGTTATAAAAGGGTAACATCTAATCTAATCATTACATCAGACATTATATCAAGTCTACCCAGAACCACCACATTTGATGTCTTCCAATCAGTACCGGAAAGTTGTTGAGTAGTGGTCTAGAAGGCTTCAAAAACTTGGATACTTGATGACCTAAGCACTAGGTCCTGCAGATGATTTCCCTTTGGCTTTTCCTGTAAAATTTTAATGCAACATCTGTAAGCAAAGCTTAGTGAGTTTATAGATTTTCAATATTAACATGCGTGTCAAGCGGAGTCATCAGTCTAAGCGTGATAAGTCTTGGCTGCCGCTACAGCCCTCATCATGATTGAGATATAGTATCTAGATCGGATGATGTTCAAACCACACTCACGCTTATATCGTGGGGATCAGCCACATACTGGGCTAGCTACCAGTAGGTCAACATGGCCGAACATCGGAGGTCATTACCAAGTTCGTGAGAACTGGTGGAATAGCCGGGTCTAGAACAATAGACCATAAGGGCTAATCAAGCTGAATAAATCTTATCAAGTCTGATCAATGAAGTAAGCATAAGTCTTAGGAGTCATGATAGCAACGAATCATAAAGCAAAGTCTGAAACGCTAATAAATGCAATATGAAATGGTAAGCAAATAACTATCATGATTCACTGGGCAACACCCATCCATGGTGTGCACAGGTCTCAATCCAGCTGATAAATGAATGTCAAATAATGTAACAGCATCAAAATATCTCAAACGGATCTTTGCATGTTCAATTTGAATATCTATAACTCACAGATCTGGGTCTTGGTCAAACAGATATATGAATCTGCCACCTGAGTTATCTCAGGATTTTGTCTTGTCAGTCTGTAATCTGTCAATTCTTTTCAAATCAGAGACCCGCTTTCAAATCTTTAAGTCTTTTAATCTTTGTTCAGAATATATATATACTGAACCTGTTCAAAGTTATCCATGATAATATCATGTCAATTTCATCATTATTATCATAGAATTTCATCATCTTTTGGTCATTAAAATCTGTAATCTTATCTGAGTCTGATATCTGATAATTTATCTTATCAATGTCATCATCTTTTGGTCATAAATTCTTTAAATTCTATCTGATTCTGATAACTGATAATTCCGTTAATTATTTGCAAAAATATCAAAATATTGAATCGGGTTTCGGATCTCCGAATTCGGATCTATCCGAACTAGGGATCCGGATTCGGATCCAACCGAATTGCTTCTTCCGGATTCGGACCAAGGTATCCGAATTTGAACACCTGAGTTGGTTCATCCGAATTAGGATCAACACCGAATTAGGATTTAAATCCGAATTGAACTTATCCGAAATCAGGGATCCGAAATAGTATCATTGGTCCGAAATGGCATCATCCGAATTAGGGTGTCCGAAATATATGGGATCCGAATTTGGTGCCTTATCCGAATTCGGGCATATCCGAATTCGGATCCTTCTGGTTCATAAATTTCCAGAAATGTTCTTGGTGTTCTTGGTGATATTCATACGGATTTTCTCATAAAATTCACAAAACTTAATTATATTAACATGCAACATTTTATTTTGTTACATTATCATTATTTGAGTGTTTTTATACTAGTTTCCCTATCAATAACATCATTATCTAGTCAAGATCATCCAAAATTCATAATTTTCTCAAGAACACACATATTTAACAAAAATTCCGATTTCTTCTTATTTTGCAAAAATCTAATCACTGATTTTTGTTTCTGTTATATTTATTACCATCAATTCATCATAATCTACCAAATTTATACTCATGCAACACAAAATTCATAACTTAAATTCTTGATTTCGGTTTTTCATAAAACCGAACCATTATACTAAATTTCTTAATTTAAATGGAATATTACCTTGAAACCCCTGTTGATTCTTGTTGATTGTTGTTGTTTGTAACTTCTTTGACTTTAAATCTTCAATTTAATGCAAGTTTTTGATGAATTCTTGAAGAATCCGGTTGGTGTAGAGAGAGAGTAGAGAGAGAGAGTGAAATTCTTAAATGATTTGTTAAATGACCATTAATTTGGTTAATATAGTGACTAAACTATATTTGTAGTTTAACCCGCTAAACTTTTGTATTTTACATCTCTTTATTTTAATCATCCTAATTATTTTATAAATATAATTAAAATTATATTTTCTTAATAAAATTTTTCATTTCTTAATTACTCTTTGCAATATAAATAATATAACAAAATTATATTATTATTTCAAAATCACATATTACACAATCGATAAAAGTTAGGTTGTTACACTAAGACACTCTGTTCTATGTAAATACAGAACTGTGTCCGATGTTTGCCTTTAAAGAAAATTTGCAATACCGAAAAGTTATAATCGTTGTGTGTATGCCTTGATCATAAAAGTATGTCTAAGTATGAGACACGTAAGGTAGTTTCTTGATAAATAAAAAGGCCAAGGGATATTCCAAAGTGTAACATGCTTAAAGGGAAAATAATAGCAACAATCGCCTATAGATGTTTGTCACGACAAACAATCAAGGAATCAAAAATTCCTAAGTGTGAGAGTGCAATACTGAAAGTGCGTATTTGACACCGCTATTTGATTGAACCTTTGTCTGACTTTCTCGTCAAAAATATTCTGTTAGTATAGGTTGTATAGTTTTAAAAATATTTTTGAGTAATTCAAGTTTAATTTTTATTCAAAGTTGTATTTTATTTATTTTATTTTTACTTAGTTTATTTTATTATATTCAATTTTATTTTATTAAGTAGGAAAAAGGTCAACGTTACTCGGATGCATTTTTTAGTTGAATAAACGAACATTACATGAAAATCTATTTCTTAATGTGAATAAATTTTGCATAGTTTGTTCCATTACACGAAAAAGTTGAATTTTATTCAAGGATTTTCAAAATTTTCAATTATGTTCGAATTTAAGACAAACTCGAATTAATTTTCAAATCTGTCAGTAAATTCGAATTTAATGCTAAGTTCAAAGGTTCTTAGTATATAAAGGTCAACAGTGACTCATTAATGTCACCTACCTTCGATTTTCTATATCCGAACTTGCTCAGCAGCGATTTCGAACTGGTTCTCGAGTTTACCGTTTTTGAATTTTACACTGTTTCTCGAAGTTTTGCTCCTTTGTGTTCGAATCTACCTACAAATCTAGGTATAAACATCAGTATTATACAAAATTTAGGTATCCTAGGACTCATTTATAGAAAAAAATCGACAAATTTTGAAGTTTTAAGGGTTTAAACTTTGTGATTCAAAATCACAAGTTTTAACCGATGAAACTACAAATTCAATGCATATATCTTCGATTAGAACCTAATAGGACTAGTTAATACAATTTTCTAAGTCTAATGGGGTTTAAATCATGGATTTGTATTCGAAAATGACCGACTTCGAACATGTTCATCATGTTCGAACTTGTCAGAAAATTCGAATATTTCAACAAATTCGAATTTAGTCAATTTTGAATATATATCCTTCGAATATGTTATTATATTTGAATGTTTTTAATAAATTTATTCAAAACTTGTAGAAATTCGAATGTGTTGGATTTTGGACTTATGTAAGTTGAAATTAAAACAAATTCGAAATTGAACAAGTTTGTTTTTTATTTTTCACGTCTAATATATGTTATTGTTTAATGTGCAGATATGGGTGAAAGGGCATTTTCCAAAAGCATAACATGGTAATATTGCCGGATAAGGAGCTTCCCGAAGCTTAGGCCTTTAGACAGATGGTGGAGTTTTTGGCACACTCCAGGGTTTCTTATGCCCTATCGCATAATGTGCAAATTATATTATCGTATGTTAGACAATTTTGGGAGCACCTTCAAGTTGACTGTACGGTGACGCCGACAGTTTTGAGGACGAGAGTGGGAGGACAGCCGCTTGTTTTCTCCGCGATATGCTCCGTCGAATTTTGCAGCTAGGGTCTGTAGAACAAGAAGTAGGACCCATAGATTTCCCATTGCTTCGTCGAATTTTGCAAACGGCCTTCCTGCGCATGGGGTATGGACTAGATATCACTAAAATTCCTATATGAAAAGTGGTTTAATAGGGCAGTGGAGGTATTTAGCACATGTGATAATGGTGTGTTTTGCACCGACAAAGGCGGGTTTCGATTATATTGTTTCCAAGATGCAGTCGGCCATGATTGCGTTGGTGTATTATAAGAGCTTCAGCTACTCGGAAATGTTCTTTGTCGCGTTTGTACATTACATAACAGCTCCAGCGCGCGAAAGATTCTTGATGTATCCGCGCTTCGTGATGATGCTGATTCGTCATTTTTTGCCAAATCTGCCACAGCTTCAAGATCTTCAAAGTGTGGCAGTTATAAATAAAAGAATATTTGCTGACTGCTAGTCGCACAATGCCCGCAGGGCAAAGCAGGTCAGACCATTTGATGCACCTCTCTTTGGTGCAGTGGTAGATCCAGACTTTGTGGCTCCAGAAGGGGAGAACTGGGCTGGAAAAGGACCTCAGCCGCAGCAAATGCAGCATCAGCAGCAACAAGCTCAGCCACAACCAAGAAGGAGACAAAGAGCTACAACGAGTCAAACACAGGCATCCAGGCCTTCATCTAGCAGAGCTCAAGACTCATCGGCAGCAGGTCCATCGTCGTATGCTGCGGGCCCTTCAGGCGTGGCCCAAGAAGTTGATCCTAGAGTGGAGACTCTAGAGGAGATATGGGCTCATGGTACTCAGGCACATGAAGATGTTGCCACTGAGCTAATTGATAATATTTTGGAGCCTCCAGCTGATTTCAATGATATTTTTAGAGACATAGATGAGTATCAGCCACAACAGGATGACGAATTGGACTTTGATGTCCTAGGTGAATAAGCAGAAGCACAGGCTGAGGTAGAAGATCAAGATATGACCACCTCTGAGTCTGAGTCAGAAAAAGTTGAAGAGGCAGAAATTCAGGAAGTAGAGGTCGAGCGTGTTGAACCATCTGTCCGCATAGGCAGATATGGTTCAAGAATTGTGGTTTGTGTGAGTGAAGAAGAGACAAGAGCTGCTAGAGAATCAGATGATAATGATTCAGATTTTGAAACAGAAGATCCAAATCCTCTCGTTCCTAGGCATAGGGCGAAGAGACATCGTTTTATGCAGGGAGCTTCATCCACTTTCGCTCCAGAGCCTGAAATTCCCGTTGTTCAACCATCCATTACGCTATCACCAATTACATCCATTCCATCCACTTCATCCACATTCACTGAAAATCAGCATTTTACAGAGCTGAGGAGCAAAGTGGATTTCCAAACATTCCAAATCTTCCAGCTTACCGCAGCAGTCAACGAAATTCAAGCTCATAACGTCAGACTTGATCAGGAGAACGCCGAACTGAAAACAACTATTTTTTATCAAGCTTCTGAGATCAAATCAATGAAGTCCCTCCTGGAGCAGTTATTGAAAAATCTTCAAGCTCAGGGGGAGACAAGTTGCAAAGAAGCTGTTGTGACAAGAAGAAATGATGATGATGGCAATGATCCCGAGGCTAGAAAAGAAAGTGAGCTAGCAGATTTTCCAACTGCTCAGCATACAACAATTCAGGGGTAGCCAGGTCAGTCTGTTGTAGAGGAAAGCACTATAGGTGAAACTTCAAAGACCATCGAGAGCGAAATGATTGAGGCTCTGATGGATATTGTAGAAGAAGAAATAGCGTTTGATTTTGAAGATGATGTTGAAGATTTGGAGGAAGGGGAGTTTGTACCTGAAGACATAATTGATTGAAAATCTGATGAGGAGGTTGTGCAAGATAAAGATGACAACGTTGATGAAGTGATCATTCATGCACAACCCATCACAGAACAATATGTACAAAACGATCAAAATGTAATTGATATTGATGAGATTAAGTTGGCCTCTATAGAAGATTAAGAACTGGAGGAAGTAGATAAAGAACAAACCAGAGCCGAATTGTTAAATATGTGGTTCCATAAGGAAGAAAAGAAGGTAGAGTCGTAGATTAAAAGGAGGATGAGAGTGCCAGGTTCCGAAAACCTATCAGGTGGAATTATTAGCTGGTTCTTTGAGAGGGATCTGCAGCTATTTATATTAAAGAGAAGAGACGGACTCCAATACATGAGGCGCATGCTCCAAAGTGTTTATCACACTGCCAAAGGTAGAAGTGAAGGAGTTAGCCTGGAAAGAGTTGATCAACATCGGTGACGACCCTTATGCTGAAGTTATTGCAATGATAATCAGAAAAGAGGGCAAATCCGGAAAGTTCGAGAGACTCAAGCCGAGGTCAGGCAGAAAAGATGAGGATGAGTCTAGAATAGATCCTCACATGGGAAGACCATGGGCTCAAATGGTCTACAACCGTCAGCTGTTTTAAGAAGGTACCATTGAAATTTATGCCACAAGATGTTCTCAGATTCATGAAGTGGTGGTACATAAACAACGATACAGCAGAAGCAATAATGGAGGATACAGAAGACAAAGTAATTTTGAGAGTATACGATATGTTGCACCTAATAAATCTATCTAAGCATGACCTGCAAAAGCTACACGATCAGCATATCTTCTTTCATAAAGGATGGAGATCTGAGGCTAGGAAATTCAAAAAGATAGTTAGAGTATGTATAGATATAGGATTGTATGCAGGTAGTAGCATAAATAGTTCGAGTACTTAAGCAAAATGTAAATAGTTAGAAGCTATCATCAAGGGGGAGTCTGTTAGTACATCCTGTGTGACGATAGCAGTCTAAGTATATATAGCATTTTGTGTAAGTCAATTAACTTGCTAATGAATATTAACATTTGTTTGATATATGTTTGATTATATGTGTTTGATATTGATTGTTTGTATGTTTGAACTTAGGGTAATCTATTACAATAAGTTCAAACATAAAGTTCAAAGATAAGTTCAAACATAGGTTAAAACATAAGTTCAAACATAAGTTTGAAGGCAAGGTTCGAATTTGTTTAGAGGACAAGTTCGAAAAAAGCCTTGGGCCATGTTTGAACTTGTCCTAGACAAAGTCGAACCGGGTGTTATAATTAAGGGTAAATTCGATTAATTTGGAGACTTTTGTAGAATTTGTCAGAGTGTTTAGCAAAAGGTGATCTCGAACTTGCTAGCAATCAGAGAGTTTCGTGTGGAGAGAATCATCGTGTTGGGACGATCCATTGTTCGTCTATCACTGTGCTAGTCTCCGTGTTTCGGTGTGCATGGTCTATCCGTCAAGCCGCTAACGAGGATTCCGCACTCGTTGGAAGGTGTCGCGTCAAGATAGGATCCGTAGAGAGCAGACCTTACAGAAACATATTCCATAAAGTGCATAACCTGTTCACAAAGAACAGAACACTTAGATTTGGTCCAAGCTGCTCAACAGACATGAACAGCATGGACAACTGATGTCCAGCCTGTTCAACAGAATAGAATAGCTTGGACAACCTGCCTTACTTGCAATACATGCAACAGGGTAAGCAGCTTTGACTTATATGGCAAATCACTTTTCAAGTTTCAATAAGGCATTAAGAGGCCTTAAATTATACCTTCATGTGTTTGATTAATACTCCCGCCCTAAGATGTATAACAGGTTTGACTAAGGCCTTTTTGTGCGTAACAACCCTCTTATTTGCGATAATCAGTATAAGCTGATTATATCAATGATCACTTTATATTTTTACATTATATTTGCTAAAATGAAAATACAACACTGAAGTAAAGTAACAGATTAGTTTATATGTACTGATATTGATGAAAACACATGTTTTTACAAAAGTACAACTGATGTACTATGGTAAATTACAACTAATGTAATAAGATAGATTACAACTGATGTAATAAAGTACAACATATGTACAACGAAAATTTCAACAAGTTGGATTGTTGATGTTGGGAGCAAGTAATGGCAAGCATGTCCTACTTATGGACAACTTCCATTCTTCATCTACTCAGTAGTAGATGGGCCTTCAAGCTGTGAGGGTGTCTATTCAAACAGGTGTTTGAAATGCTTCATAGTCTCATCAATTTCTTCCACTTCATGCCTAAGGAACATGAAGTCAGGATGTTCGAGTTATCCCCTTTCATAGAAGCCTTTAAGTTGTTCCCATATGATTACTCTCCATCTAGAGTATTGTCCATTGGAGAGTCTAAAGGCTATGATCTGCTTGAGACCAACCTGATGAAGATCAGATGCCCTTTGGAAACACATTTTCTTTGATAAGGGGTCCACAAAGAACAGCCCTAACTCAGGATCTTCTATGAATTTGCCTTCCCCGGGCTCAACTCCTCTTGGAAGACTGTGATCTACCCCTTTGATTTCAATAGCGCGCATCCCCTGTTCAATCATCATGAGGAGCTCTTCAAGCCCTATATCGTTTATCTTTGATTTATGAAAATTCCATTTGAGGTTTGTTTAACCTGTAATCCTAGAAAGATAGTAAGTTCACCCATCATGCTTATTTCATATTTAGATTTCATGAGCAGTGAAGAATTCTTGCATAACTGCTCATTAGTAAAACCAAATATTATGTCATCCACATAAATCTGAACAATCATAATATCAGTTTTCACATTCTTTATGAACAATGTGGTATCTAATTTACCTCTAGAATAACCAGTACTCATAAGGAAACCAGTAAGAGTGTCATATCAGGCTCTAGGGGCTTGTTTTAGACCATAGAGAGCTTTGTTCAACTTATAGAAAAAAACCTGGATGTTGTTCACTTTCAAAACCTGGAGGCTGCTTGACATAAACCTCTTATTGTAGCTTACCATAAATAAGTGCACTCTTAACATCCTTTTGATATACCTTCATGCTTTTGTGGGCAGCATAGGCTAGAAACAAACGAATTTCTTCTAACCTGGCCACTAGAGTAAATGTTTCATCATATTCTATGTCTTCTTCTTGCCTATAGCCTTGAGAAACCAGTGTTGCCTTATTTCTAATAACATGACCTTGCTCATCCATTTTATTTCTGAAAACCCACTTGGTTCCAATCATTTGTTTTACCTTTAGGAACAGGGACGAGTTTTCATACTTTGTTTCTCTCAAACTGATTGAGCTCTTCTTGCATAGTAGTGATCCAATTGGCATCTTTAAGTGCATCATCTACTTTCTTTGGCTCCATCAGGGACACAAAGCTAGAAAACATACAAAAGTTTCCGAAGTTGTCCCATATTGTTTATACCCCTTTTCTGATGTCACCAATTATTTGATCATTGGTGTTACACCTGATGCACTTATGATCATGTTTCAATGAAGATTATCCTATATAAGTTTCATTTTCATTAGGTCTTGCAGAACATCTTTCAAGATTTTCAGACACACAGATGTCTTGAGGATGTTCACCCATTGAGAATGAAACATTATTGTTGAACACATCAGTAGAGGATTCATGGAAATCAGCAATGATTGGTTCTGGACATGGTGTATTAATTATATCAGTACACTTATTCACACATGGTGTACCAACATAATCATCATCATGTCCATTGTGGTTAATAGATTCCACTCTGGGTGAAGTAGAAGCTTTTGAGTCCTTTTCCTTGGTATTGGAATGCATAAGATCATCAAAGCTGAATTCTCCTGAAACTGATTCAGGAACAACTTTGGTAGAGCCATTCTTAGACTACTCAAAGGTGACATTGATAGATTCGTCTATCACCTTTCTTTTGTAGTTGTAGACTTTGTAAGCTTTAGATATAGCAGAGTATCCAACAAAGACACTTTCATCAGCTTTGGGTTCAAATTTGGCCAGCTGGTCCCTTTGATTCAAGATGAAAGAGGGACATCCAAACACATGGAAATAGCTTATATTTGGCTTTCTCCCATTGAGTAATTAAAAAGGATTCTTATTGAACCTTTTCACTACTAAGCATTTGTTTTGAGTGAAGTAGGCAGTGTTAACAACTTCAGCCCAAAATGATGAAAGCAAACCTGATGCACACATCATGGTTCTAGCAGCTTCAATGAGGGTTCTGCTCCTTCTTTCCGCAACTCCATTTTGTTGTGGAGTTCTTACAGGTGAAAAATTTTGAGCAATTCCCCTTTCTTCACAGAAGTCCTCAAGAGTACTGTTTCTAAATTCAGTACCATGATCAATTCTGAGCTGCTTGACTTGGGCAAAGTTTAAAACCTCCATCTTCTTGATAAATCTAATGATTTCTCTAGCAGCCTCTCCTTTGGTCTTTAAGAAGATCATCCATGTCAACCTAGAGAACTCATCAACCATTACTAGAGTGTATCTTCTACCTCCTATACATGAGACACTGACATGACCAAACAAGTCCATGTGGATTAAGAAGAGAGGAGTATCAATAGAAAAATTATGCTTGGATTTAAAAGATGTTTCTCTCTGCTGGCCTTTCCACAAGCTGTGCAGAGTTTATCCTTAACAAAAGTGATAGAAGGAAAACCTGTTACTAACTCTTTCTTACAGAGTTTGTTGATGTTCTTGGAGTTCAGGTATGATAGCCTTTTATGCCACAGTCAGTTAAGGTCTGCATTGCTTCTTGAGACGAAACAGGTTTCAGTTGTTGTAACAGCAGAATCATATCCACAACATATACACCTTTCTTTCTTTGTGTACACAGCACAACCTTGCCTTGGGAATACAATATGCACCCTAGGTGCTCATCAAAGTTAACCTTGTAGCCAGCATCACAGAGTTGACTAATGCTAACAAGGTTATATTTCAGCCCATACAGATAGGCTTCTTTATTGAATATTGTAGGACCAGCTTGAAGGGTTCCATATCCTTCTGTGGATCCCTGAACATTGTCACCAAAGGTGACCTTTGGGCCTTCTTTAGGCCAGAGATCACTCAGCAAATCTTTGCAACCTGTCGTGTGGCCAGAGAAACCGTTGTCCAAGTACCAAACCTGGCTTGGTTGTTTAAGCTTCAGAGTATAATAGGAAAATATTAGTTTTTAAAGGAACTCATCATAAGGATGAGTTCTCCTTCTTCATCAACAGTTTTTGATAGACCACTAAGATCTACCCTAATATTCGTAATTTGGATTGTATCAGCTTGGATACTCTCCTCAATGACCATGTTACTTCCAACACTGTTGGTTTTTGTAATGTTGGAACTAGCAGTGTCAGCAGGCCTCATGTCCTCAGTTTCAGGATAGTCTTTGGCCATATGAGTCTTCTTCCCACATTTGTAGCATTTTCAATTTTTAGACTTTTTGGAAGATGTACCCCCAGAAACACATTCTAGAATATCTTTGTTGGACTTCTCAATAAATTAAGCAAACTTATCTCTAGTATTGGAAGAACCAACAGTTTGAGTAGACGATACAACAACAACAGCTTTGTCTGTGTCCTCTTTCCTCTTTTTGGGAGGACAGAGTTCAGACACAGGTAATTTGATTGCCTTTTGTCCTTCCACAGTTTTGGGAAACTTATTCCCAGTTTTCTCAGATTGAGCAATGGCTTTGCCTTTGCCTTTACTGGGATGTGATGATTGTTTGCTATCAACATGATCATTACTTCTGGTTTTATCAAAAGATTTTCTTTTATTTATAACCAACTTTCCACTATGATTAAAAAAGTTATTTAAAATCATAGCAGATTTGCTTCCAACATGAGACTTACTCTTGTTGAAAGCAGGTTTCTTCCCTTTTGATAACTTTTTCTCAAAATTTTCAGCGTTGAATGGATTAACAGGTTTCTTACTATCAGCTTTAGATCCAGAACCTGTCTAGTTGACAGGTTTATTTCCTAAAGCTGCAGCTTTAGCTTGTTTTCCATTCTTCTGCTTATGTGAACTAGCTATGCACTTAGCAGGCTGATTCTTCGGAGAACACATTCCGTCATCAGTCCTTATAGCTTTTTCACACAAGCTGTCAGTGTTTTGAGGCCTGACAAACCTATTTATTGAGACCAGCTTTCCATGTACTCTTTGGATAAAAGTACTTGGAAGCTTACCAAGAGTGGATATGTCTTTTTCATGATTTTTAATCTCAACAATTGAAGTTGTTGTATCAAGATCTTTTCCATGATAGGCTTGGATTTGAGCAGGAATCTGCTAACTGATACAGTGGTTGACTTTTTGAGTGGACTGACACCAAGAGTCAACAATCTTTTGAAGCATAGCATGATTTGAGTCTGTCTCTCTCTTTTTCTTCTAATAAAATGCTGTTGATGTGTATTACTTCATCAAGCTCACCTTTCAACTTATGAATGCTGATCAGTTCATTAGATTTTGTTTCAAGATCGGTTTTTAACTTAGAGATCTCAGACTTCAAAGCATCACGCTTCTCAACAGCAGCTTTTAAATCAACAAGTAAATAATCAAACATTTTCACTTTTTGTTCAAAACTGTAGTCCTTCAAATTTTGTAACTCATACATCATAGTTGGATTTCAGTTCTCCAAAGTGTTGAGAGCTTCAACTTCAGCCAGATCCTGTTTGAAGTTTCTTGTTAAGGGGACATCAGTGTTGGCCATCAGAAAGTTGTTGTCCTCATCATCATATGATGAATAGACTCCTCCCAGTCACGAGTGTCAGGCATAAGTCCCTTCTGCTTGCTAGATGCCACTGAGTCTTCCAACTTTTTCAACTTAGCCATGGCCATTAGGTGCATAACCTTGTAGTCATCTTCCAACTATATGGCCAATTTTTCCACAATTAAAGCACTCAGCCTTACTTTTGTCAAATGTCTTCTTCTTGATGACACCTGATTTCTTTTGCAGCATCTTACCACAAAACCTCTTCTTATTGAAGATTCTGACATGCATTGAAATCATTTGCTCATCATCAAACTCAGTAAGGTCTTCACAGTCATCTTCCTCAGACATTTCCTCCATTTCATCATTAGCCTGTTGATCAGCTTGTGTGAACACATCACACACCTGACCAGCAGGTTGTCTCACGCTATTTGAGTCACTGTTTTTAATCGATGTTGCTATTATTATTATTATTATTTATTATATTTTTTATATTGTTGTTATTTTCTATCAAATTATCATTACTATATTATTAACAATTATATTATATCAAAAACTAACATTGAGGAAAGTCTATCTTTAATTTATTTCATCAAACTATATTATTAACACTGATTTTTTCATTAAAAATAGTTTATTTGTACTTAAAACAACAAAACTGTTTTATATTAACTATACAATCTATGCTCTTCTTTGCCGATACTTGAGAACGTCTAGAAGTCTTTCAGCGGCCCTTTGCATCTTTTCAGTCACCATGAAACTGCCAGAAAACGCTGCAAATAGAGAACCAAAAAAATCTATTAAACGTCCAAAAAAAGTTTTAAAGAATAGTCATAAAATAGCTTTAAATAGCTAGAAAGTCCCACTATTAATTTCGAAACACAACTTCAAATACGCAACAGAGATTTTCTGCAAAATATTAGTCTGAAGACACAACCACTAAGTTTAAGAAAGCAAAATAAGACTACAGTCAATACCTTTGTTAAGGAAGTAGAATCACTTGCAGAGGTCTTCCAACACCTCACCTGCCTTGAAGAACTTTTCATATGGAGATGCCCCAAGCTTAACGATATGCCGGAGACCACATCATCTTTGAGCATACAAGTGATTAATTGAGTAGGAAAGATCCGCATCTATGACGTTGATGTTACTTGATCATGGTTAATTAATCCCTATATTTGAATTCAAAATCACAATTTCTTTTAATACAAGGTTAAAAAATCATATCCCTTCAAAATATATAAAGCCATCACCAAGCTCCATGTAAAAAGAAATTTAGCCTAAACAGAGTGAAAGTATCAACATAGGAGGGACTTTAACTCATGTTTACTTAGATGATGCTTAACACATTGGGATTGTTACTTGTGTACTTTAAGAATAATAATGCCACTTTGCCTACCAGATAAACAAATATAGTCTCTTTTTATAACCATATGATGCACTTAAGCTTTCCAAAACAAGTAGGCAAATTGCCATGAACAAACTAAACAAATAAGGGCATCACAAACAATTATGAGCAAAATTTACCTGACATAGAGAGCAACCAAACAGGTTATTTAGCTCTGTTCTCGAGACACATGTCACTGAATTTCATAGGGGAACTAACAATGAATTTCACAGCATTGAAAATGTCATCCTTAGTACCCACCCCTGATAAAAACAAAGAAAGAAACAAATGAAGAACATATAAATTAAAAAGAACATTGAAAAATACTGAAGTATTTAATGGCTAAAATATTGTAACAGATTTAGACATACGTATACTCTAAACCTGAAAACATGAAGATACATGAAGGAAATTTGAAAGCCAATTACCCAAAATTTTAATGGTTTGACAATGGAAATAATATGAATACCTAGCTAATCTTAATCATCTATAATGAATTCATCTTGATGGGGTTTTTATTCGAATCTTAGTTTCATTGTCCAATTGAGATCCAAAGTAACTCAATTTTACGTTTCAGGGATGCATCAATAGCTTATCAAATTGAATATCCTAACCATCGTAAACCAGAGACACAAATAGCTATTAAAACAAGTACTCAAATTGGGAAAAAAGAGTCACGCAACAGCTAAAATTGTATAAAATAAGCAAGTGAAAACACTTACAAGAGCCAAACATAGCTACAATTTGCCGACTACAAATCATTGCTAATAAGCACTAAAGCACGAACCTCATCCATATCACATCCCCACATAAATGCAAAACTTGAACAACCATCAACAAAACTCGAAAAGAATCTGCCAAAACAAGCAGCAGGTTGCAGCCAAAAAGTGACTATAATTTCATCTCAATTATTATACTAATATTTGGCAAAATCAACAAAAGTGTGAGCTTATGTTAAGTTACATTTTTACCTTTTGGGTGACTGTGTATGCACGTATATTAAATACAAAATTGAGAAGGAATATAATCATACATGTGATTGAGCGTTGACAGAAGTAATTTAAAATGATGAATTGTCGAGCGTATTTGTAGCTAAAGAACAAGTAATAATTAACAACAATAACTACTAAAGTCTAATATCAAAGTATCAATCATCAATATGGATCAAACATCAATAAGTATCAAAAGTTCAAAATAACTAGTATAAAGTTCAATAGGAACAACAGTAAGCATTAAAGTTCATAGGAACAGCAGTAAGTAATAAGGATCAAAAGTCCCACTATAAACAAAAAACCATAAATAGGAACAGTAGTAAGTATTAAACTTCAGGAAGGATCGAAACTCAAAAGTTCAAAACAGGAAAACCATAAAGACATAATAGAAAACTAAAAACAGTGACATAACAACAACTAAATTAGTAAAACAGTAAGAAATTCTAAAAATAAATAACTAATTCTTAAAAATTTGAAACCATGAAACGGCAACTAAATTAGTAAAACAGTAAGAAATCATAAAACAGGACACTTAAAAAATCTAAAATTCTAAATTCTAAAACAGGACAATCTTGAGTCAAGTCTCTTCTTCTAATAGACTAAAACAACAGCCAACAACTCACTCACTGGTTTATTTCAACCTAAGCAGACAGACCGATAGAGTGTAAAATCTAAATTCTAAAACAGTAATTTACTTGATTTACTTGATAAATCTAAATTCTAAAACAGTACGAAATTTTCTTAAACAGTAATTTTCTAAGTTCTAAAAACTTCAGTCACTGCAATTTACTTGATAAATCTAAATTCTAAAACAGTAAAAAATTCTACTTCCATGAAAGATTCAGTGATTTCATGCTGTTGGTCGTCCTCAAGATCAATCAATAGAAATTCTACTTCTAAAACACTAAGAAAATCTACAAGAACAGTAAGAAACAAGAAGTTAAGAACCGTACTGTTGGAGTTGGTGTTGTTAATTTGGTGCGTTTGGTGAGTTTGGTCGTCCTCAAGATCAATAAAATCGTTAGTGACTTCATGCTCCACTTGTTCTTCATGTGGTCCACTGCTTCTATGCTTTCAGAACACCATCTTCAATGTATCAGTCTCGATTCTCAAACTCTCGATAGCTCAAAGAAAGAGTGTGAATAGCGATCCCGGTAGCTTTGCTCAATGTTAATTGAGTTGTAATTGGAGTGTGATATGATGTTGTACATATATATATATATATATATATATATATATATATATATATATATATATATATATATATATATATATATATATATATATATATATATATATATATATATATATATATATATATATATATATATATATATATATATATATATATATATATATATATATGTATGTATAAATATATATATGTGTGTGTGTTGGACTCTGGACCTGGAGTCTTGGAAAATTTCCCTCCATTTTTAAATGTTAGATGTAGGAATTGAAACGTCCATATTCGATTTCCCAATCGTCAGATTTTTTTCCTGCTAATTTGCGTCAAAATCAAACCAATCGAGTACCAAATGAGAGAAATTCGTGATTGTTAATCAATTGGGATCGTATGAAATGTATATTAGGATCGATTCGTCAATTGATGTAGAAAGCTATATAGTCGTACCGAATCGCGAACCTTGGAGCGATTGGATCGCGTTCGTACCGCGATTGGGATCGCATCGACTGTAACACGGAACGTGCCTTAACTAGCGAACCATGTGACTATGGTAAATACATCTAATAGACTATATTTTAAAGTAATTACAATGATGTTTGACGCATGCAAGGCATCTCCCACAAATTGGATATAAATTACACGTTAGATTACTCACACATATATTGGTGGTCAAAATTCAAAAACCATATATACCTACCCTGGTCCACCAACCCGATTGACAAGTTGTATTCTTGTCATCCTATTTCATAAAAATTCTCAAGCTATAAACAAGTCCATATATTAATTAATTATTCCAGTTCCAACCGGCCACCACCCAAAAAAAAAGGAAGAACAAGGGTACCAAGGTTTGCTTCTGGTGATGGCAGAGAAGCTAGAGCTAAGTATATATAATATATGTAGCTCATGAAACTATTTTCACATCTAAATGAAATATTTAATAGGGGCTTATCTAAGTACATTTATAAGATCAATGAAACATCAGACAATTGAAATACATAAAAACAGAATTGCTTAGCATCAAACGAAAACGATATACGAAGCATCTCACCTAGCAATAGATATAGTTGTTCATCGAGGCATTTTACCAAACACTTGGTAAGCATATTAAACTCATGTCTTCCATTTAGATAATGTCAACATCCATTCAAGCTAATGACAAGCTAAAAAAGCCTAAACTGAAGATAGTAGAAGACACTGTACAACTTACTAGGGCTTATTTCACCCAATTTGGGACAAGCCTCGTTCACAGCTCCATTTCATGTATATCTATTTCATGCCCCAAACTACGATTCATTATAATGGCAAATCAACAAACATCAAAGAATATAACATATACATGTATCGATCGTAGCAGATATATATAGCTTCAAATCTGAGATGAGAGGTACGACAGAGAGAGAGGAAGAAACAGAGGCAAACTTGCCGTGGATGAGTGTTTTGTCGGAGATGAGCGGAGGCGGGGGCGTAGTGCAACCGAGCAAGAGCGGATCGAGGCGAAGTGCAACCGAGCAGCAGCGGTGGCGGAGGCCAATCGCATATTGACGGAGTGAAGCAATGTGAGCCGGAGTAGACAGTGAGACGAAGCAGGGAGACGGAGTAGGGAGACGTGAGTTATCTCATAATTTTTTGCTTCTATCTATATATTTTTATTAGGTTTAACATTATTTTTGAAATTAATAAAAATTTCAAATAAACCATAACCATTTAAACATAATTTTAATATACAGCCACTATCTAATATTCTTATATATTCTTATTATGTAATGGTATAAAAAGTTTTAATTTTAATTTCTAATTTACCAAAATATTAAATTAATTATTATTTAATTCAGCGACATACTTAGTGACTTGTGTGTAGACGTTACAAATTCAGGGACATACATCGTGTCTTATAAATGAGTGTCATAATTTAATGACACACGTAATGTCTTATATATAAATGTCATGAAAGTAGCGATAAACATAGTGTCTTGTATATAAATGTCACAAAATTAGCAACACATTTAGTGACTTATATGCATATGTCACAAATTCAGCGACACACATAGTGTCTTCTATATAAATGTCACAGAATCAGTGACGTATATAGATACTTTTGTGTGTGTGTCACAAAATTAGCGACGTGTATAGTGACTTGTACATGAATGTCGCTAAAAATAGTGACACGCATAATGACATTAGTGACTTGTTCATCACCAAAATTGTCATTATAGATGTAACTAATTTGTGACATACAAATACATGTCGCTAAAATTGTCGCTGAATGAGATTTTTCTTGTAGTGTTCCCATAGGCATTCTCTATTAGATCTAAGAACCCAATCAGCGTGCCTGCTGTTTCGTCCTTTGTACCTAAAATGAAAACCCAAGAAAATCGTGACTAATCACTAGTGATAACCAAACAATACCAACTTCCACCTACACTTCTTTTGTTGATTGCACCAAAGAGATCCATATGCAGCAGATCAAAAGTGGATTTGTATGAGTTCTGAGTTTTAGACTTATGCCCCTTTTTGTGTTGTTTCTCTTTCTTGGAAGGTATGCACTTGTCTTCGAATTTAAAGCTCTTCATTGGTAAACCTTGCACAAAGCCATTTTGGTGATGAATTTCATCTTCCTTAAGTGCAGGTTAGCCATTCGCCTGTCGCACAACAAGGATTCTGATTCTGAAGCTTTGGATATTAAACATGTAGATCCCATCGAAGATTCTGCTATATCATATACTATTTATTCTTCCTTGGAGCCCTGATCATTATCCACTCATCACGAATCCTAAATCAAGGCTTTAGCACTAGCGCTTCCTTTTCAGTAAAGTGTACTGAATGCTGTCTATTACAGATCCGAGAGACACTAATGAGCTTATGATCCAGCTTCTCTATATATTAGATTTTCTAGAAAAAGATTTTCCCATTAGTGATCTTTCCAAATCCAGTGACATCGCCTCCTTTATTCCCAGCAAAAGATACTAATCCTTTATTCCCGCTTTTGAAGTCTGTCAGTAGACTTCACTCCCCTGTCATCTGTCGAGAGCAACCACTATCCACATACAATATGTTGCTTGGACTTGTAGCTGACTCTTTTTTCCTATCAGATTCGATGTTGGCCATCTGAGCTGCAAACTCCAAAGAAGTCAGCTTCTCAGTGTTCTCCAGTTTCAATGGATCTGAATCGGACTGCTGGGTATTCTCTTCCTTTACTTCTCCTGGCCACAATCTTTCTCTTCATCAGCTTCAGTAACTTCAGCCATGAGGGCTCTAGAATTTGCCTCAGGATGTGTATTCCAATCATAAGTTCCATGTAACTGTTTGTTAGAAGACACATTTGTGAGCAAACCGGCCACTGTACCCTAGTTCCCTGAACAGGTAGAATTCTGACGTCCAGAGTTCTGATAGTTATCCATCATGGGTCTTTGTCACTCTCTAGCGAAGTGTCCTAACCCGTGACAGTTCTAACATTTGACATTTGATTTCTCAAATCCAACATTGTTCACACTTAGAATTCTGCTTGTTCTCTTCATGAACCTTTTGACTCTCTGTGTGACCATGGCTAGTTGCCATCAAAGATCCATTTGCTCCAGATCATCAGGATCGACCTGATCATAGTCTTCGTCCTAGAGTGCCATATCATTGATCTTCCCCTGAATACAATTCCCATAAGCTGCTACAAACGATGCTAGAAGCTTGAGTTGCTCCTCAGCACTCTTAGCACTCATTGGCATATTTGTGTACCCTTGACTTGATGATCCCGAAGTATAACTCTGTGGCTAATCATCTGTTTTTGAAAAAACCAGAAAAGCCCTACCAATAGATTCTTCTGGTTCTCATGGTATGCCCTTTTGTTCGCCAATATAAAAATTTGTAGCTCCAGACCTAGTTGCACTTGAAACTGATGGCTTAATCTTACCAAAGTACATCTCAGGATCTTGTACCTGATCATATTCCATCTCTTTCTTCTGCATCTTCAAGTTATTAGCTCTCAGCATCCCAGTAACTTCCTCAAAGAAAGGGTATCTAACTTCTCTTGATCATGCTAAAACAGAGTAGTGTACATCTCCCACTTTGACGGTAAAGCATCCAAAAACTTTATCAATCTTCTCTGATTCTTTATGATCAACTCTGTGATTATCCAGTTCAGTTAAGAGGTAATAGATACGAGTGATAACTTCATCCAGACTCTCGTTCTTCTAGCACTTGAAGATTGCAAATTGTTGCTTCAGCAAGTCAGTTCTTCCCTTCCTTACTTGTGGATTTCCTTCAAACCTTCTCTCCAAAGCCTCCCAAAGTTCTTTTGAGGTTCGGTGATGTTTGAAAGTATATATAATTTCACGCGGCAGAGACATCTTAATTGATGATAAAGCCCGATTCTCAATTTCATAAATCTTCTTATCCTCATCCTTCATCTGTTGATAAGATAGATCTTTCATCCTGCCCTCAAGCTCCTGAGTTGGGGGTACATACCCTTCGTCGATACAGATAGACATTCGCATGTATTTGTACCGAGCGAGGTCTGCATACCTATCCTTGCACCTATAATAGTCCTCAATTTTCATGAGCTTTGGTGGGGAGTTCGATTTACCCACTTCATGATCCATTTCCATGAACCTGTATAGACATGTCATTCTCGAAAACATTTGTTCACAAACTTCATTATTAAATTTTCAAAATAAATTGTAAGCAAGTTCGTACGGACTTATAAGAAGTTCGTACGAAGTTATATAAAATCATTTTACCAAATTAAATTCTTTTTAAATTAAGTTCGTGAACTCTAAGTTCGTAATGATTAACTTCGTTACTGACAAGTCCGTTACTCAAGTTCGTACGAACTTATTATTCTAAGTTCGTAGAACTGATAAGTCTATAATTTATATGGTTTCTGAGTCATATTATGATCATTTTAAGCACCGATACTTCGTAAAATCCATATTATTACTCCAAATTTGTATTTCAGGGCCAAGATGATAAAAAGAAGCAATCCGAGAGAATTTAGAGCAAATAGGACTGAGGGGGGCGCAGGTCTGTGCTACCCTGCGCTCCACACAGCGCCCAAACTGTCCAGATACGTTCCAGCACGCGCCAGCTAAACCCTAGCCGCATCCGGGCGCATGGGGCTGGGGGGTGGGGGGCGCAGGCTTGTGTCTGGCCTGCGCTGCTGCGGCGCCAATACGCGTTTTTCAACCCGGAAATTGTAATTTCGATTCTCTATAAATAGGAGAGGAGGGGCAGCTTTGGAGCAGACTCCCGACGTGTGTGCATGTGTGCCGAAGCTCCGCCGGAGTGTATCTACGATACAAAAACGAAGACGGTGGTTCGCAAGCTATCCAATGGCTCAAATCCGTGATTGTGACGAGCATACGATGAGCGGCTAATCCCATTAGCCGTTTGCGGAGGATCTACGGCTAAGTTTAATTTGCTTTAATTTCTTATGTTTTGATGTATTCGTATTGCGCTAGATCTATTATGTGTATGCAAATGATAAACGTTTGGCTTTGATTATGAATATGTGTTACGATTGGTAAAAGCAAGATAGTTTATAGTAGTGTTATTATTCGTGCTGAGTCCATTAGTTTAGGGATTAAGCCGAGTATTAATATTGCATACGCTATGCCGAGAGTTATTGGTTAAAACACATTTGATTAATTTAGTCACGCAATTGATTATGTCTATGTGATCGATGTATGAAATTATAGTGAGTAATACTTATGTCGTGGTGATTCCGTGAATGGTTATTCGTATCTTGATTGTTTATCTCTTCGTTAGTTACTTCGTTCTTAATTTTAGTTACAAGCAATAGCAAATCATTATTCTAAACAACTCACTCAAATCCACAATTTCACAATTTAAATGCTTTCAAAAAATCTATTCCTCTAAGGCTAATAACATAATCCTAATTACGGCCACACTCAATGTGGATTCGACCCTTACTTTTCTAGCAAATTAGTGGATCTAAGGATTAAATCGGCGTGTCACAATGACGGCCCGTCAGAATTTTGGTGCCGTTGCCGGGGAGTGTAACAGTAGTTTAGGTTTAAAGTTAGTTTGTTGCCTTAGTATTAAGTAATTAGGTTTAAGTTCCTTTCGTTGGTTTGTAGTCTTTATTTTATTTTATTATTATAATTATTAAAAATCAAATAAAAAATTTTAAAAATTCAAAAAGATAATTGTAGTCCTCTACTTTACCACCAAAAATATTAGTTTGGGGTTCATATGTATAAGTTATGACATCAATGTTATACACAATCTCTACTGTACCATTATATTTCTTAAAAACCTGTTTGTTTGGTGAGTTCGGCACATAACCTATGAAGTATCCTTCGTCAGCCTTTTCACCAAACTTATGTTGATGTTTCGTTTTCATTAATGTACATGGTACCCCAAAATGTTCGAAGCCAGTTACATTTGGTGGCCTTTTATTCAGAACTTCATAACAGGTTTTGTTCAATGATTTGACAGTAAGGACCCGGTTTAAAACATGGCACGCGGTATTCACTGCTTTCCCCCAAAACATGGTAGGAAGCTTTGAATACGAAAGCATGGTCCTTACTGCCTCAATCAAAGTCTTGTTTTTCCGTACGGCCACCCCATTTTGTTGTGGCTCATAAGGTGCACTAAATTGATGCACTATGCCCTTTGATAGCCAATATACACCAATAACCGTGTTTTTAAATTCTGTTCCGTTATCACTTCTGATACACTTAACCCTCGTTCTGTAAGAATTTTCCACTTGCTCTAAGAACCCGATGAGCTTGGCAGCCGTCTCATCCTTTGTACCTAAAAAGAAAACCCAAGAAAAACGTGAGTAATTATCAGTAATAACCAAACAGTACCAACTACCACCTATACTCCTTTTGTTGATTGGTCCGAAGAGGTCCATATGCAACAAATCGAATGTGGCAGCTATTGAGTTCTGAGTCTTGGACTTGTGAGCCTTCTTGTGTTGTTTTCGTTTCTTACACGGTAGACACTTATTCTCGAACTGATAACTCTTCATGGGGACACCTTGCACCAATCCATTTTTCGTAATGTAGTTCACTTTTCTTAGGTGCAAGTGTGCCATACGTCTGTGCCATAAAACCGATTCAGTCTCTGAAGCTTTTGATAGTAAACAGATTGGTCCCATTGAAGATTCTAGCTTATTCATGTCGAGCATGTACAGGTCATTCTTCCTTGAGCCCTCATCAGTATCCATTCTTCAGGTACTTTGAATCCCAGTTTCAGCACTAAAACCTCAGTATCAGTGAAAAGTACCGAGTTCTTCTTATCACAGATTTGAGATACACTAATGAGATTGTGAACCAGTTTATCAACTTGATAAACTTGTTCCAGTTTGATAGTCCCATTAGTGACCACTCCAGTACCGGTGATATTTCCTCCTTTATTACCAGCAAATGATACAAAGCCCCGATTCCCTCCCTTGAAGTCTGCGAGTAGACTTGTTTCCCCTGTCATGTGCCTGGATTAACCACTGTCGACGAACCACTTGTTGTTTGGACCTGTAGTTATCTCCTGCACATGAAAGAAAATAGGTTAGTTATCACGGGGAACCCAAGCTATAACTGACTTGGTAATACCATTCTCGTCCACATACTTGAACTCTTTCAAATACCCATCTCGCCTTTCAGGTGACTTGGGTTTTTGATTTTGAGTCTGTTGTGGTGCAGAGTTATTTAAGTTCACTCTCTGCCTTTATGTAGGCATTTGCTGTGGAGCTCCTGAATAGTTTCGATTATAAGGTATTTCGGATTGATATCCCTGAGCTCTACCTGGTGTTTGATGTTTTACAGGAGTGTGTGACCTAACCGGAGTGTAAGCTCTGCTAGGTGTAGTACTCCTATAATTCTGTTACGGTCCTGACCTAGATTGATTAATGACTCTATTTGGTAAATTAGTCCTAATCACTTCTTTGGGTGGACCTGACACAGGTGTTTGTTTCACAACAGATTTAGGTGCGGCTTGCACAGTTTTCTCGGTATGTTGAGAACTACTAGTGCTTGCTACACTTGGAGAAGGCTTATGTTGTTCCGGCTTTCCAGTATTAGGTGTAGCGTCTACTTTCCTATGTGGACAACTAGAAGCAACATGCCCCCTTTCGTGACATCTAAAGCAAGACATTTTTTCAATCGACTTTTTATGTGTGCCTTTTGACTTAGGTGTCTCAGTAGTGTCTAGTTCTTTTCTTTCAACTATAGCGACTGGTTCCTCCTCCTGATCATTAAAGTCAATTTTGTGTTGTCCTACAGGTTTATCACTAGAGGATGGAACAAATTTAAACTTCTTAATCTTGATATTGTTAGCAGTCACCTTAGTTTCATTTTCCTTAGCAATTACAGACACTGGTTCCAGTATTTCCTCTGAGTCAACTGATTTTTCAGTTTTCTCCTGAGGTTGAAGTACGTAGTTATCATTGAAAGGTGAAGGACTCTCATGATACCCTAGACCTACAGGCTTCTTAGACTGACGCTGTGCATCTAAGATCTTCCCTAGGTTGAGTGATGATTTCCAAAACTTTTCAAGTTTACTATTTACCTCAGTTACCTTAACCTTAGCTTCTGCTAGCTCTACTTCTTTGGTTTTAAGCTCTTTTGTCAATGCCTCAACATGTTCATACATCAGTTCTAATCTAATGCACTGTTCACTAAGCTTGTCCTTTAGAACTACGACATCTTGTGCATCTGCCTTAAGCTTATCCCTAAGATCTTCCTTTATATCTACTAGGCTAGCGTTGTCGGATTTTAATGATTCATTCTGAGCAGATATAGTTCGATGTGATTCAAGTACTAAATTTAACCTATCGTTAGACGTAGCACCTAAAACACATAAATCATGGAAAAGAGAGAAATTCAGAATTACCTTGGCGTGATCAGATTCCACGTTGGCCATCTGTGCGGCGAACTCCAGTGTTGTCTGATCTTCTGACTTTTCTACCAACACCAGACTGCTTTCATTCTGATTGCTGTCCCCTATGTTTTCCTCTGCTCCATCACTTCCAGTCTCGGTCACTTCAGCCATAAAGGCTCTAGCGATCGACTCCGGATGTGTACTCCAGTCATAAGTTCCATCAAGCTGTCTGTCTGATGTGACGTTGGATAACAGACCAGTTATATTCGCCTGACTGGTTGAACTACCCGACAGATATCTCCCTTGAGATTGATTCTGATACTGGCTCTGGTAGTTTTCTACTTTCGGTCTCTGACACTCTCTAGCAAAGTGTCCTAACCCTTGGCATTTGTAACACTTAACCATGTACTTATCAAACCCAATCTTATTGTTACTAACGTTGAGGTTTCTGCCCGTCCTCTTGATGAACCTTTTAACTCTCTAAGTTACCATGGCCAGTTGCCATTGCAGATCCATCTCTTCCAGATTATCAGGATCTACCTGATAGTAATCCTCATCCCAAAGCGCAGGATCGTTGATTTTGCCCTGAACGCAATTGCCATAAGCGGCCACAAATGAAGCCAACATATTCAAATGGTCTTCGGCTGATTTTGCGCTCATTGGAATCTTTGAATACCCTTGAGATGTAGATGTTGATGCAGCCTGATTCTGCTTTTCTTCTGGTCTAGTAAACCCTAGGAAAGCCCAACTCACTGAGTCTTCTGATTCAACCGGTGACGATGTCTCTCCCGCGAAGAATGCTGTAGCCGTCTTCACATCCGTTGCCCCTGAGGATTTGGACTTCCCAAAGTACATGTCCGAATCCTGTACTTGTTCGTAATCCCTATCCTTCTTAATGCAATTCAAAGTGATAGGCCCTCAGCGTTTTCGTTACACTGTCTAGAGTAAGAGTATAGAACTTGTCTTCATCATGCTTTATGAGCGCCACATACATTTCTCATTTGGCTGGCAAAGCATCTAGAATTTTGTTAATTTTCTCTGTTTCACTATACTCCACATCGTGGCTGTCTAACTCAGTCAATAAGTGATAAAATCTGGTAATTGTCTCATCCAGCTTTTCGTTCTTCAAAGCTTTGAAGATCGCGAACTGCTGCTTGAGCATTTCCATTCTATTCTTTCTGACCTTCGGGTTACCTTCACACCGTTTCTCTAAAGCATCCCACAGCTCTTTTGCTGTGTTTAGATTGCGGAAAGTGTGCAAGATCTCCTGAGGTAATGCCTTCATCTTTGAATATGGCACAACCTTTTGTCGTCCTTCAATCTCAGCCGTAGGTGGATGTATCCTTCGTCTATACAAATCCACATCCGCATATCATTAAACCTCGCGAAGTCGGCAAACCTATCCTTCCACCAGTAATAATCCTCTATTTTCATCAACTTAGGTGGAGAATTCACTTTTCCGACCTCGTGATCCATCTCAATAAACCTCTGTGGAGTTGTCATTGTTTCAAAGATTTGTGAATTTAAACTTAATTAATTTAATTCAAAAATAATTTAAATTAACTTTTTTGAATTTGAATAAATTCGAATTTAATTAATTTTAAAGTGGTTTGGAATTAAATTCGAAATTAAGTTTGAAATCCAACTAAATTCGAAATTAATGTCAAATTCGAAGGTAACTAAAATCGAAATCCTTAATTTCGAACTTATACTAAATTCGAAATTCTTAGCAAAGTCGAATTGACCAAACTCGAATCAAACCCTAAGGAACATCGAAAGGAGCGTATATTCTGACAAACTCGAAAATGAGTAAACCCTAATACCTCCTTAATAAACTCGAGCGCCGCAAGTTCGAAAAACGGCTTATTATACTGACAGATTCGAGTTTGTCTAGGACAAATTCGAATCAGGCCCAAGGTCCATTCGAATTTGTCCTCATTGACAAATTCGAATTTACCTCAAATTCGAATCTCACATATCAAACTTATATTTGAACTTATGTTTTAACTTATGTTTGAATTTATCTTTGAACTTTATGTTTGAACTTCTTGTAATACATTACACCAAGTTCAAACATACAATCAACCAATATCAAACAAACATAATCACATATATCAAACACTATTCAATATTCAATACCAAGTTACTTGACTTACACAAAATGCTATCAAAAACTTAGACTGCTATCATCACACAGGATGTACTAACAGAAATGTATGTCACGACAAACAATCAAAGGAATCAAAAATTCCTAAGTGTGAAAGTAAGATACTGAAAGTGTGTCTTTCACACCGCTATCTGATTGAACCTTTCTTTGACTATTCTCGCCAAAAATATTCTGTTAGTGTTAAATATAGGATAAACATTTTAAAAATATTGTAGATTAGTTTAAGTTTAAATTTTGTTCAAATTTTATTTTATTTTATTTTATTTTTTATTTTATCTTATCTTATTTTATTTAGGAAAAAGGTCAAAGTTACTTAGGATGCATTTTTAGTTGAATAATCAAACACTGCGTGAAAATCTTGTGCTTAGTGTGAATAAATTGTGCATAGTTTGTTTCCGTTACACGAAAAAGTTGAAAAAGTTGAATTTAATTCAAAGATTTTCAAAATTTTCATTTAAATTCGAATTTGAAACAAATTCGATTTAAATTCGAAAATGTCAGTAATTTCGAACTTGAGACAAATTCGAAGAAGGTTAGTATATATAGGTCCACAGTGGCTCATTTATGTCACCTACCTTCGAGTTTAGTAGTTCGAATTTGTCTGGGCAATTTCGAGTTTGTCGTTCGAGTTTACCGTTTTCGAGTTTTCACCTATTCATCGAAGTTTTGTACTTTGTGTTCGATACTATAGCCAAATCTAGGTATAAAGAACATTATTATACAAGATTTTGGTAGTTTAGGACTCAATTTTAGCAAAAAAAATTGACCTATTTTGAAGTTTTAAGGGTTTTGAACTTTGTGATTCAAAATCACAAAGTTTAACCGGTGAAACTTCAAATAAGTGACAAATATCTTCGATTAGAACCTATTAGGACTAGTGAATGTGATTTTCTAAGTCTAAAATGGTTTAAAATCTTGGATTTGTGTTTGAAAGTGTCGACTTCGAGTTTGTTCATATGCTTCGAATTTGTCACTAAATTCGAACATGTCATTAAACTCGAATTAAGGTTAAATTCGAACATGTCATTCGAGTTTGTTATTAAAATCAAAATGTTTGAATAATTTTAACGTCAAACTCGTAGAAATTCATAAGTGTTGGATTTTGAACTTACATAAGTTCAAAATAGAGCTTTTATTCAAAAGCATAATACGGTCGTGTCACCGGATCGTGAGCTTCGTGAAGCTCAGGCGTTTTGCCAGATGGAATACTTTTTGGCTAATTCAAGGGTATCGTATGCCCTTTTTCACAATGTGCAGATCGTGCTGCCTTATGTCAGACAATTTTTGGGATCACCTGCAAGTTGATTGCACAGTGACTCCGACTGTGTTGAGGACAAGGATCGTTGGACAGCCCCTTGTATTCTCTGCCGATATGTTGCGTAGGGTGTTGCAGCTGGGATCATTCGAACAAGAAGCTGGGCCTATTGACTTTCCTTTGGAAGTAAGGCAAGCAGCATTTTTGAGGATGGGGTATGGCCTTGATGTAGCTAAGGCATCTTACATGAAGAGTGGTCTAATAGGGCAATGGAGGTATCTTGCACATGTCTTTATGGTGTGCTTTGCTCCAAAGAAGGCCGAATTTGACTATATCGTATCAAAGATGCAATCGGAGATGATAGCATTGGTTTACAACAAGTAGTTCAGCTACTCCGAGATGTTCTTTCCGGAGTTTGTTCACCAAATAACAGCTCTAGCAAGAGAAAGGTTTCTGATATATCCAAGGGTTGTTATGATGCTGATCGGACATTTTTTGCCCAACCTGCCGCAGTTACCAGAAATTCAGAGTGTCGCTGTAATCGATAAACGAATTTTTGCTGATTGTCAAGCGCACAATGCCCGTAGGGGTGATGTGGTTAGACCACTGGATGCACCACTTTTTGGTGCTGTGGTAAATCCAGATTTTGAAGCCCCCGAAGGTGCGAATTGGGCTGGGGTAGTTAAGTTCAGTCACAGCAGCCACAACAACAACATCAAAGGCCTCCACAACAACCAAGAAGTTGGCAGAGAGCTCAAGTAACACTGACTCAGGCTTCAAGGACTTCAACAAACAAGGTGCAGGAGTCAGTGGAAGCAGGTCCTTCATTGGATGCTGCGGGTCCGTCGGGAGTAGCCCCCGAAATGGATCCACGAGTAGAAACTCTGGAAGAAATTTGGGCTCAGCGGACTCAGTCCCAAGAAGAGATTACTACTGAGCTTATTGGTGATATTCTGGAGCCTCAAGCTAGTCTTGATGACCTTATGCGAGAAATTGATGATTATCAGCCAGAGGTAGAGGGTCAGGCAGTGACCACCTCTGAGTCGTCATCAGAGGAAGTTGAGGAGATTGAGGTTGAGGCACCATCAGAAGAGACAGAAGATCCGGCTGTCAGAATAGGCAGATATGGATCCAGAATAGTGGTTATTAATCGAGAGGCAGAAAAGAAGAGAGCATCTAGAGATTCTGATGAAGATGACTCTGATTTTGAGATTGAAGATACTGCTCCTTTGGTGCCTAGGCAAAGGGCCAAAAGGCATAGGTTTATGCAGGGTGCTTCGTCTGCTTCTGTTTCAGAGCCTGAAATTCCATCCGCTCAACCATCCGCTCAGCCATCCGTTCAACCATCTATTCCACCACCACCAATCACTCCGTCGCCTATCACATCAATTCCATCCACTTCATCCACCTTCACAGACAACCAACGGTTTACAGAGCTCCGAAGCAAAGTGGATTTCCAGCAAGTCCAAATCTTCCAACTTACTAAAGCTGTCGGCGAGCTACAAGCGCATAACGCAAAAATTGATAAAGAAAATCTTGAATTGAAGACATTCGTCGCCGATTAGGATGCAGAGCTCAGAACTATGAGGTCCCTCATCGAGCAATTAATAAAAAATCTAAAGGCTCAGGGGGAGACCAGTTGCAGAGATTTTGATGAGTTGAGAAGAGAAGACGAAGACGGCAATGATCCCGATGCACAAAAAGTTAGTGAGCCAGTAGATTTTTCTTCTGCTCAGCATGCTGAAGTTCAGGGGGAGCCGAGTCAGTCAGGAGCTGAAAGAGGTGAGCCTAGTTCCTCAAAGACCTTTGAGAGTGAGATGATAGACGCTCTGATGGATATTGAGGAAGAAGAGATAGAGTTTGACTTTGAGGATAAGATTGAAGAGTTGGAGGAAGGATAGTTCGTGCCGGAGGACATAGTTGATTAGAGATCAAATGATGAAGTGATAGAAGATGAAGACAGCAATGTCGATGAAGTGATTGTAAACTCACAGCCTATCACTGAGCTATATGTCCAAGACAATCACAATGTGATTGATATTGATGAGATCAAACTAGCCTCGGTAGAAGATTTTGAACTTGAAGAAGCTGAGAGAGAGCCATCTAGGGCTGAATTGTTGAATCTATGGTTCCGGTAGGAAGAAAAGAAGACAGAGCCTAAGATGAAGAGAAGAATGAGAGTACCGGGCTCCGAAAATCTATCAGGTGGAATTATAAGCTGGATCTTTGACAGAGAACTGCAGTTATTCATACTGAAAAGGAGAGATGGACTTCAATACCTCAAGCGGACGCTCAAAGTATTTAATACATTGCCGAAGGTTGAAGTAAAGGAGTTGGCGTGGAAAGAGTTAATAAATATCGGTGAGCATCCTTATGCTGAGGTTATAGTCAAAAATATCAGAAAGGAGGGTCGATCTGGTAAATTTGAGAAAATCAAGCCAAGGAACGGAAAAAGAGTGGAAGATGAAACAAGGATTGATCCACATACAGGTAGGCCATGAGCCAGAATGGTGTACAAACCTGTAAAGTGTTTGAAGAAGGTGCCGATGAAATCGATGCCACAAGATGTTTTAAGTAACATGAAGTAGTGGTATGTCGATAATGAAACTGCTGAAGCTGTGATGGAAGATACTCAAGACAAAGTTATTTTGAGAGTGTAGGATCCATTGCACTTAATAAATCTATCAAAGGACACCCTGAAGAAGCTACATGATCAGCCTATCTTTTTTCACGAAGGATGGAGATTTGAAGCCAGGAAGTTCTAGAAGATAGTGTGAATATGTAAAGATATAGGTCTATATGCAGGAAGTAGACTATATGGTCCAAGTACTTAGTCAAAATGTAAATAGTTAGAAGCTATCGTCAAGGGGGAGTCTGTTAGTACATTCTGTGTGACGATAGTAGTCTAAGTTTTGATAGCATTTTGTGTAAGTCAAGTTACTTGGTATTGAATATTGACGAGTGTCTGATATATGTTTGATTATGTTTGTTTGATATTGATTGTTTGTATGTTTGAACTTGGTGTAATGTATTACAAGAAGTTCAAACATAAAGTTCAAAGATAAATTTAAACATAAGTTCAAACATAAGTTTGATAGTTGAAGTTCGAATTTAAGGTAAATTTGAATTTGTCATTGAGGGCAATTTCGTATGGGCCTTGGGCCAGATTCGAATTTGTCCTAGACAAACTCGAATCTGTCAGTATAATTAAGGGTTAATTCAATTAATTATCAGACTTTTGCAGACGTTTAGCAGAGCGATTAGCAAAGGCGATCTCGAACTTGCAAGTTTTCAGAGAGTTGTTTCGGAGAGAATCATCATGTAGGGGCGTTCTAAGTAGTTCGTCTATCACCGTGATAGTCTTCGTGTTTCGGTGTGTGTGATCTTACCGTTAAGCCGCTAACGAGGATTCCACACTCGTTGGAAGGTGTCGCGTCGAGATAGATCCATAGTGTGAAGACCTTGCACTCAGGATTCAACAGCACATTCAATTCATTGACTATGCCCTATGGGAAGCTGTTGAAAATCCTCCTGCAGATGATCCTGAACTAGATGCTGAGGGAAAACCAAAAAGAACACCTCTAAAAACTGAGATTGAAAGAAAGGCTAGAATGAATGAAAACAAAGCTCTTACTCTTTTACAAATATCCATTCCTAATGCTTATCAACATCAGTTTAAAAACTTTTATACTGCTCATTCTCTTTGGCTTACTTTAGAGAAAAGATTTGCTGGCAATGCTAGCACCAAAAGGAACTAAAAGATCTTTTAAAACAGCAGTGAAAACTTTTCTGGTGGCAAAAATGCAAACCTTAATCAAATTTTTGATAATTAATAAGCTGATAGGTAAGTTGGAGAGTGCTAAGGTCAGCCTGGATCTAGATGAAGTGCACAGAAAATTCCTCAGATCTCTTGGGGAAGAATTGACAGTCTATGTTGCCCAATGGAGAACCGAAGACATTCTAGATGAAATAGAGTTAGATGACCTCTACAACAGCCTGAGAGTGTTTGAATCTGAAATTGAAAATAAAAAGAAACTCTTTTCTTATAATCAAAACACTGCTCTGCTACCACCAAGACCCCAGCAAACCGGTCAAACATCATCTTCACAAGCTCTTGTGTCTCAAGAAGAAAATGTATTTGACTAGAGTGACCATACAGAAGAGGAGTTTCAAAATCAAGCTCTTATGGCAGAAACTACAACTGTCACTTCCACTGAACTACCATCCGAGGTAAATGCTAAACTCTGCTCTCAAACATGCAAAAATATGGTTAAAAAGTAGAGAGATCATAATGAGAGCATGTGCAAAACTCTAGCTAAGATGGAAGAAAGGAGATATGAATATATGCAGGCAATAGAGGATCTTGAAAAACAGAACAATGACTATAAGGATAATGAGATTCAGATGGGACATGATAGAACATATAATGAGTGGGAGAAAAAGGAACTGAATGTGAAAATAGAGACCCTGAATAAGAAATTAGATGAGGCTGAACAGAATGTGTTAGAAACTAACAAGAAAGTAGAAGCTATAAATATAGACTTGGGCAGCTTCAAGCTGGCCAACCAAAAGCTAGAACACCGAATGAAAGTCCAATTTAAAGATAGGGTAAAATCTCAACTCAATCCCAAGGAAGGTATAGGCTATAAGGCTACTCCACCCCCATATAACAATAAATATATTCATCCTATTAGTGAAGTTGCTGACAGCCTTGTGAATGAACCATTAGATGAGAAAATGAAAACTGTAGATCCTATCCTTGAAGACACACTTGAACCTAAAGAAGAATTGGTTCCCAATGAAGGATGTAAGAGTAAGGAAACTGAGAGTAACTCCAAAACCATGAGTGCACCTATAGGACCTCCTGTTTCCAACTCTATAAGCACCAATAGTCTGAAAGGAAAAGAGAAGATGAGTGAATGCAATCATGCTCCACATGTTTCCGTACCTTCTAACTGTAATTTTGCATCTTCTTCCAAAATAACTGAAAAGGGTAAAACTGTTCAAGTATGCACAATTCGAAAGCATGGTCTCCAAAAGTTTCCCGTACAGCAGCAGGTAAGGAGCAGGTAAGGGGAAATCAAAGGAACAATAACCAGTTATGGTCACACAAAACTGGTTCCCCTAAAAAACAATCAAAACATGTTTCCACTGTGTCAGGAAAAACCATTTGGCCCAGCATTGTTTATATAAACCACCTGTTGCACAACAGTCTGTGTTTCAAAAACATGCTATCCCACAAAATTCAAAAGTTTCAAAGGCCAAAAAACTTGTCACCCCAGTTCCAAAGAAGACAGTTGATCACAGGTTCTTAAAAGTCAACAAAAGGCAGCCTGTACACCAAAAACAAGTTTTAGTAAAATCTAAATCAAGCATGAAAAAGGTATGGTGTGTTTAAGGCAGAAACACAGATCAAACTACTAATTCAAAGGTTGAAACTGTTAAGTCAAAAGTTGGAACTGGTAGTGCAAATTCTGAAACTGCGGGCACTCAACATCTAGTTCCAATTGCTAAGTCAAAAACTGGAACTGGTAGTGGATCATCTGAGACTGTTAAAGAAAAGATTGGAAAGAACACCTGGATACCTCATGTCATAACTAAATACTCCTCACAGAGTCTACCAGTGGATCTCACTAAGTTTAAAAAGACACAAACAGTACTTAGTTATGTGAATGCACAAGGACAACCAAAACGAATGTGGTTTGGATTTACTCCACTACTAAATGAGTTTTTTTTTGTGCAGGGCAACACACGACCCAACAAAAGACAAGATGACATATGGACAGTGGATGCTCTAGGCACATGACAGGCAATTCTGAATGCTTGTCAAATTTCAAAAGCTTTGAAGGAGGGTTTGTTGCATTTGGAGGAAAGTCCAAAGGAGGTAAGGTAACAGGTAAGGATACTTTCAAAGAAGGCAATATGATATTCATTGATGTTTTCTATGTTGAACAGATGAAGTACAATTTATTAAATGTGTCTCAAGTTTGTGACAAAACAAAATGTTGTTTTACTCACAGACTCTGAATGCGTTGTCCTATCAAAAGGTTTTGAAATACCTGAAAATCTAGTTTTACTCAGAACACCAAGAAAGGACAATGTCTATTGTTTGGACACAGAACTTTTATCCAAATCAAATACTTTAAGTTGTTTAATATCTAAAGCATCAACAAATAAGTCTACTCTTTGGCACAGAAGGATGTGTCACATGAACTTCAAATCCATGAACGTTTTAGTCAAAAAGGAATTTGGTAAGAGGATTATCATAGAAGGAGTTCATATGTGATGATTATTATCTAGCCTATCTCAAAGGCAAGCAGCATAAAACTTCTCATAAGTCCAAGGAAGTAAATTCAATCTCATCTGCTCTCCATCTTATTCATATGGATCTTTTTGGTACAACATCTGTTTTGAGTTTGAATAAAAGAGCCTATTGTTTAGTTATTGTTGATGATTTCACCAGGTTTACATGGGTTTATTTTCGGGAAAATGACATCAAATAGCTCTGAACTTTTGACTTTGTACACATTTATGTAGTAAACTTTTTTTTTGTGTACATTTGGTAGTCAAAGTTTCAAAATTGTTCCAATTTGGTAGTTGGCGTACCTTTTAACCGGTTGCTTCCGGTTTCGATGCCTACGTGGACAATTTTTTAATGACGTGGATACCCGTTTTTATATTATACCCGATTTTTCTACGTGGCAACCTGTTTTTTAAAATCACCCGTGTTTATAACCGGGTTTTTTAAAAAACGACGTTATAAACCCGAGTGATTTCTTAATTTCATACGGCGTTATAAACCCGGGTGATTTGATAAAACGGGTTGCCACGTAGATAAAACCAGGTATAATATAAAGAATGGTAGCTACGTCATCAAAAAATTGTCCATGTAGGCATCGAAACCGGAAGCAATCGGTTAAAAGGTACGACAACTACCAAATTGGAATAATTTTGAAACTTTGACTACCAAATATGCACAAAAAAAAAGTTCACTACGTAAACGTGTACAAAGTCAAAAGTTCAGAGCTATTTGATGTCATTTTCCCTTTATTTTCTTAGGACTAAGGATGAAACTGCTGAGTTGGTCAAATCCTTTATTCTAAAAATTGAAATCAGGTCAGACAATGGAACTGAATTTAAGAATCATATCCTAAACAGTTTCTGTGAGTCAAAAGGAATTGCAAGGCAGTTAAGTGTACCTAGAACTCCACAACAAAATGGTGTAGCTGAAAGGAAGAATAGAACAGTAATAGAGGCTGCTAGAACCAAGCTAGCTGATTCCAAATTTCCAATGACCTTCTGGGCAGAGGCAGTAAATACAACCTGTTATGTTCTAAATAAGGTTCAAGTTGATCAGTCACAAGGGAAAACTCCCTATGAGTTATTCCATCACACGATTCCCTTAGTAGCTTTTCTAAAACCTTTTGGTTGTTCATTCACTATCCTCCATACTAAAACTCACTTAGGTAAGTTTGAAAGTAAGGCTGAAGAAGGATTATTTGTAGGATACTCTACTCAAAGCAATGCCAATAGGGTATATAACAGTGTGTCTAAAACCATTGAAGAAAGTGCCAATGTTGAGTTTAATGAAAACACTGCAATTGTCAAAGGCACTTGTCCTGATTGGTTGTTTGATTTAGATTCACTGACAAATTCTCTGAGCTTTGTTGAGTATTGTATAGGAGCTGTTGGGAACAGTGTTGAAACTGCCAGTACAAATTCTCATGCTGGTAACACAAACATTCAAGTTGTTGGCACAAAGTTTCCAACTGTTGAATATTCTGATAAATGGGATGAGTATACTGTACCACCACTTTTCTCTTGTGACCCACTTGGGGTCCTGATGAATCAACTAGACATAGATACAGAGTTTGAAGTGCCAATCCCAAGTCCTGATGTAACAGCTCCAACCAATAGGGAAACAGTCCAATCTCCTGATCAGACTGTTACTGAACCCGAATCATCAAGTGGTGCAGAAGGTGATGACACAAATCTGGGCAGCTCATTTCAGACAGAAAGTGAACCTACACTCAGGGTTCACAAATATCATCCTCTTAATCAGATAATGGGAGATCCACGCACTCCTGTGCAAACAAGGACAATGATTCACAAGGAATCAACAGATACTGAATCAGCAGTCCCTGAATTCAGTCTAGCTGCCTTTGAACATGCATGCTTCATGTCACAATTAGAACCAAAGAAGGCATCTGAGGCACTGAAAGATCCACATCTTGGATTGAGGCAATGCAAGAAGATCTTTTGCAATTCAAGATTCAGAATGTATGGACTCTAGTTTACTTGCCTAAAGGTGAGAGAGCAATTGGTACAAGATGGGTGTTCAGAAACAAGAAGGATGAGAGAGGTGTATTGATCAAGAACAAAGCAGGGTTGGTAGCTCAAGGATACACTCAAGAAGAAGGAATAGACTATGATGATGTCTTTGCCCCAGTAGCAAGGATAGAAGCCATCAGATTGTTCCTAGCATATGCCAGCTACAAAGGATTTAAGGTGTAGCAAATGGATGTGAAATCTGCATTTCTATATGGTACAATTGAAGAAGAGGTTTATGTGTGTCAACCCCCTGCATTTGAAGACTATAAGTATCCAATAAAAAGTCGACAAGTTAGACAAAGCACTCTATGGGCTTCACCAAGCTCCAAGAGCATGGTATTACACTTTGTCTTCATATCTACTACAGAATGGATTCAAGAGAGGTACTCTGGACAAGACACTCTTCACAAAGTCCATCAAATCAGAGATTCTTCTTGTTCAAATCTATGTTGATGACATCATCTTTGGATCAACAAATGACATTCTCTGCAAGGAATTTGAGACTTTAGTGCAAAAAAAGTTTCAAATGAGTTCAATGGGGGAACTAACTTTCTTTCTAGGATTGTAGGTCAAGCAGAAACCCACTGGACTTTTCATCAGTCAATCAAAGTATGTGAATGATATCGTGGAAAAGTTTGGATACAAAGACACCAAGGTTGGCAGCACACCAATGGACACTCGTAAACAGCTTGAAGCAGATAAAGACGGAGTGGATGTGGATATTCAGTTGTACAGATCCTTGATAGGTTCACTAATGTATCTGAAATCTTCTGGACCTGACATAATGTTTGTTGTTTGTGTTTGTGCCACGTTTCAATGTGCTCCAAAGGATTCACATCGGTTTGTTGTTAAGAGAATCTTTAGATATCTCAAAGGTAAACAAAAATTAGGCCTATGGTATCCTAAGGTCTCTCCTCTTGAACTAACAGCTTACTCTGATAGTGACTATTGAGGTTGCAACATAGACAGGAAATCCACAACTGGTGGATGTCAATATCTAGGAGCAAGACTAGTCTCTTGGTAGTGAAAAAAGCAAATCCATAACTGAGGCAGAATATATTGCATCTGCCAGCTACTGTTCCCAAATTATGTGGATACAGAACAAACTAAGAGACTATGGTATGAACTTTCTATCTAAACCTATTTAGATTGACAATGGAGTTTGTTAAAGAACACAACTGTCTACCTCGCCTTTGTGATCACCAATGGAGTTTGTTAAAGAACACAACTGTCAACCCTACTCTCTCAAACACGCTGAACTACACCCTTTCCATGAAATGATGGATTTTCTACGTGGTTCACATATCCATTAGGCTCTAACTGTCAATCCCACTATATACGTCTCTCATATAGAGAAGTCTTGGAAATCAGCCACTGTAAGTAATCATGAGGGAATCACTTCTTTTGTATCTACCATTGATGGTAATCCCATTACCATCACAGAGGAGACCATACGACAACATCTGCATCTGCAAGATGCCTCAGGTATTTTTGATCTCTCCCTCACTGCTTTACATGAATGTCTTTTTGAAATAGGGTATAGGGGCCCAACAGATTCTTTTACCTTCTATAAAGCACATTTTGGTCCTAAATGGAAGTATCTTGTACATATTATTCAAAAGTGCTTAAGCCCTAAACGGACTGGTTGGTCTGAATTTTCTTCTAATATTGCCACTGCTCTAGTGTGCATATCCACAGGCCAACAATTCAATTTTTCAAACATGATTTTTCAAGGAATGTTAAGGCACCATGCCTTAAAGAATGGGAAATTTTTGATGTATCCACGGTTTTTGGCAGAAATAATTGCAAAATCTTGCAATTCTTTTAAATTACATAAAAGGATACATGTTTCCCATAGGCACTCTTTACCTACTATAAAAAGACTTATAAAACCAAGTGCCAATTTTCACAGTCTAGATGTTCCTTTGCCTCATGCAATGCAGAATGTTTATCCAAGAAACAAAGGAGAGGATCCTGAGCAGGCTCAGCCAAGTATTACTGCTTCGCCCCCAGAATCCCAACCCCCTCCTCATGATACAAATATTACTTCTGATCCTCCTACTGTACATACCTCCCCAGCCCCATCCCTAAAAATATATGAAAGACAAAGGGCTGTAAGAGCTCCTTCCTCTTCATTCCAATCCCCAAAGCCAAATAGCTCTGTGCAAGAGGACACTCTTGCACAGCATAATGATAGGGAACCCATTGAGGACATTCCCACCCTCAATTTGGAGGTGAACATCCCATCTTTAGATATTCATATGGGTTTTGTGGCCGGTGCTACTGATGTCTCTACACAAGGGGCACAGGACAGTACCAACATCTTTAAGACCACACCCATGGAAACAGAAGGTGAGCAAGCACATTCTGGAAGTCCCCAGTACCAAGAACAAAGGGTCCTAGATGTTTCTACTTCTTGAATTGATTTTAGTGATAGATCTCAAATCCCACTATCCTTTGAAGATCTTGAGGTGAGTCTGCAACTTATGGCATTAACGGATCACCAACAACTCACAATAGTCCAACAACAAAAACTTGTTGTAGCCATTTGGGAACATTACAAGTCTATAGTTGCTGCACAGGGTTCACAAATCACTGCTCTACAACAACTCACAAGAGTCCAAAAACAAAAACTTGCCCAGTTTCAGCTTGGGTTGAAGTTATATGGAAACAAGATTGTGTAGCTTGAGAAGATGGTTCAAACCCTATTAGCAAAGGTTTTTGGTCCCCCTGATCAAACCAATGCATCCAAAAAGGGGGAGAATCAGTAGATCCCACTTCCAGTCCAAACAGCTTCAACTTCTCCAGTGGCAGCTTCAGTTTCTAGGCTAACAGTCCCAACAGTTTCTCAAGCTATTAGTCTATATGCTCAAGCTGTTCCTATTAAGCCAAGTGGAGTGTTCATTAGAGAAGGCACTCATGCATCTGCCCCAGCAGTCCAAGCCACAATAACAGCTTCAGTAGCAACCACAGACAAGGGAAAGGGCATTTTGATTGAATCTCCAAAAGTCAAATTTATTTCAAAAGAAGCTCAAGTTGCTCATGATGCTGAATTAGCCAGAAGATTGGCAGAAGAACAAGATCAGATCTTAGACCAGCAAGCCCAGGAACCAATGGGAGATGATGAAACCCTAGGATTTTATATGAGAGGGTTTGTGGTAAAAGAAAGCCAGAAGAAGAGGAAAAGGCCAACAAGACTTTCAAAGGCAGAACACGGAAGATTTTTGATCAATTTCTATGCAACAGCTGGTGTGTCTATGGTTATAGCTCAATCATGGTCAACGGAGAAGCTTCAAGCCCTATATGACAGAGAAAAAGCCTCCAAAGCCTCCAATCAAGTCCAAGATTCCCAAGACCTCCCTCATACTGTTGCTGTTGCTCCTCAACCTGAAACTATCCGTCAAGCAAAGTTTGATCAAGTAAAGCGAGTTTCGTTTAACCAACAGCTGCAAAAGGGTATGCAGATAGAAAAAGCTCTTGATCAGCATGACTTCTCCAAACCACCAATTACTTACTAGTATGCCAAGTCAATGGATGACATTGATCTGGTATATCATTTTGTAATCAAAAGAGAAGCTGGTCAAGACGAAGAGTACAAAAGTCTGTTTCAATTGGTCCAAAAAATGACTAGAGATGAGCTAACCCAAATGCACAATATTGGGACGGCTAGCCACTCTAGGTCACCAATAGTATGGGTTCAGAATAACCTAAAGGACCTTAAAAGCATTTTTGATCCAGAATCCACCAAAGCGGATATAGAAGCTGCCAAGGAAATGAAGATTGTACAGGTTGATATATATGCAAAATCTATGACATATAGACTCAAGCTTGCAGACAGATCCAACAGATTCTACAGTTTTTAATTCCTTGATTTGCCAAAAGCATGGCTACTCCAAATGAGCTCAATAAAGATTGAATGTGATAAAGAGGAGTCAAAGAGAGAGTTCATAAAAGCTATAAGGCAGAAGCTTTCATAGTTGTAAGTTTTTGGATGCCTTAATTTGTGTATAACAGTTTTACTTTGTTTTATTTCCTTATTTGTATAGAAACTTAAAGTCTTTTCTAAGGAATTTAAGTTAGGGGGAGATTGTTGGGAAATAATCTAAGTATGTCAAGCTGTTAGTTAGATTTCTCAAGCTGTTAGTAGTAATTCTGTGTAATTACAAAGTTCGAGCTGCCAGTTCAACGAACTTGAGCTGCTAGTTCAAAAGTTCAAGCTGCAAGAGTTAAAAGTTCAAGCTGCTCATCAGATAGATAACAGAAAGTGTTGATATTCAGGAAGTGATATATATATTTCAAGATTTGAAGATCTTCCAAGCATATCTACTACCAGAGAAATCAGAGTCCGTCAAGGAAACAAATCAGAAGGCTATAAATATATATAGAATAGGTCTTTCTATTGTAATTGTGGTGCTTAAGTTTTTCATTATTGTAATTGCTTTCTGATAAATTTTTCAAGCCTCTAAGGTTCTAAAACCCTAAGAACAATCTGTGTTCTTCGTCTAATCAAAACAGATTAGAGGTTATAGTAATCAGAAAATTTTGGCAACATAAAGGTTTTGATATTGGTTATGTTTATTTGATTATTAGTTCTTTATTATTCTGAAAGTTTTCTTAAAACAGTTAAGTGTTATTCCGCATACTTCTTAATTGGACTTTGATTCAAAACAAGGTTATTGGTTTAAACTCTGATCTATTAAAACCAGTTAATCTTAGGTGATTTTTATCTTGACAAGAGGTAGAAAATAAAATAGAGATGCCTAAAGAGAAAGAGGTAGAAGAAGATACCAACACTGAAGTCGTGTATGAGGAGAAACAAGATCCAAAAAAGAAAGAGGTCCCTAAGAAGGTTTCTTTTAAAGAGCCAATTAAAGCAGATATTCCAACATCCAAAGTTGGGGAGGCGGATAAGAGTCATGATACTTCAATTCCTCCTCCTTATCCTGCTACTTTAGAAAATCTAAAATCTTCTCCATACGGCAAAAGAGGCCCACAACCAGAGGATCTTTGGGACTTATTTAATCAACTTAAGATCTATATTCCTCTGATAAAGGGCATTCAACAGGTTCCATCTTATGCAAAAATTTTAAAAGATCTCTGTACTCAGAAAACAAAGTATAAGGTCTCGCTCCCAAAGCAGATCAATCGAACTGAACAGTTGAGTGCAGTAGTTTCTAGTTCTTTACCTCCTAAGCAGAAAGATCCTGGATCACCATTGATTCCAGTGACAATAGGCAATGTGCCGATTAAAAAGGCATTGCTTGATCTTGGAGCTAGCGCTATGATTTTACCTGGAAAGTTGTTTGATAAACATGATCTATGTCAGTTACAGACTACTGATATTATCTTACAACTAGCAGATCGATAAACCAAGTGCCCAATAGGTATTTTATCAGATGTCATAGTAAAGGTTGAAGATTTTTACTATCTAGTTGACTTCCTAGTATTGGACACCGAAAGTTCAATCGGAGATAATCAACCGGCTATTATCATAGGCAGACCTTTCTTAGCCACGATTAATGCACAAATTAATTGTAGGACAGGAGCAGTGGATATTGCCTTTGGTAATAGAAAATTAAGACTAAATTTATTTAATGCTTGAAGTGTCTCTGCTATTGATTCAGAATGTTATCTTATACACATGGTGGATTAACTTGCGCAACAGCATAGTTCGTTAATCAACACCAAAGATGCTACTGAATTATTCTTTGTTGAGGATGAATTAGCCAAATTAAATCACGCTGAGTGTGATAAGTTAGAAATAGTCATGGAATCCACATTGGAGTCAAAACAACCACCGTGGACCCATAGGGCTGAAAAATTACCGACAGATTTACCCAAGTCATCCAAACCTTCAATAGAACAACCACCTGTTCTAGAATTGAAGGAGCTGCCATCGCATTTGAAATATGCTTTTCTAGGTTAGAATGACACGTTGCCTATCATAATTTCATCAGATCTGACTGGAGAGCAAGAGAATGCTTTATTACAAGTATTATTCAAATATAAAGAAGCAGTAGGGTGGACGATAGCTGACTTAAAAGGAGTTAGTCCCACTTTGTGTATGCACCGAATCATTACTGATCCAGAAGCTAAACCAGCTCGGGATGCACAAAGGAGGTTGAATCCTAATTTGAGAGAGGTAGTTAAGAAGGAAGTATTAAAATGGTTGGACGCTGGAATTATATATCCTATATCCGATAGTAAGTGGGTAAGTCCAACCCAAACTGTTCCAAAGAAATCGGGAATTACAGTTATTAATACTGACAACAAAAACAAAACGAACTTATAAGCATGAAATAAGCATAAAGTAACTACAAGTAACTAGAATAAGTAATCTAACCATGAATAAATCCCTAATAAAGCAAGAAAATCAATAAAAGCATACGAGCATCGAGAATCTCGAATTTATTCAACAAAATCCTAGAAAGCAACTAATTAACTAGATAATCGAAGGATTAACAGAGGGTTAGGAGAACTTACCTGAGGATGATGAAATCGAACAAAAGATGCAACAAACGTAGCAAAAATCGCAAGAACGGCAGCTGGAAACAAAATCGCGAGAGAGGAGAGAGAGTGCAGAGAAGAAAGAATGAGTCCGCGTTCTGTTCTTTATATAGAAAACGGAGCGCGGTCACGTTCCAGAAAGCGCGGCCGCAATTATATAAGATATTTTATTTTTTTCCCGCTCAAAGGAACAGTTAGTAAGTGCGGCCATGATCATATGATCGCACCCGCGATGACCCAAATTTCTGAAAAACCAGAACAGTTAGTAATACGCTAAACCAGAGATATAAATCTCAAAAAATTGAACCTATACGACTAAACCGGATTCAATTATTACCCCACACTATCCTGAAAAACCGGAACAGTTAGTAAGTGCGGCCATGATCAAGACTTTAACACCTTTATTGCGACTCAAAATATAGCTCAATTTTGACGAAAATTAAGACTAAAATTAAAATAAAATGTCTGTGACATTTGCTAACCAATTATGATACAATTGAAGCTCAACGCATATCATATAACTAGTATATAACAATATGAACAATGCAAGAGATTTTAAGATATGCAATGCAACTAACAAAAAACTAACTAAATGCAATATACTAGGACTTGGAAAATGCACGTTTGACTTTTTAAAAGTCAAACTGGCTTCAAGAATATATTAAATTAGTAAACTGAAACCTTAGATACCGAAACAAAAAGCCAAGTGACTCAAAGACGATATGATTAGGCATTATTTATGCTAGGCAGTAAGAGAAATTAAGCTACGAAATGCAAGTAATTAAGAATTGAAGAAGGCTAACTAAGACTCAAAAAGTCAAACAACAAATTCAAGAAATGAAATAAGAATATATGCTTTGAAAGCAACACCACTAACATCAAACATGCAATCCTAAGATACATAATCAATGCAAGGGAGACTTATTTAACCTAAAAACAATCGAAGACATGAAATAAAAATGCAAACAGATCAGTCTCATAAAGACCTCAACTTATGAAACATGCAAGAGCAGCATAAACAAACTAAATGTAAACTGCATAATGAAATAATTATTAATGTCGGGGTGCCTCCCGAAAGCACTAGAAAGCATGCTCGAGCCTCCAGCTAGACTCGGCCCCAAGATAATCAAACAGAGAAGGGGGCCAAGCTAATCGTAGCCTCACAAACATGCTCGACGGATGAATCAATATAAAGCTTGAGTCGGTGTCCATTTACTTTAATGTTTCCCGATGAATGTTCTAATTCGACCGTCCCATATGAAAACACTTGGGAAATACTAAATGGACCCGACCATCTACACTTGAGCTTACCAGGAAACAGCTTCAAACGTGAATTGTAAAATAAAACCTTGTCGCCCGCCCCTTGTTAGTTATCCGCTCATCGTGTCGTCTCTTCATCCTCGCCTTATGAATGGACTCATTTGTGTAGGCTTCCTCTCGCAGTTCATCTAGTTCGTTTAGCTGCAACTTCCTTGCATCACCTGCACTAGATAAATCAATATTAGACCAACGTGAAGCTCAATATGACCTAAGCTCTAGTTCTAGTGGGAGATGACACGCTTTGCCATAAACTAGCCTATAAGGTGTAAGTCCAGTAGGCGTTTTTTGTGCAGTCGTAAATGCCCAAAGTGCGTCATCGAGCCTGTCAGCCCATCTACTCCTATGCTCACCTACAGTCCTCTCTAAAATACGCTTAAGACCACGGTTGGTCACTTCAACTTGGCCATTTGTTTGTGGATGATATGGAGTCGCTAGTCGATGAGTAACTCCATATTTCCCCAATGCCTTAGAGAACTGTGAATTGCAGAAATGAGTCCCTCTATCACTAATGATATCGTTAGGAGCACCGAACCTAGCAAATAGCTTACGCAGGAAGGAAACGACTACACGTGCGTCATTAGTGGGGAGTGTCTGTGCCTCAACCCACTTCGTCACGTAGTCGATAGCTACAAGAATGAACTTACATCCACAAGAGGAAGGGAACGGTCCTATGAAATCAATACCCCACACTTCGAATATCTCACAAATCTGAATTTTAGTGAGGGGCATCTCGTGGCGATTCGATATATTACCACTCCTCTGACGAGCATCACATGCATTCACATAATCCCTAGCATCATGAAAGATCGTAGGCCAGTAAAATTCTGCATCAAATACCTTCCGAGCTGTGGTATTTACACCATGCTGTCTTCTGGTGGGACCGATGTGAGATGCGTATAAGATCTGGATCGCCACATCACCATGAACATAACTCTGAATAATCTGATCAGCATAAACTCGGAAGAGGTAGGGGTCATCCCGAAAATAATTCTTAACATCTTTGAAGAAATTCTTTCGCTGCTGACGAGTTAATCCTTTGACAAGCACAATACCCACAAATAGTTTGCGTAGTCAGCAAACCAAGGGCATTCGTCAACTGTATGTATTGAACAAAGGGACTTATTTGGGAAAGACGCCCTAATCGCAGAATCATCAAGAGGAAGAAGTGAAGGATTCTCTAAACGGCTCAAGTGATCAGCAGCTAAATTCTCGGCCCCACGTTTGTCTTTGATTTTGATGTCAAACTCCTGTAGGAAAAGAATACATCGAATCAAGCAAGGCTTGGCATCCTGCTTCTGAAAAAGATATCTCAAAGCGGAGTGATATGTGAAAACCACCTTCTTCGAGAGGATCAGATAAGACGTAAACTTCTCAAATGCATATACTATAGCTACCAGCTCTTTCTCAGTAAATTGGTATAATTTCACTGAGCATCAGTGAGAGTCTTGCTAGCATAGTATATAGCATGGAAAATGTTTTCCTTTCTTTTTCCCAACACTTCCCTCACAGCATAATCACTAGCGTTACACATCAACTCAAATGGTAACTCCCAGTCGGGAGCCACCATGCTGGGGGTAGAGACAAGGTTTTCCTTCAGAGTATCAAAGGCATGCACACACGAATCATCAAAATCAAATGTGGCATCCTTTTCCAAAAGTCTTGTCATGGGACGGGCAATTGATGAAAAATCTTTAATAAATCGCCGGTAAAAACTGGCATGCCTTAGGAAACTTCTGACCGCTCAAACGGAATTAGGGTGAAGCAGCTTAGATATCGTCTCAATCTTAGATCTGTCAACCTCAATGCCCTTAGCGGAGATTTTGTGCCCGAGAACAATTCCTTCTTGTACCATAAAGTGACACTTTTTCCAGTTGAGGACCACATTGGCTTCCTCACATCGGGCAAGCATACTATCTAATTTTGAAAGGCATGATGAAAAGGAACTACCGAACACAGAAAAATCATCCATAAACAATTCCACACTCTTCTCCAGCATATCATTAAAGACAGCTACCATACATCTCTGAAACGTCGCAGGCGCATTGCATAAGCCGAAAGGCATACGCCGATAAGCGAACATTCCTTAACGACATGTGAAAGTGGTCTTGTCCTTGTCCTCGGGCCTGATGGGGATCTGAAAGTAACCCGAAAAACCATCAAGGAAACAACAGAACTCATCCCCTGACAGTCTCTCGAACATCTAATCAATGAAGGGCAACGAAAAATGATCCTTACGGGTGGCATCATTGAGTTTGTGATAGTCGATGCAAACTCGCCATCCCGTGACCGTCCTCGATGGAATCAATTCATTCTTTTCATTAGGAACGATAGACATTCCCCCTTTCTTCGGGACCACATGAATTGGACTAACCCACGGCGAATCAGAGACTAGATATATCATACCAACATCAAGAAGCTTCAACATTTCCTTCTTGATGACCTCGTGAATTTTCGGATTGATCCTCCTTTAGGGCTGAATCACAGGCTTGAAATCCTCTATCATTAGTATCTTATGAGTACAATAAGCAGGACTGATACCCTTGATATCAGAAATTTTCCACGCGATGGCCTGCTTATGGGATTTCAAGATCTGAATCAACCTCGCTCTCACGGTAGGTGAGAGGTCTTTGGCTATAATCACCGGAAGCTGAAATGACCCGTCGAGAAAGGTGTACTCTAAATGCGCTGGTAAATCTTTCAGCTCAAGATTAGGGGGGTCTTCAATCGAGGATTTTGATTGATACTTTCCTTTGGATCTAACGTAACAATCTCCTCATGAGTAGGAGATGACTCTATCGTGCACAAAGGAAAGATAACAATGGAATCAGAGAGACATACAGAATGATCAGAATCAAAAGACAATGGGCACAGAGATATATCATCATCAACAGACTCTCCATCTTCAAAGGAAGTGGATCTCTCATACCCAATCAACATAGACTTGATGAGTGTCTCGTGAATCTCAGAAAGCATTTCTCTGTCAAATGAACAATAGGAGCGGACAAAACAAATCGAATCGACAGTATCGTCAGCTCTTTTCATAGCTTTGTCAACATCAAAACGGACATGCCCATCTCCACTCTAAAGGTTAACTTCCTATCTAGAACATCGATCATCGCACGTGATGTCGCTAAAAATGGACGCCTTAGAATGAGAGGAACAGAGCTGTCTTCATGCATATCCATGATGACAAAGTCTACAGGAAGTACAAACTTATCAACCTTCACCAACACGTTCTCCGCGATACCCCTTGGAAACTTCACTGATCGGTCTGCCAACTGAATACTCATACGAGTGGGCTTTTGCTCTCCGAGACCGAGTCTCGCGTATAAGGATGTGGGCATAAGAATGATGCTAGCTCCTAGATCAGCGAGGGCATTCGCTACATGACGATTACCAATATGATATGTTATGGTAAAACTGTCAGGATCATCTTGCTTAATTGGAAGCTTGTTTTGAAGCACAGCTGAACACTCGGTGTTCATCTCTACTGTATCCAAATCATCAAGCTTCCTACGCTTTGAGAGCAGATCCTTTAAAAACTTCGCGTAGTTTGACATCTGAGCAATCGCATCAACGAATGGGATATTGATGTGTAACTTCTTGAACAATCCAAGGAACTTTCCGTATTGCTTATCCTTGATCTCCTTTTGCAGTCTGCTAAGATACGGAATTGAAGGTTTGTAATGACTAACTGTAGGCATCGCCGGAGGTGGGACGTGTGCGGTACTTGGTGTACTAGGAATGTGCACCTGGTCCGTGATAGTCTCCGGATCATCCTCATGAACAACAGAATCAAGAGGGGGAGAAGTAGAATGGGGAGGAAGTGATGGTCCTACAGTTTCTTTACCACTACGCGTGATAATCATCTTTGCTTCATCCTTCAGATTCTGCACAGTATCACTCGGGAGACCACCAGGCTGTCGCTCATTTTGCGCTTTAACTATCTGCCTAAGTTGGACTTCTAAATTCTTTATAGGAGCCTGCTGGTTCCTCGTGATAGTCTCTTGGTTAGCCATTAACTTCATCATCATATCCTCTAAATTCAACCTCTCTTGTGGCTGATCTGTAGCCTGAGGACATGGAGGATTCTAATAAGGGCTACCAGATTGGCCATAAAGATGCTGTGGACGAGTGTGCTGCTGAAAATGACTATGGGAAGAAGAAGAAGAGTGCCCCTGGTTATACCCCTGGTGAGAGGCAAACTGGGGTCTCTGAAGCATATGTGGTCTCGGATTCATGAATCCAGGAGGTGGCTGATTCTGGGAATAATTCGGATGATTCGGGTTCGGGTGAGCATACTTATACAAGCCACCTTCAGAATCGCCAGATGAATAATAAACCTTTACTGAATGGGATAAGAGTAAGCCTCCCGACGCTCATAGCTTGAATGTGGGCTACCCCAAGCATCACATGATGGGTACACCGCTTGAACAGGAGCTGGTATGGCTTGTGGTTGGCTATTCTGTGTGAGCTGCTGTATCTATGCTGTGAGTGCGGCTATGGCAGCGGCTTGCTAGAAATCTGAAGCTCCCCATCTGAAGTACTCACTTGGTGTCTGATTCTGGATCATCACCAATTCATCTAAGATCTCAACAGCCTCCTCAGGTGTCTTTCTGTAGACAGATCCACTACAAGCGGAATCGATCAAAGAATGATACATCGGGTGCACACCTTCATAGAAGACTTTGACTCGATGATTAAGCGTTAGATTGTGATTTGGATGCTTCATTATGGATTCTTTGTACCGCTCCCACACATCACGTAAAGACTCTTTAGGCTTCTGTGTTAATCCCAGAATCTCACTCGTAAGCTGAGTGGTACGTGAGGGCGGACAAAACTTCGATAGGAACTGTGTCTCCATTTCATTCCTGGTATGAATGCAATTGGACGGAAGAGCTTCATACCATGTGAGAGCACGTCCAGTGAGTGAGTGCGGGAATAGCATCAATTGAATGATCTCTTTAGGGACTTGATTCACCTTATACAAACTGCACGCCTTCCTGAATTTCTTCAGGGGTGCGTAAGGATCCTCAGATCTATCCCACAGTTTTGAGCATTATTTTGAATTAAAGTGATAAGACTGGACTTTAGCCCAAAATTCATTGCATCAAACCTGGGAATGATAATGGCACCTTCTGAGTCGTCGGTGACCGGTCGATTCAGTTCAAGCATGGTGCGACGGTCGCCCATGTTTGGCTCAGATGAATTATCGGATGAGGAAGAAGAAGGCGAAGAAGGAGAGATTGGAGGTAACTCAACAACTAAATCAATATGACCTCTATCAGCCAGCGAAGGGACATGTCAGTCAGTAGATTCAGATGAGCTAGACAAAATCTCAATGATAGGATGAGAAGGATGACAAAGACGGTTGTGAAAGGTTCCTTCAAGTTCGGTGTATGGGCATACAACATGCGGATTGGAATTCCGAGTCATAAACCATACACAAACACTGAAAGGTGGATAAAATGAGATATATGATATGAAATTCAAGAATAGAACTTCCATTGGATAGAATCCCAAAAGAAGGATCGGCTAATCTACCAGCTAAAACCTTTTCACAATATCTCTAGTCGTTCCCTTGCAACGGCGCCATTTGATCATAGAGGATTTGGCTATGAAAATCAAAAGAGAGAAGAAAGCCTAGGTTATACCAAATACAACTGGCAGTGTACCAGTCATAGATAGTATAGCTAGAAGCTGACCTCGGGAATTATCAAACTCAGCGAACGGCAAATTGAATCGAGATACCGATACTAGGATTGTCACAAATATCTAGCCATTTAGAAGGGTTGAGGATGATTTTAACCCTAAATATTTAAACTATCAAGCCGATTACTAAAGATTTTAAACTATAAAACTAAAACAGTGAAATATCAGATATATTAAAAGCAACACTCACTTGGATACGTCTTTTAGGTTTAATGGAGTAAAAAGGTGTAAAAACACTTAAGATGTTTTTGGTCAAAGAAAAGTAAGTTAGAATTAAATCCAACTGTTTTAATCTTTTAAGTTCTAGAGTTTGAAACTTTATGTAAAACCGATTCATGGATATATTTTATTAATTTCAGAAAATCAATTATGGAGTTCTCCAGTATTCCCCAATTTTTAAAAATCAATAGAAAATGTCTTTTACGATTAATTAAGTCAACTAAATCTAGCTTTTAGAGATTAAAACGGTCTACACGTCAAGCGCTCGGAATTAACTCCAAATATTCAATTTAGCCGCATAAACATCAAACAAGTCCAAGGAAATCATAGATTAAATTAATCCTATAATGAGAATATTTCTAAAGAATTAATTTGCATACAATGATTTCACAATTTATTAACTAGCCACTATCTCATAATCACAATAATGCTAAAAATAACAACCAGGTAATAAATCACTTAAATTTGATTAAGTTTATAAAAATCAGAATTTATAATCAATAATCATCATCACAATGATGCTAGAAAATCAACTATGATACTGATTTTACACATATTAATCGTATGAATCAAAAATATATCAATGAATCAAACACTTCTCAACCAAAACCATCAAATACTCCACTACTCCATGTAAAAACGTAACCAAGCAAGTGTTTAACTAAACTACTCACCAATCATGTTAAAAACAATAATATAAACGAGATCTATGCTAAACATCATCATTACAGAAAATAGATCGGAAAGAGTGTACCAAAAAACCGTAAGAAAAATGAGACAATCCCGCAACCGAATGCTTGAATCCACTCTTCTAGCCGCATGCTTGATTAATCTACCCAAAACTAAGCTAAAAATCGAAAACTATCTAACACCTAGTAATCGCACCTTAAAGTGTGTGTAAAATTTCGTCCCAAAATAACATAAAAAAACGAAATGGCTGCTGAACTTTTATATTTTATTGTGACCCCGCGCGGCCACGATAAAGAGATTGGGCGCGATTCTGGGATCGTTGGTCAGCGCATTCGCGATGATGTGGTCGCGACCATGATCAGGGCAGTTGGTCAAAGTCAATAGAACAAGGGAGTCTAGCTTAATCCGTAAATTTGACACTTTAGCTCCAGAATCTGTTCTTTTCACAATCTGGCAACCTTCAAACTGCGAAATACAAAAGTAAACAAATAAGGGTCGTATTTAAACAATTCGAAGAAAAAATAACCCAAATATGAGGCAAATATGACGGAAAAATATGTACAAAATACGTCATAACAAAATCCTCAAGGGTGGAAATCTTCTACTACTGATCAGCCACCGTCTGTTCTAGCTGGACATTATGCTTCTGAAGCTCAATAATCGCATTTGTCAGTTGGAGAATCTGCACAGCCTGATTATCAATCTGGCTGTCTGATGTCGATGGTGTGGTTGTGGTGCTTTCTGTTGGTGGTACTATTGCAGAGTTAGAGGGCATCGATTGATCTATTCTTTGACGTTTAGCTCTCTGATGCCTTTCCACAAGCTCTCCTCTTGTGGTTCATACTCATCATCGTCATCATCTTGAGCTGCCATGTCTGTTGTGGCCATGTCTGTGGCACAATCAAACGAGATCGAAAACTACCATAAGCTATAGGTGGATTCGCTTCATCCCTAATATCCCTTGCCGCATCCGAATTGATCTCGAAATCGGGGTCCATGCGTTGAGACGGATCAGTTGCCTCAGTAGACTGTTCCGGTTGATAGTTCTCAATATCGTCAAATATATTTCCAGGTGCTTCACGTGGTTGAAGAATATCCTTAATGACTTCTTCTGCAATATCAACTTGAGCTACTCCACCATGAGCAAAAATATCCTCCAATGCTTCTTGATGAGGATCAGCTTGAACAACTGGTGAAGGACCTACTGCTGCCGGTGCTTAAACAGCTTGATGCTGGGCAGGTTGCACAACTTGTGCAGCAGGAGCTGCTGCTGCTGGAGCCACTGCAGGACCTTGTTGCACAACATCCAGACATCCATCTCCTGTTGGAGCAACATAGTCAGCATTTAGCAATGCTCCAAACAATGGAGTAGGCTGTGGACGCTCATTCCCAGGTCGTCTCTGGCTGTGGCCTTGACAATCAACATAGATTCGTTTGTCAATGCCAACAACCTCCGGTGATAGTGGAAAATTGGGCAGACAGTGACGAATAATAATCATCACAAAACGTGGATACATCAGGAATCGCTCGCGAGTTGGAGCCATTATCTGGTGTATAAGTTCTGCAAGAAAGAAGCCAGAGAAGTTTTATGGCTTGTTGTAAACAAGTGAGATCATCCCAGATTGTATCTTGGATGTCATCACATCAAAACCTGCCTTCTTTGGGGCTAGACAAACTAGAAGAACGTGCATCAAATAACGTCATTTCCATATAACACCACTTTTCACATATGAGGCTTTGGTCAGATCAAGCGAGTATCCCATCCGTTGCAATGCCCCTTGGCGTACTTGAGCTGGGTAGTCTGTAGGACCATTTTCCAGAGCTTTAGTGCCCAGGACCAGAATTGTCCTTAAATCTGCTTCCAAGAAAGCAATCGGCTGCCCATTTACTGTTGCCCTGAATACCGGGGGGGGGGGGGGGGGGGGAGGGGGGAAGACAGAGCTGTCCAGATGCAGTGTGCTCCAAAATTGACGAATGTACTGAATCATCAATGTTGGGTTATGTGCTAATGCATGCGCTACTCGGGATCTTGTCAGACATGCTAGAATGTCCCTATATGGCGCTGCCGCTGGTGCCTGCATATCTATGATGACCACCATGTTGTGTTTGCTTACAAATGCTTGCTCTGCCATTCCTACACACACAATAAAGATTTAAAATTTGAAAAATTGAATTTTTGAAAAAAAAAATAAGTTCGCACGAACTTAAGGAAGTTCGTACGAACTTAGATTCAAACGAACTTAGTGTTGAAAATTGAAAATAAGTTTGCACGAACTTAATCGTATTAAGTTCGTACAAATTTGTTCTTAAGAACTAAGTTCGTGGTCGCTGTTTGAATTTAAAACTCAAAATTTTAACCCTTTTTAGACTTAATCGACACATGGAACTAGTCCTAATAGGTTCGAATCGAGATTATTAATGTTCTATAGTAAGGTTTATATCTTAAAACAGAGAGTTAGTAATCCCTTGTTATTCGGACATCAAACCCCAACTTAACGGTTAAATATCCAATTAATCTCTACAAACATACTTACTTGATTGCTTAGAGGGTAAACCGAAAGCAAGGGTGTTAATTTCGAGAAGAATCGAGGAGTATCTTCGCGAAAATTAACAAAACCATAAAAAGTCCGATAAGTTCGTGAACGCCTGTTAACTTCGTATTCGCCACTTAAGTTCGTGAGTAACAAGTCATTGTTGGTTGGTAAACGAATTTAATGTTTCGGCACTGTTTATAGGCCCCACACACTGCATTCTAACTTATTTGGCATAAGTTCGTACAAAGTTATTTGTCACGAACTTAATTTTAAAGTTGAAAAACTTTGAAAAATTTTCAACTTTTTCAACTTATCACGGAACACATCACTTTGAGCAACGGAGTATCACGCATCTGTTCTTTTTCCAACTGGAATAAATCCAAGTATTTGACCTCGTTCCTACCTACTTAAAATTCACCTAATAAACTAAAATGAAAATTAAATATAAAATTAAAGAACAAGAAATGAAAATTAAAGACAAATTAACATAACGTAAATATATTTCCAATGCACATTTGGTGTTGCACTTTCACACTTTGGACTTTTAAAATCCCTTTATTATTTGTTGTTGCATACACACCATGTCGATTGTCAGTATTGTTGTCCACTTAAACACGCAACACTAGAACTTTCCTTTGGCCTTTTTATTTATCAAGAAATTACCTTAAATGTCTCATGCTTAGACATACCTCTGCGATCAAGACATACATAAAATCATTATGACTTTTTGGTATTTGCAAGTCATCTTTAAAGTGTAAACGTCGGACACAGGTCTGTACTGACGTACAACAGACTGTCTTTGTTTGACTTGGAGTAGAGCATACTTCTCATATTTAGCCAATATAGCGGTGACAGATCTGTACTACGTACAACAAAGTGACAATCTTGCTATGTTAAGCCAAAACAGCGGTGACAGGTCTGTACTTCCGTACAACAAAGCCACATGTCTTGACTTTCCTTTCAACTCATGTTTGCTCTTTATTTAATATGTATTTTGATGAAGCAATACATCCCCCAGACTGATTTACATACCTCATTCATAATTATATTTTATGTAAACCTATAACACAAAAATTAAGACCAATTGATCATACGTCTAAGGTAGTAACACATACGACAATTTTTGGATTGTTTTATTAGCTTTTAGCAAAATCTTCATGTTTTATGCCTACCAACGCATCATAACATGAATATGTACATTACTGGAGTTTATAGTGCATTATGTATGAAAGTTTAACACTGAAAGATTGTTAGACTTTGCTAAATCTCGTCATGTTGAGCCTTGAACTCTATGACCTCTCTCCTTGTTTTTTTTTTATTTAAGATAATTAACTAGAAAGACAAAATAAAAGCTAAAAATTGAAAAAAAATCTATCTAATGAGGTCAGGTTACTCTGGATTTCGCATCCCGTTTATTTGGACTAACAACTCAAAGCGTGATCTATTAAATGCTTTTGTGAACAAATCTGCATAGTTGTCTTCCGTTGAAACTTTTACCAACTTAATCAGGTTTTTCTCTGCACAGTTACGTTTAAAATGATGATGTATATCAATGTGCTTAGTCTTACTGTGCTTTACCAGATTATTGGTTATTGCTATTGTGGATTGGTTGTCTATCTTAATAGGAGTATGAGTATAAGTCAAATCGTAATCCCGCAATTGTTGTTAGATCCATAGAACCTGTGAACAATAGCTAGGAGACGAAGGTTCTTTTGTTATCAGGCACTCTTCTTCTGTTGATAGTTCTTTTTCGAATGTTATAGGAATGCTCGAATGAGAAAAGACCCCATCCTCTTAATCAAGATTTAGAGTTGAGAAATCATTCTCTAAAGTTCCTGCATCACAACTGAAAGGAACGTTAAATGATTTAAATATAGCGTCATTATCAAACAAGCATTCTGGACCTATTTGGGACTCATGTGTGTAACTGGTAACCTCGATGTTAAACACACTTTCTACAGTACCAATGGTTTTCTTAGAAAACCTCTTGTTTGGTGAATTTGAGACATAACCTAGGAAGTATCCTTCGTCTGCCTTTTCACAAAACTTAGGCTGATGTTTAGTTTTCAACAAAGTGCACGACACCCCAAATGGTTCAAAACCAGTTAAATTTGGTGGATGCTTATTTAAAATCTCATAAAAGGTTTTGTTCAGAGATTTGACAGTAAGGACTCTGTTTAAAACATGATTAGCGGTATTCACTGCCTTCCCCCAAAACATTGTAGGAAGCTTTGAATCCGAAAGCATAGTCCTTGCTGCTTCAATCAATGTCCTGTTCTTTCGTTCTGTCACTCCATTTTGTTGTGGCTCATATGGTGCACTAAACTGATGCACTATGCCTTTAGTTAGGAATTATACATCCATTACTGCATTCTTGAACTCTGTCTTGTTATCACTTCTTATACGCTTCACCCTTTTCCCATAGACGTTCTCTATTTGGTCTAAGAACCCAATAAGCGTGCTTGCTGTTTCATCCTTTGTACCTAAAAATAAAACCCAATAAATCGTGAGTAATCATCAGTGATAACCACACAATACCAACTTCCAGCTATACTACTTTGGTTGATTGGACCAGAAAGATCCATATGAAGTAGATCAAAAGTGGAGGAGATTGAGTTCTGAGTCTTATACTTGTGTGCCTTCTTTTGTTGTTTCCCTTTCTTGCAAGACACACACTTGTCTTCAAATTGGAAGCTTTTCAATGGTACACCTTGCGCAAGCCCATTTTTAGTGATGACGTTCATCTTCCTTAAGTGCAGGTGAACCGTTCGCCTGTGCCACAGTAATGATTCTGCATCTGAAGCTTTGGACAGTAAACATGTAGATCCCATCAAAGATTCTGCTATGGACATATCCATCAAATACATATTATTCTTCCACGAGGCCCTCATCATTATCCACTCTTCATGAATCTTAAACCCAGTCTTTAGCACTAGCGCTTCCTTCTCACTAAAATGTACTACATGATGCCTATCACAGATTTGAGAGACACTAATGAGATTATAATCAAGCTTCTCTACAGAGTAGACTTGCTCGAGAGTGATTTTCCTATTAGTGACCATTCCTAATCTAGTGATATCACCTCCTTTATTCCCAGCAAATGAAAAAAACCCATTATTCCCGCTTTTGAAGTCTGTCAGTAGACCTCTCTCCCCTGGCATGTGTCGAGACCAATCACTATCCCCATACCACTTGTTGCTTGGACCTGTAGCTGACTCCTGCACATGAAACAAAACAAGTAAGTTATCATGGGGAACCCAGGCCATGACTGACTTGCTAATATTTTTCTCATCCATAAACATGAATTCTTTCAAATACCCTTCTCTGCTTTCAAGTGACTTGGGTTTTTGATCTAGAGTAGGTTGTAAATTAGAGTGATTAACATCTACTCTTTGCCTTTGGATTGGTCTTTGCTGTTCAGCCCTAGAATAATGTCTGTTAAAGTACATCTCATGGTGATAATTCTAGGCTCTACTTGGTGTCTGATGTCTATTAGGAGTATGAGTGCTAACTGGAGTGTGACTCCTATAAGTGTATGATTCCTAGGGATGGTTTCGGGGCCAAACCTTGATTGAATTAGGAATCTATTCAGTGAATTATTCCTAGGTCCGTCATTTTGTCTAGTAAACTCTGGTGTTTGTCTACTACCTAATCGTGACATCACACTAGAGTTCTTCTCTGAACTGTGAGAACTACTCATGCTCGCCTCACAAAGAAATGTTTTCAAGGTAGGTTGTTCTTGTTTCCCCATGTTCGGGGTAGACTCTGTTTTCTTATAGGGACAACCTAAACAACATGACTTTTCTCATGACACTTGAAGCAAGATATCTTCTCAATTTATTTCTTATTTGCACTTTTTGTCTTAGGCGTCACACTAAGATCCTATTTGTTCTTATCAACTGGCTTGTTCATTTCCTTTTTTTTCTTATCCCTTACATTTTCAGCTTCATCTAGTTTTGGCATACTACTAGATTCCACAAACTGTACTGTTTTCTTAACTTGAGGGATAGGCGTTGACACTTCAGCTGACTCATTTACCTTTACTTCCTCTGATTTAATTGTTTCGATTGTCTCATCCTGAGGAGTAGGTACGTAGTTGCTATTGAAGGGTGGAGGCACATCTTGATATCCTAGGCCAGTCAGCTTCTTAGACTGTCTTTGTGAATCTAAGATCTTGCCTAAAGTCAACGACAAATTCCTAAACTTTTCAATCTTGTTGTTTGCCTCAGCCACCCTAACTCTAGTGTTTGCTAATTCTACTTCTTTTAGGGAGATCTCTTCTTTCAGGGAGATCTCTATGTTTAGAGATTCTACATGCTCATAAATCAGGTCATTTCTGACACATTGTTCACTTAACTTGTCTTTCAGAACTATCATATCTTGAGCATCAACTTTAAGTTTAGCTTTAAGATCTTCCTTGATATCTAATAAACTAGCATTATTAGATTTTAACGATTGGATTTGAGCATTCATTGATGAATGTGTCTCTAGTACTAAATTCAATTTATCATTCAGAGTAGTACACAAGACACATAAATCATGTAAAGTAGAAAAGTTTAGAGTTACCTTTTTCCTGTCAGATTTGATGTTGGCCATCTGAGCTGCAAACTCCAAAGTAGTCAGCTTCTCAGTGTTCTCCAGTACTAATGGATCTGAATAGGACTGCTGGGTATCCTCTTCATTTACTTCTTCTGCTATAATATCTTTCTCTTTATCAACTTCTGTCACTTCAGCCATGAGAGCTCTAGTGCTTGCCTCTGAATGCGTATTCCAACCATACTTACCATCTAACTGTTTGTTAGAAGACATGTTTGTGAGTAAACCAGCCACTGAACCCTGATTCCCTGAACCGGTTGAAACATGGACTTTTCTCGGACAACACTTTGCCCAACTCGATGAAACCTTATGTTTTCTCGGATGATGTTTCAACCGAGTTTTAAAGTTTTGAAATCTTCTATGTCCCAAAATCTGTCAAACTTGACTGAAAGATAGAATTTTCTCGAAAGCTTCTTATTCAAACTCGATATACATTATAATTTCTATCGATTAACTCATTCATCGTGTTTGAACAACCAAAATTGTTCTAAGTCCCAGTTCACCTCTGAAAAATTAAAAAATCATTTCCAGGGACTTTAAAACCTAATATTTGAACTATTCATTTTCGAAAAATCATTTTAAACAACTTCCTTTCACTGAAGTTGTTTTAAAAACAACACTTTAACCCTCTAAAATCCAATTTTCAGTAGGGTTGAAGTTCGAAAAAATTTGAACTTTTAAACAAAAATTAAAAGTCGTATGATGCGTAATAAGACTTGAAATTTGATTTTCAATCTTATATAACCATTATGCACACATACAATCTTTCAATTTCAGATTGAAAAACCCAAATGATAATATTCGGATTTCACTCACCGACTCACCCACGAACACACACTGTAGCAGAAACTTGGACAAAAACTCGAAATAGAAAAAAAAATATAAAACAGTTTACACAATAGAAACAAACTTACAATTTTGTTTCTGAAGAACTTGAATTCACAGAATATTTTCAGTCGGTTGATTTAATATATTTTGAGAGAGAAATAAAGAAGAAGGCGGTGAACAGTTTCAGAGTTTCGAAAAATTCAATATGAAATTTGAATTTTAAATTTATATTCACTTGTAACCCGGCCCACTTCTTTATTAAAAACAAATAAAAGCTCAAACTCTCATTTTATCAATTAACCCCAATTACACACAAAAATATTCTCACGCAAAACAAAATAAAATTAAAATAACAAAACAAAACAAAAAATTTGCACACAAAAAAATGAACAACACAAAAAAAATTAAAATGAACTAAACTAAAACAAAATTTACACAACTAAACTAAAAAACTTTTTACTAACTAACTAAAAAAATAAAATGAATTAAAATTTTATAAAAAAATATATACTAACAAACATTGTTGCTCCCCCTTGAATTTCGCATTGTTGCTCCCCCTCACATTAAAATCATCTTTTAAGCTTGCTCCCCCTGCAATCAATCAGATAAAGAATTATCAGATATGAAAATATCAAATGAAATTTACTTTTTTCTCCCCCTGCACATGACAATTCCATTCAGTTAAATCTCAGAAAACTGAAAAACATTTAAATCATATGAGATTAATAAAAAAATTAAATCAAGTAAAAAATTTTAAATTATATTGTGTAACAACTGAATGTTTAAATCTACCGATTCAACATACCCAATTTGTATACCATAAGGTTAAAGCGTTTTTCATCTAACGCTTTGGTAAACAAATCAGCTAGTTGATATTCAGTTGGTACAAAATATAATTCTACATTACCATTTTCTACATGACCTTTTATAAAATAATACCGAATGTCAATGTGTTTAGTTTTGGAGTGTTGCACCAGATTACAAGCTATTGCAATTGCGCTCTGTAAATCACAATATATTGGAATCTTCTGAGGTGTAAACCTGTAGTCTCACAGTTGGCTCTTCATCCACAACAGTTGTGAACAACATGATGATACAGCAACATACTCAGCTTCTGCTGTTGATAGTGACACATAGTGTTGTTTCTTAGATGACCAGCAGACGTGTTTGTCACCAAGGAATTGTACTGTTCTTAATATGCTCTTTCGATCCATTTAATCACCTGCATGATCAGCATCAGAAAAGGCAGTCAATGTAAATGATGATTCCCTTGGATACCACAAACCTAAGTTCGGAGTACCCTTCAGATATCTTAAAATTCTTTTGGCTGCAGCCAATTGTAATTACTTTGGATTTGTCTGATATCTAGCACAGACACACGTAGCAAACATAATATCAGGTCTACTCGCAGTTAAATACATTAATGACCCAATAATTCCTTGATAATGAGTTACATCAACTGGTTTTCCTGAAACTTCCTCATCGAGTTTATATTTAGAATCAGGAGCCATGTGTGTTTTCATGGGGGTACTGTTGACCATGTTAAATTTCTTCAACATCTCTTGAAGATATTTAGACTGGCTGATGAAAATTCCATCACTCAGTTGTTTAACTTGTAGCCACAAGAAAAAAAATATTTCACCCATCATGCTCATTTCAAATTTCTGGGACATTAAAAACGTGAACGTTTTACAAAATTCAGGATTAGTAAAGCCAAATATTATATCATCAACATATATCTGAATAACTATGATATCTGGACCCTGATATGTCTATACTTCATGGTCAGACTTCGAAGGATCAGTGTGATGAAACGAGAGAAAGAATGATTGGATTGGAGAGTACATAAGTACTTTTAACAAGTTGGACTGTTGTGTCAACTGGAAGTCTACGTAACCCAGTGGTTAACCTGTCACCCTTTGTCACTAAAGACAAGCTTAATGAAGCAATTGCTGGAGTTTCTTCTCAAATGACAAATCAATTCTCAGAGATGATGGAGAAGATGTCCAATATTCAAAAGCTGTTAAAGGGAAAGAATGTCGCTGAAGGAGTTAAAGAAAGAGTTCCGCAACAATCAATTGATGAGCTCCGAGATTTTATGTATGATCAGTTTGATGAACTGAGAGAAAGAATGATTGGTTTGGAGAGTACATTTATTACTGCTCTGGGAGATATGTCAAAGATAATTTCTGCAGTTGAACAAACGTGTAAAGCACAAGCTTCTGCTCCTAAACACAAACATGATGAGCATGGTGATGACTCCGACGATGCTCCTCATGAGGGGGAGAAGAGGAGGAAGCTTGGTGAACAACAAGCTGGCATTCTAATGATAACATATCCGGAAAAAGAAAAGGAGACGGGAGGAGAAGTTGGAGAAGCTGGGAGCTTTAAGGAAAAGCATGTTGATGCTCAAAGTGAGCTGGAATTGTATCTACATAAAGATGTTCCAGTTCCTTCAAGTATTCAATCAGGTATCTATAATTTTGAAGAGTATGATGACTCCGACAATGAAGATCAAGCTCAAACATTAATGATTGAGGGAGTTGAGAAAGAAGTGGAAATTGAGTTGTCTGATGATGATGATATGTTGATGTGAATGGAATATCATTAAGAGCTGAAAGGATAGTAGAGGAAGAAGAATTAGTAGAACAGGTCTTGAAAGATGATGTACCGACGCCGACGGTTGAAAATCTTGAGGTAACTGTTACATTAAAAGAAGAGGAACTTGAGCCGTTTCCTATGGAGAATATAATGCCTCAAGTGGTTAAGGAGCTAAACGAAGTTGAGATCATGGATAAGTTTTTTAATGAGTATATTCTGGCTGATGATTCACAAAGACAACATCAGTTAAAGTTTGAAGCGCAGAGGGTTGTTCAGAGAGAAATCAATGACATGCTGACACTTCTTAATGAAGATGAAATAAGGAAGAAAAAGATAAAGGTGTTGGAATTATCTGCTAAACAATCAACTTAGTACATCAGAAAGAGAAACAAGCTTCCGTACTTAGAAGATCACCTTGAAAAGAAGATATTTTGTAAAAAGCAAGCTCCGTGCACATTTTTGAAGTTTTTTATAGTGCTGGAACCGAATATGCCAAATCTTGTGAATTATGCTAGTTTCCTACGAAACAAACCTCAACCGGTGGAAATGGTCAAAAGTGAATTTAGGATTGTAGATCTGATTAAGATTGAGAAGGATCGATTCATCAAAATATTTTATCGTACATTCACAGTGACCAGAACTGATGGAAATACATACGTGTTCACCGAGGCTGATATTTTTGGTATGAACTTGATTGATATTGAAGATCTTTTTGACGAGTTATGCAGAAATAAAAGAAATGCACATTGTATATTTACACATAAGACACTGTCTCATTTCATGCACACCAAACTTGTGCTCATGTCAGTGCAATATCTACAAATTGGGGTTGACAGAGGTATGAGGAAGATCAATATCACTGCGCCCAACCGATTCATCAAATTTATGGAAGATTTGAAAGAGTATCAAGTAGTCATGGCCAAGCATCCCGTTGTAATCTACAAAGACAAAGATCAAAATCTGAGGGCTATGCGGAGTATAGAGTTGAATAAGTTTTGTGATGGAACATTACAAAAGGTAATGACTGGATTGAAAGGAAAGCTAGCAACTGATAAAAAGAAAAAGACAAAGAAGGGTGCTCTGAGCATTAATGACAGAAAGCCGATAGTAGAGATACTTTCAAAGATCAACTGGAGGCTATCAAACAGGATGAGTATCCGTCATTTTGAAATAAAGCTTGGGCTATCGAACTGAAGACCGATTATATTTCATCAAAGGGGGAGAATGTTGGAATCTATTTTAGTTTATGAAAATAATTAGTGTAGGGGTTGATTTGTAATTATTTCATAGATAGGACTTTTCGTATAAATAGTGATAGTTGTACTGTAAATGATACGGTTCAGACATTTACTTTTGCAAGGAATTAATTGCAAAGAGATTAGGGATACAATGTACGCATTTTGTTCTTCATTCTGGAATTCCATTTGTGCAAAGAAATCATTCGGTTAGTGTTCTATAATTCTTAATTGATTCTTATGTGTTTGTGATTGATTAAAATGAATTCACACTTTCTTACCTTTAGAAGCATTTGCTTTCTTTGCATTTGTTACCTTAGACAAAGATGATTCACCTTTTTCAAATTTAGGAGTGACAAAAGAAACTTTTGCTTTCTCCTTTTTGTGTAAAACAGGTGATGGAACTGATTCAACCTTAGGATATATAGATATTCTTTTCAAAATACCTACTGGTCCTTTAGGTTTATTAGTTTGTATGTCATGTAAAGGTTATAAACTCGTCAATTTTGACAAACATTTCTTCCAAAGAATTGAAATCAGAGTTCATATACAGATCAAACTCTTTTTCAGAATTAATAGATTCAGGTTGAATTGAAGACATCTGATCTGGTTGAGTTTTGATTTTCAGGCTGGTTTTTAAGTTTCAATTCCAAATCTTTAATCACAGCCTAAAGCTTTTCCTTCCATTCTCAAAAGTTTTTATTTTCAATTTAAGATCAAAAATTTTCTCAAGAATTGAGTTTGGAATGTATGACTTTTGAGTGAAAGATGTAAGACAAATCTTATTCAGAATATGTCTTAATACATTCTTCTGATTTAAAAGGATTTTAATAACTTTCATTAAGCTTGTTGTAATCCAGAGTATTTTGCATTTTATCTTTTCTCATCTGATGCTTTTAAAAATACCATTTGTAATCCTAAATTCATGTATCTAGTATCATACAAAGTTGGTGAACACGAAATTGCTTTCGTTAGATACTTAGGATTATCACAACCAATTCCTAATTTTGAATTATAGAAATCGGTATCTTTTGGTTGATTCAGATGAATAGTCTGATCTGTTTGACATCTTTTAAGAATTCATCTTCTAAGGATTTAATTTTCTTATACAGTTTAGTTCTTTCAGCAAAGATATAATTATATTTTATAGAGTAATTCGCTGGTTCTAATTCTGCTAATTTTAGTTTTTCTGTTAAGTTAGAAATATTGTTACTCAGTTTTTGACTTTGCAGTTGAATGTCATTGTATTTTTCCTCTATGTTTGACACAGATTGCAATGCAAATGTCTTATCTTTGGAAAAATCTAACACTAAAGCATGTTCGAGTCTCAATTTGATTTTCCAAAGAATGGACATTCTTTTTCTTGACTTTTAAAGATTTTTCAAAACATTTCAGCATATAAGCCATTTGAGCAAGTTTTTGTTCAAGCTCGCATGAGTTATTTACATCAGAGTGAGAGTTAGAATATACCTCGGATGTCTCTGATTGATCTGAGGCGTCTAAATCTGACCCATATTCTTGTTGCTCTTTGCTGCATCCAGCTTCTCCTGTAGCCAGTAATGCCATATCTTCTCTCAGTTCAGTCTCGGAATCAGAATCCTATTCTCTTCTTCTTCATCATCAGTCAAACTAACCCAGACTTCATCTTCAGCCAGCATAACAGATTCACTTATCTCAGATTCACTCAAAATTTTTGACTTTAGGCATATATGGGCATCTTCACCCAGAAGATTTTCGTCATCAGACAGTTGAAGCCAGTGCTCATCATCAGCCGTTCAAGCCTTTCCAGCCTCTTTTACTTTAGCCAACAGAGCCTTCCGAGTATAGTAATTGAAATTTTTACTACTGGCTGTCTGCCTTCGCATGCAAAGTGGCCTGGTTTACCACTGCCTTCTGCTCAGCTTCATTCTTGGCAGATATCTCAGGATTCTCATATTTTTCAAGCTTCTTACTACTGCTTTCTCTAGATTTTTCATATTTGTCTCTTTTCTCATACTCTTTGGACCCTGTCTTGTATCACACTTTATTGTTCGTTGGTTTACGATAGAAATTCTTCTGGTAAGCCTTCGTCAGGAGTGCCATCTGCTTCTTCATTTCCTCAATCTCCGAACCTGCTGACGAATCTGTTGATTCTGATTCAGATGAACCACTACTTATATCAATTCGCTTCTCTGTTTTTCAGCTTGTATTTACACTTTTTGTCTGCAAGGAGAGCCAGTGGATCAATCGTTGCTTTCTCAACTTACTTCATTCCGGATACTTTTATTGAAACAACTTCTTGATAGTTGTTTAAGTTCTCAAACACCATATGAAAATCCATGTCATCTATCTCCTTAGTCTGTTGGATTATCATGGTGTATTTGTCCCACTTCGGGTTGAGAACATTAAGGAATTTGACGTTGATGTACAGATTAGACTTTGTAACTTCATTTCTCTTCATTTCACTTACGAGGTTAACAATCTCATATATTTGTTTTCTTACAGTTCCCCTTCTCTTGCTCTGAAGTATTCAAATGTCATCAAGCTGTTACGTGCTCTATTTTTAGCAGTTTTGTCTGACCCTCTCATCAGCTTACACACCTCATCCCAGATGGATTTGGCTGTGGTAGTGTTTGTCAAACTTATGTAGATGTCATTTGGAATTGAAATCAGCAGGAGTTTTCGGGCTGTTTTATCTCCTAGCTTTCTTCTCGTTTGAGCTTCAGTCAGATTTGCAGTTGTGACCTCCTCTGTTCTCTCAGGTTTCGGAGGAGTACCGTTTGGAACTACTGGGATTGTTACAAAGAACCTTGTTGGACCTTCTATTAGTGAAGCCAACATCTCCTCAAATAAGTCGTGAAAGCTTAAGAATTCTAAAAATCGTTACCTCCATTGCACATACTCTATTCTGTAAAGAATTGGAGGTTTGGTTTCGGAACTCATGGCTAATGCATCTTTGGACATTGTGAATTGATATGGAATTTGAATGATTTTGAATGAACACTGAATGAATGACCAAACTCGAATTAAGAGTGATCAGACTCGGGTAATGAATGATAAAACTCAATGTATGAAGGAACAAACTCGAAGTATTAAGTTTAAAACTCGATCAAAGAAGGGTAAACTCGATCAAAGAAGGATCAAACTCGAATTAAGAATGACTCAACTCGAAAAACAAAGTATCAAACTCGATTAAAATAGTATGAAACTCAAATGAAGCTTGGGTCAACTCTAATGGAAAATGAATGAACTTGAATGGTCCTGATCAAACTCGAATCTACTGTGAACAAACTCGAAAAGTTATAACTCAACCTCTAAATACAAGTATGTAAACTCGATTAAAGTTTTGTCAAACTCGAATTACGTTTGATGAAACTCGTATCAAGTTTGATCAAACTTGAATGAAGTTTGATCAAACTCGATCAATAGATGAACCAACTCGAATGGTAAGTCACCAAACTCGAAAGACACTTTATCTCTTTTGAAAGAATGTTTATCAAACTCGAAAGAAGATTTTATCAAACTCGAATTAAGTTTGATTAAACTCGATTACTACTTGAACAAACTCAATCAAAGAATGATTAAAATCGATCAATTCTTTGATGAAACTCGATAAATATACTTATCAAACTCAATGAAAACGTAATAAACTCGATGAATACTAAAATCTTAGTTTTGTCCGAGTTTTAACAGAAACTTTAAAAATTCAAGTTCAAAAACTCAATTTTCAACAATAAAAAAATCCTCTAAATGATCCCGAATTGATTTCGAAGGTTCGGTTTTCACACATAAACACTTTTTGAAAGAAAATTTTATATAATATCATATTAAAACCCCAAATTTTGACAGCAACTGTAAAGAACACACAAAATCCGAAAATTAGTAAAATTCAATTTACTTTTTGTGTGTTTAGAGATGAAATCTGAAACTTATATCAATCTTTTCGTCTTTTAAAGTCACTCATTCAATCCAAAAATCAATTTAAAACAATCACAAAATCAAAAAGCTTCAATGATTTTATGAATTTCGAAAAAAAATGAATGTAACAGTGTTCAAAAAGAAATTTCAGATCCAAAAATCAAACAAATCAGCCATATTTGTCACACCCTGCTACCCCGGTTCGCAGTGAGGCGTGACGAGTGCGGAAGCGTAACCATAATCATAATGAACGACCACTATATGGACGTTTTTAAAATACATCCTTAAAGCTTTAAAGCATAGTAATGTTTTACATAGTCTGATATGAGAAATGAAGTTCGCACAAATACAGAGATTTAATTACATAATTAAAATATCCAAAATAATGCAGCTAAATCTCCGTTAAATTGAATATGAATGCGACTCCATGGATGCGGAAGCTTGTAAGTAAAATACGTCCGAGGCATACTTGCCTTAATTTCCTGAAAATACACGCTAAAATACGTCAACAAAAAATTATTGGTGAGCTCATAGGTTTACACGTAAATCTGACTTGTATGGACAACAATAATAGAGATTGAATTTATAAAATCATAATTCCCTTGTTATGTATTACATATAAACCATCATGCAACCGAAGCTTAATTTAAAATGAGTTTGCTCTGTGCAATATTCCCATACGTAATACCGTTTGTTGAATATATATGCACCCGCTGTTAGCCAATCCAACTAACCCGAGTGGGGGACATGACTCCCAATAGATCTATTCACAATATATTCGCGCTTACAAATAAATGCAATTAACGGTTCATGATATCAGAGCTAATGGAACCAATATTTCCGTGTCCATATAAAAACGAAGCATGTATTTCATCCCCAAAACAAAACAGTGTGAAAATAGGGGCTATGAGAACTCACCGGAATTGCGATGGCAAAAATCTAACGTAAAAAGCTTTTAGCGTAAAGTGACGGATGATGCACCGAGCGAGATTAAACGGGTCCTAAATGATAATAAGGACTTAATATCTCTAATATATAGTGATATACACATATTTATAGATTTTTATGTCTTAAATCACCCAACATTACAAGTTTATAAATAAAATTTGCTTAAAACGTCAAGTTTATATATATATATATATATATATAATTTTCCAGCTTTTTCGGAGGTTTTTCGGCTTACTTTGAGGCTATTTTTGACCAAGCTCCAAAATGTTTTAGACTTTGGTTTTCTAGGACATTAAACTACTATATACAAATGTTTTTTTTAGAATCAAGAACGGCCATTTTTCGAGATGTTTAGGTTGGTGAAAAAGCTCGTTAAAAACTCTATCTTGGCCATTTTTGAGCTGTCAAACTTTCGGTTTCCCAAATAATTTCTGGATGTCTTAAACTCCAAAATAAGTTATAAAAAATTACAGATCTATAGTTAAGACATAGATCTAACTTTTGAGACAAGAATCAACTCATTTCGTTGAGTTATGAATTAGTTATGATTTTTCAAAGTCGATATAAATTTTCTGCCGAAAATCCGTAGTTTATAAACTTACAACAACTTATGATTCTTGTTGTTTATTCAAAGACTACTTGTATAAAAGTTATATAACACATATATAACACATGTTTTCATAATATTAACATGTTTATAATGTGTTCATATATTCATATGCACATTTAAAGAAACAACTTAAAATAAAAACTAGAAACTTATAAACTTGAGTTTTTATGAAACTTGTTGTTGTAGGTGATTATATATATTATGCAAGACTTATATAAACATAAATATAAGATGATATAAACTAGTATTTACTTACTTTGATGTGTTAGAGGAATGAAAATGAGTAGAAGTCTTGATCTTGAATTGAAACACCAAGAATACTTGCATAAATTGAAGAACACTTAAAAAAAAAAAATCTTTGTAGTGTGAGTGTGTATGGAGCCGGATCAAGAGGAGAGAAAAGAGATAGTTTGGTGTGATGAAAATGAAGGGAAGTGATCTCTATTTATAGAGGATTTTTGGTCTTTCAAAGAGTGGAGGTAGAGTGTAAGATCACCATTGAAATGAAAGGGGAGTGGTATTGGAAGATTTGATGTTGAAAGGGTTATGGAGGTTGATAAAAAAATTAGTTTTTCAAGTCCTTGTGTCCTTTACTGGGGTGGTCGGCCTCTAGGCCCTAATTATTGGGTATTTTCATTTTTTTTGTATAAATGTATTTAGAATGTTTTCTTGTATTTCCCTTTTCTTGTAAATTCAAAAATACTTTTGAATGCATTGTTTTAATGAATTGTTTTAGTCTTGCATAATTAATGTTAAGTAATTGTATTAGTGTATGATTAGTGTCACTAATCATAATTTAATTATGTACTTAGTTGAATTAATCCCTCATATCGTAAATTGATCGGATAAACTGATTTCCCGATTCATCGCACCGATGAATTTGATTCTAATTGAGTTGAATTTTCTAATAAACCTTGTTAATCACTTGATTAATTTCTAATGACCACTGATTAGGATAAAATTGACTATTAAATATATATTAGGTCATTATTGCTAACCTAGTTTAGTGCCGGATGTTACAGTCTCCCCCTGTTAAGGGAATTTCGTCCCGAAATTAGCTCGTGTTCCCCACTTCTTGAGTACTTGAGAACAGGTGAGGGTATTTTTCCCGGAATTGATCTTCGCGTTCCCACGTAAACTCAGGACCTCGCTTAGAGTTCCATCTGACTTTTATTATCGGGATCCGACTGTGCTTTAGTTTCTTGACTTCTCGGTCCATTATTTCTACGGGTTGTTCAATGAAGTTCAACTTATCGTCTAACTCCAGCTCGTCCATTGGTATAACGGTTGATTCATCAGCCAGACACTTCTTAAGATTGGACACGTGGAAGGTATTATGAACGTTACTAAGCTCTGGGGGCAGATCGAGTCGGTAAGCTACCGGGCCAATTCTTTTGGTGATCTTGAATGGTCCGATATAACGAGGATTGAGTTTTCCTCGTTTCCCAAAACGGATTACGCCCTTCCAAGGCGAGACTTTTAACATTACTTGATCTCCCTCTTGGAACTCCAAATCCTTTCGTCGAACGTCTGCATAACTTTTCTGCCGATCCCGCGCGATTTTTAACCGGTTACGAATCTGGGCTATCTTTTCTGTAGTCTCCTGGATGATCTCAGGTCCAGTAATCTGACTATCTCCTACTTCAGCCCAACAAAGAGGTGATCGACACTTTCGCCCGTAGAGTGCCTCGAATGGGGCGGTCTTAATGCTCGAGTGATAGCTGTTGTTATAGGAAAACTCGACTAATGGCAGGTGCCTATCCCAACTTTTGCCAAAATCGATGACACATGCCCTTAACATGTCTTCCAAAGTCTGAATCGTCCTTTCACTCTGACCATCTGTTTGCGGGTGATAGGCTGTGCTCATATCTAGACGTGTACCCAGTGCCTCTTGCAATGACTGCCAAAATCTTGATGTGAACCGGTTGTCCCTGTCTGATATAATTGATACTGGCACTCCATGCCTTGAGACGACTTCTTTAAGATAGATTCGTGTTAACTTATCCATCTTATCAGTCTCCTTGATTGGAAGGAAATGTGCGGTTTTGGTAAGTCGATCCACAATCACCCAAATAGTGTCATAACCTCCAGAAGTTTTTGGCAACTTGGTGATGAAATCCATGGTGATGTTTTCCCACTTCCACTGGGGTATTTCTGGTTGAACTAGCAATCCTGATGGTTTTTAGTGCTCAGCCTTAACCTTCAAACATGTTAAGCACTTGCTGACATAGGTAGCAATATCAGCCTTCATATTTGGCCACAAGTACATTCCTTTCAAGTCGTGATACATTTTATTTGACCCTGGACGAATAGCATATCTTGTCTTATGCCCTTCATCCATGACCAGCTTCCTTACTCCTCCGAATTTTGGTAACCAAATTCTGCCCATGAAGTATCGACATCCATCTGGCTTGATTTCAAACTGCTTATCCATCCCTCTTACGGCTTCATCCACTAGATTACCCTCCTTGACTGCTTCTTCTTGTGCCTTGCGGACTTGAGAGTTTAGGTTTGACTGTATAGTCATGACCAAAGCTCGGACTCTTAATGGCTTAACCCGTTCCTTTCGGCTTAGGGCATCGGCCACGACATTCGCCTTCCCCGGATGATAACGAATTTCGCAGTCATAATCGCTAAGTAGTTCGACCCAACGACGTTGCCTCATGTTTAACTCTTTCTGATTCAGAATATGCTGAAGGCTTTTATGGTCTGTGAATATCGTGCACTTAGTTCCATACAGGTAGTGCCTCCATACTTTGAGAGCAAACACTACTGCTCCAAGCTCTAAGTCATGAGTCGTATAATTCACCTCGTGAATTTTGAGTTGTCGTGACGCGTAAGCAATGACTTTATCCCTTTGCATGAGCACACAACCTAATCCATTGTGTGAGGCATCACAGTAGACCACAAAATTTTCAGTCCCTTCAGGTAAGGACAGAATTGGTGCACTACACAATCTTTGCTTTAACTGCTGAAATGCCTTTTCTTGCTCTTCACCCCAGATATACTTTACATCCTTCGAGTCAATTCTGTTAAGGAACCTGCTATCTTTGAGAAGTTTTCGATAAATCGCCTATAATAACCGGAAAGTCCTAGAAATTGGCGGATTTCCGTGGGGGTTCTAGGAGTCGCCCAGTTCTTTATGGCCTCGATTTTTGATGGATCAACTTGGATTCCCTGGCTGTTGATCACATGTCCAAGGAATTTAACTTCTCGCAACCAAAATTCACATTTTGAAAATTTGGCGTATAACTGTTCCTTCTCTAACAACTCCAAGATCAGCTTGAGATGTTGTTCATGCTCCTCCTTATTTCTGGAATAGATGAGAATATCGTCTATGAACACTATTACAAATTTGTCCAAATACAGTTTACACACTCGATTCATGAGGTCCATGAATACGGCTGGTGCGTTGGTCAAACCGAATGGCATTACCTGTTCGTAATGTCCATAACGAGTTCTGAATGCTGTCTTGGGAATGTCTTCTTCCCGAGCCTTTACTTGATGATAACCGGATCGCAGATCGATCTTAGAGTAGAAGCTAGATCCCTGTAGTTGGTCAAACAGGTCGTCAATTCTGGGAAGAGGGTAGCGGTTCTTTACCGTTAACTTGTTTAGCTCTCAGTAGTCTATGCACATTCTGAAGGATCCGTCTTTCTTCTTAACGAACAAGACCGGAGCTCCCCAAGGTGAGGAACTTGGTCGAATGAATCCTTTATCCATCAACTCTTGTAATTGATTGGATAGCTCTTGCATTTCAGAAGGGGCGAGTCTATATGGGACTCTTGCGACTGGTGCAGCTCCCGGCACCAAATCGATTTGAAACTCTACTTGCCTAGATGGCGAAAGTCCAGGCAAATCTTCCGGGAAGACCTTCGGATAGTCACAAACCACTGGAATATCCTCGAGTCGCTTCTCCTCCGACTCTTTTTCCACAATTTGTACCAGTACTGCATGACAACCTTTCCTAAGGCACTTTAATGTTCTTAGGCCGGATATGACGTTCAACTGTCGGTTCTTTCTTTCTCCTTGGACTGTTAGGAACTTCTTCTTGTGGAGTGGTATCCGTACCACTTTCTTACCACACAAAATCTCGGCATGATTGTGTGACAACCAATCCATACCAACTACTACATCAAAACTTCCGAGTTCTATAGGCATTAAGTCTATCTTAAAGGGATGATCTGCCAGCTTCAGTGTGCATTCCTTAATGATACTACTTGCCTCTATTATTTTACCGTCAGCCAGTTCTATAGAATAAGAGTTGTCTAAGGGAAAAGGAGTGGCATTCAATTGCTTACTAAACTTATCAGATATAAAGCTCCTATCAGCCCCAGTATCAAAGAGTACGTAAGCGTAAATGTCATTTAAAAGAAGCGTACCTGATACTACGTGGGGATCTTGACGAGCGTCACCTGCTCCTAACACAAAATCTCTCCCCTGAGCTCCTCCACCATTCCTCAACTTCGGGCACTCACTCTTGAAGTGCCCAGTAACTCCACATTCAAAGCAGCCTCTTTGATTGCCGCCATTGACGCCCGCCATTCCAAACTTACAGTCTTTGGTCATATGGCCAATACGCTTGCATTTTCCACAAGTTAGGCAGGGACCCTTGTTGTGATGAAAGGTGAATTGGGTGCAGTAAGGCTTGGTACCCGTGTAGCGTTTTCTTGACTCAGTTCCTGCTACGTAAGCCCTGATGGTCTCGGGCTTCTTGGATTGCGAACCCGTGTTCTTCCCGGACTTGTCTTCCCACTTCCTCTTGTTTTCCCCGGCTTTGGCTTCATTCCTCCGGGACACTTGATCCATTATATTGTTGGCCATCCTGATGGCATCCTGTATGGTGGATGGGTTGGAGGCAGTGACATTACCTTGAATTTGAGGAGCGAGTCCCCAAATGTAACGTTCGATCTTCTTGTACTCCGGGGTCACCATCTGAGGGCACAGAATGCTCAGTTCATGAAATCGGTTGGTGTACCCCCTCTACATCCGTTCCCTTCATAGCCAGATTCCAAAACTCTGACTCCATTTTCTGTAGTTCATTCCTAGGACAGTACTCGTCGGTCATCATTTGCTTCAACTCGGTCCAGGCGAGTTGGTAAGCTGCATCGATTCCCACAGACTGGGTGTATGAGTTCCACCATGTCAAGGCACTGTCTTGCAGAGTGTGGGTGGCAAACTTTACTTTGTCTCCTTCTATGCATCCGCTTACACGGAAGACGGATTCCAACTTTTCGAACCATCATACCAATCCGACGGCTCCTTCGGTCCCATTGAAGTATCGGGGTTTGCAGCTCAAAAACCCCTTAATTCCGCAATCTTTAGGGTGGGTTTCAGTTCCTCCTGTGGTGCGGCTAGCACCACCATCTCCGTTAGCTGAACTATTTCTGTTGGTCTCGTAAGTGGCTATAGCAGCAGCCACTCTTTGTGCAACTAGCTCCTCAATTTCAGCGGCGCTCATGACTCGTCTCGGCGGCATTATCTTAAAGTTCAAAGAAAATAGCATAACGTAAGAAGTTGAATTTTAAAGATGTAAATTTTTCTTAAGGCACAACACTATAATCATCAAACACAATTTCATAAATAACATGCAGTTTTCATTAATCATTCATAATTTTCTTACATTGGGGGCGGGTTATTACCCGAAAATTTTAGTCCTACACTATTACATAATAAGTTCCTAATATTACAAAGATAGAGGGGGTACTATGTGTGGGAGTGATCGGGGGTCTCTCCCTTTTCTAAGGCATTGAGGCGCAAGGTCAGCTCCTCGATCCAAGCTTGGCTTTCGGCTAGTTGCTGCCGAAGCTCATTCAGGCCATCCTGTTGATGGTGAGAGCATGTTGGTTAACCCAGTATAAATTGGAGTTTTGAATTTCCTCCCGCTCCAGACGGGCAGTCAATTCTCCTATATCTAGGTTAAGTGCCCGAATTTGGTGATCATGCCTGGTAGACCGTGCTACCAATAGTGGTATGGTCTGATCGGCGGTTTCCTGGGTGAGTGACGAGATAGGTGCGGAGGATGGTCCTCCAATCTCAAAGTGGGGAGGGACTCCTTCCTCCCGCCTCCATTCTTGGAGGGTCTCGGGTATCCAGCCCCATCTTCGGGCATTTGACCGTCGTCTTGGTGGTGAACTTGGTTGTGGTGCTGGCACGGGGATAGACTCCCGTCTTGGCATGAAAACTTTCATGCGGGGTGTATAGAGCATCTTTGGGCCATTGGGGTGAGGGCGGTATGGTGTGAATGATGGAACCTCTGGGTGATACGGGATATAAGAGGGGACCACCGGGGGTGGTGGATTGTCTCCGGATCTGTCTTCCTCCATGGGTTCTTCCTCGGATTCCTCCTTTGGGTCTTCTTCTTCTGAGGGGTCTTCCTCTTCAGAGGGGTCTTCCTCTTCTACGAACACCTCTGTGACTTCCGGGCTTAAAGAGGCATACTTTTTGTAAATGTGAAATCCCGTATATATTCAGCACCTTAAGGATATTCTTATCATATACATGAAGAAACTAGCTCAATAAATGTAATATGATGAAGAAGAGACAATATGAATGTTGAGAGAACAATGGAACAGTGGCGGCTGCTTTTTAATTCAAATTGTCAACCGTGTGTTTTTCTCAAAAGTAACCCTAGGAGCCTTTTTATAGGATCCTTTAATTAAGTTACAACACTTGGCAACAATGGCCCCTACACTTTTACATAGACATGAAATACATAGAAATAAATACAAGACAAATTACAATGAAAATAAATATTACAAAATAACTCATAGGATCGAAATAATAAATCTAACAATCTCCCCCTTTTCGATCACTTAGGAGGTCCTGGAACGCGGGCATGATCTGTGGATTCACGAAGACTAAGTATGACGTCGAATCGTCTGGTTACTTGTCTTGTATGTAGCCGCTCGTTCAGGTAGTCTATGCCGCTGAGTGTATTTTGTATCTCCGTAGGTGAGTATCTCTGTTCAGGATCTGGTTGAGCATCATAATCTTGTACTTTCTTTGTGAGAGCAGCTCGAACCAGTCGAAGTGTACCATCGGAATAGCAAGGTAGATCCTCAAAGCGCATATACCTTTTGTAGCCCTTGTGGTTCACATAAATAACACCCGGATCTCCTTTAAGTATCACTCTGTAGGCCGGGTGGTGGGCTAGGAGAAAGCTGTCTTGTTCCGGTGCACGTAGTCCTACCTTAACCAAAGCACTTTCGATCGCCATCTGAAAATCTCTTAGGCACATTATTATCGATCGGCGATTCATGCTTCGTACTAGGGCTCCTAGTGCGGTCATGTGCGATAGACGTTTCTTGATGCGATTTTTCAGAGTATTATGAAGGAATTCAACGTCATCCGCACATATGAAGTCAAGATCATTCTCGAAGATGTCATCTCCCGTCCCATCTTCTCTTTCCACTTGGTAGGATGGATAGAAGACTCTGGCTCTTTTGCACATCGTGATTGTCTTGAGCTTTTTGATATTTGACTTCGACACCTTAGACCTTTGTTCCCGGAGCATCAATTGGTAGTATTCAGCCTGTTCAGCTTTGGAGACATTTGTAAGTTCCATGAGAAGGCGTCTGCTGAAGGCTCCAGGCTTCTTTCTGAAAACCATCTTGAACCTTTCTTCAAGATATGGATTTTGAAACTTTTCCGGGGGAAAGTTCTGCAGAAATTCTTTCAGGCCTTGAACGGGGGGTTCTTCGAGTTCAGATTTTTTGGCTTCAAGAAGCTTTATAATTGTCCCCCGCCGTTCTTGACGCATTTGGTCTTTTTCTTCCTGCGGCAGTGTGCGAACTTTTCCTTTGGTGTAGTGGTCTACCCAGAATAAATCGTCTTTTCTGTACACTCCAGGACCCTCCGGAGTCTCATCGAAGCAGTCAACCTTTTTTGTTGGGGAGGGACCTGAGCGTTGGGTTTGTTGGACTGGTGGAGGGCTTGGGGATGTTGGTGGGCTGACTGTAATGTGGGATTCTTTTAGTGATGGGGGAGCTTGGATGGATGAGAGTATGTCTTCCTGTTGGGCTCTGGGTGGTGAATTCAGGAAATCGAAGGAAGAGGATGAGGATTTTTTGGTTGGAGAGTCAGGTTCAGGCTTAGGAATTAAAAGTGGTTGGTTGTCCTCGGTATCAGAATCTGAATCAGAAACTAATATGATTTCAACCTTCTCGTGTGGCTCCTCAAATTCTACCATGGCTGTCATTGGATCCAGTGGAGCTGGACCCTCGACCATCGGCTCGTCTTCTATTAGCATGTACTCCTGAGCCTCTTGTGACTTTTCCCCCGACCCCTGAAATTCAGACCCCTCGGCGGTCTCTGCTCCCCCTATACCCAGCATGGGCTCCTCAAATTGTACTTTTCTGCGCTTCTCCCCCTCATGACGATCAGGGTCGTCCTGGTCGTCATGTTTTCTTTTGGGGGCTTCGGCCTGAGTGCGGCACTGAAGATCTATAACCGCCGACTCAAGGCGATCCATCCTTGAGTTTAGCTGGTCTTGGACTTGAAGGATTAGGCGATTAAGTGCGTCCAGTTTGTCAGAGAGCTCCGCCATTTGAAGTTGGACTGAATGGGATCCTGGTGAGGGGCCGGCTTCGGAGGCGACACCCTTACCCTTTATAAGAGAAAGAAGGGCGGTATGTCGTTCCTCGGCTGCCTCCCTTTGGGCGTCCAGGTCAGCCCGGGTGATAACGCCGGCAGCACGTAAGGCTGCCGTTAACATCTCCAAGTTGATGGGGAGATGGCCGGAAGTGGACGGCGTAGATTGAGCCACTCCCGGTCTTCCTTCCGTCATCTCTGGCTCCACTACGGGATGCTCAGATCTGGAAGTTTCCGGAGCTGCCACAGAGGCAGCTCTTGGGGATGCCACAGAGGCATCGTGCACGGTGTCTATTTGTGGGGATGGAATCGTGGGCGAAGGAAGTTCGGTCACGTGGGGAGGAGTGTGACCTCTTTCAACACCGCCACTCTCCGAATGAGAGGGCGATGGCGTATGTGGAAGATCCCCGTGGAATGAAGTGGTTTCCCTTTGAGGGGAAACCAAGTGGATGGTTGGGGTTGTGGCGACCGCTGGACTAACGGTCTTATGAAGTGGTTTCCGGCTGATAGGGCTTGGCTCACCCTCAGATAATATATCCCTCGGCCTTATGACAGAGACGGTTCGTTCAGAATCCGCCGTCTCTGCCGTTTCACCTACGACTCCCTCCCTTACACTCTCAGCCTCCCTCTCACCATAACCCAGTGATTGTTGTATATCCATCCTTTCTCCCTCGTTCTCACTATCTTGCTGCTCACCTTCGGACTGGTTAGTCTCAGTCGATTCAGACTGAGACTCATCCGGATAATTTTCTCTCATATACTCCCTTACCCGATCTGTACCCCTCGACCTTGTCAGAGTCGATAATGGAATCTTCATTACTTGTACCGTCGGTTCCCCCTTTGGCAAAGTCAGTTTCTGGATAGCGACGGTTGGATAGACATCAGCTTCTGGACGCTCATGAATGTCTTCGTCCTGATCCATGGCGTATTGTATGATAAGCTGAAGGAATCGTTGATAGGGGACATACTTGCGTCCTTTCTTCGTGCTCCTTTCCACGTGGACTCTTCTTAATTCTTCAAAGATGAAAGCCGCATAGTCCACGTGTCGGTCGTAGGCAAAGCCAGCAAACATGGCTAAAACCTGGGCCGATGCTGAGTCATGACCAGAATGTTTGGCTGTCAGGCACTTGTTGAGCACATCGAAGAGAATCCTCCAGTGGGACTGAAGGTTTTTGGTGCGAAAGTCGGATGGTTTGGTAAGGGGTCCGTCATACCCTAGGGTTTGAATTTCAGATAGGGCTTCTGAGACGGATGGGTTTGGATCGAACGAGTCAAGGGAGGGAATATAGTCTTGGATGGGAAGACGAAGAATGTGACGGATGGCTGCGGTTGTGACTTTGACTGTAACGCAGTCAATGGTGGAGGTGAAGTGAGGTTCGGGGTCGGTTAAGAATTGGAGCCTGTTCCAGAATTGTTGTAGGTAAATCTGGGGAACGGCTATGGCTGTGGAAAGGGCATAATATATGGGATGGCGAGTGAGAATGTCGAAGGCAAGGGTTTGGGATTCTTTCGGAAGGATAGAGACGTCGAGTTGCCAGTTGTGGGGGATAAACTCGACAAACTCGGCGCTCGGCAGGATGGCTTCCTCGGGTAACTGAGCGTTATTATTTGGGATAGGAGGGTGGGGAATGGTAAGAACAATTCCGGGATCCATTTTCCTGCAAAGTGCAACAAAGTTAGAATCATAAGACCTGATATGATAATGCATTGATGTGAAGTCTAGATGAGTGTGAAATAGAAATTGTATGATCTGTTTAACATCGGGTCTTTATTAGCAGAATAAAATTCCACAAAAAAAGTCCAAAGTCAATCGTTAAGAGACCGATGTTAGATAAGACCGTTACACTCAAACACTGATCCTAACTCTAATCAATGGTGCACTTGGATGGAACTATTTTTGAGATTTTTAGTGTATATGAAGATGCAGAAATGGAAAACATGAAAAATGAAAAAGTAAAAAAAATGCTAAGTGTTGGATTTCGGATGGTCCGAATTCGGATGAACAGTGTCATCGAATTCGGATACGTCCGAAATTGAATGATGCATGAATGAGGTGGGGGGACCGAATTCGGATGAGGTGATACATGGGGACCGAATTCGGATGATGGTCCGAAGTGTAGTTCATGATATGAATGAGGGTGGTCCGAATTCGGATGTGGTGTGAACATGGTCCGAATTCGGATTTTGACTTGTGAAAATGCATGCAATGAAATGGAAGTGTCCCAATTTCGGATGGTACCTGGAATTCGGATGAGGACCGAATCCGGGTATCATCCGAATTCGGATGCATAGTGGTGAACATACTTAGACAATTTTTCAATTTTGAAAATTTTGACCCTGATGTGATGGTCCGAATTCGGATCAACAGTTGTCCGAAATGTGATTTTGTACTTTGAAAAATTTTGAAATTATTCTAAGTCGGACATCCGAATTCGGTTGCTGGTCCGAATTCGGACATCCGAAACTGCATGAGTGCAGTTAATGTTCATGCAAAGTATAAACGTGAACAGTTGGAATCTTATTGAAAATGCATGAAATTACAGATCCTAAACTGAAATAACCTAAGGAACATTTTATCTAACTACAACTAAGAAGAAATAACACATTAAACTACCTAAAACTAGTAAAAACCGAATTGAAAAACTAAAAAAAATTTGAAAATCAAACAAGTGATATACTAAGTTAAAGACTGAAATAAATGTAAAGAAGTTTTACCTGGTGATGCAGATGATGAATAATGCAAGAAAAATCGAAGAAAACGATGGTTGAGAAGCTTGGAACGGTAACAATGGAGGATAGTGGGCGGTGTTCGTCGACAGAGAAAGAAAGCGAAGAAGATGAAATATCTTGAAAGTGAAGAAAGGTAAGACAGTTGACCGTTGACCCGCCCTTTTAAAGGCGTGTGGGTCGTGGGTCGGGTCAAGGATCCGCGCCCCAAATGGAGATTGGGCCGGTGGGTTGGACTCAAAACACAACAAGAAAATGTTTTTGGGCTTTTAAGAAAAATTCAACAAAAAGAAATTTTTTGTTCCAACACAGAAAAATAAAAGATATTTTTGGAATTTTCTTTAATTTTGAAATTAAAATAAAATGAAATGAAGTAAACTAAAATCTTTTTGGCTTTTTGATAAATTTGAAAGAAAAATCTTTTTGTGATTTTCTGACATATTAAATTAAACTCAAGATTAAATTAAAAATTAAGACTATCCTAAAATTAAAAAAATTTAACTATAAAAGAAATAAAAAGAAACACAGAATTATAAAATTTAAAAATCCTAACTCTACTCCCCCTCAAATAAATACCGATCCTTTTTTCATTTCCTTTTTCAGATTTTACACGCGACAACCCTTCTTTAAGCCTTACAAATACCGACAAACCTGGATATTGTTTGCATCCCACTCCATGATGAACAAGTCACACAGCAATTTATCAGGATCATTAATTATTAAAAATATACGCAGATAAGGAAAGATTGATTTTCAATCTTGTGACATACTCCTTAAATTTAAATAACAGTTATTTTCTAAAATAAAGGAATTTCAATCATGATAGATTGAAATAGAATTATTTAAGACAAGATCTGATATTTAATTAGAAGGTGGATTCAACATGCCGATATGAGATACTAAAAACCGAAAACGAGGTTCGTCTAAAGCTTTAGTAAATATATCCGCTAGTTGGTATTCCGTGCCAACAAAATACAACTCAATGGTTCCCTTTTCAACGTGATCTTTAATAAAATGATACCTGATATCTATGTGTTTTGTACGAGAGTGCTGCACGGGATTGCAAGAGATGGCAATTGCACTTCGAGAATCACAGTAAATAGGGATATTGGTGAGTGAGAACCCATAATCGCGTAATTGTGTTCTCATCCACAGCACTTGAGAGCAACAGCTTGCAGCTGCTACATACTCAGCCTCAGCTGTGGATGTGGATACACAATTCTGCTTTTTGGAAGACCAACTCACCGGTCTATCGCCTAAGAACTGTATTCCTCCCGATGTGCTTTTTCTGTCCACTCTACAACCTGCAAAATCAGCATCTGAAAACGCGGTAAGATCGAAATCGGTTCCCTTTGGATACCATAGACCAAGTTCGGGTGTACCCTTAAGATAACGAAAAATGCGTTTTACCGCAGTTAGGTGTGATTCTTTTGGGTCGGCCTGAAATCTAGCACAAAGACATGTTGAAAACACTATATCCGGTCTACTGGCAGTCAAGTATAGTAAGGATCCTATCATCCCTCTGTAAGTTGTATTATCGACACTTTTCCCGGAAGGATCGGTGTCTAACTTGCAGTTGGAGGCCATGGGAGTTGCGATACTCGTGCAAGAGTCTAACTTATACTTCTTGAGAATGTCAAGAGTATATTTCGACTGGTTCACAAAAATCCCATCCTCAAGTTGTTTGACTTGTAATCCGAGGAAAAAGTTCATTTCCCCCATCATACTCATCTCAAACCGAGACTCCATTAGGGCTGAAAAATCCTTACAAAAATTACTGTCAGTAGATCCAAATATAATATCGTCAACATAAATCTGTACTAGCATTATATGTGGGCCTTCCCTTTTAGTGAACAGAGTTGTGTCCACCACACCTTTATAGAAACCGGCAGAAATAAGGAAATTCGAAAGACTATCATACCATGCTCGAGGTGCTTGTTTTAAACCATAGAGGGCCTTATCTAGCACATAAACATGGTCAGGTTTATGTGCATCAACAAAGCCTTGTGGTTGTTCAACATACACTTCCTCGTTAAGTTCACCGTTTAGAAAGGCAGTCTTGACGTCCATTTGGTACACTTTAAAGTCTTTGTGTGCCGCATACGCCAAGAAGATTCTGATTGCTTCGATCCGTGCAACTGGAGCGAAGGTCTCGTCATAATCTATCCCTTCTTGTTGTCGGTAGCCTTTGGCAACAAGTCTTGCTTTGTTCCTTATCACAATGCCGTTTTCATCTCGTTTGTTCTTAAAAATCCACTTTGTTCCGATGACTGTACGGTCTTTTGGCTTGGGAACTAACCGCCATACTCTTAGCTGTTCAAACTGGTTGAGTTCCTCTTGCATTGCAACTATCCAATCCGGATCTGTCAGGGCTTCATCCACACGAGCGGGCTCTATCATACTCAAGAATGATGTGTAGAGACATTCATTAGCAGATGCCCTACGAGTTTGGACTCCTGTTGTTACGTCACCAATGATTTGTTCTGTTGGGTGACTGCGGGTCCATTTGATCTCGTGTGGAAGGGGTGCTCGGGATGGAACCTCTGTGGTTAATATGGGAATGGATGAGGATTCATGGTCAATGGTTTCAAATGATGGTACCACAGGTTCTGGTTCAATTTCCGAGTGTTCAGGTGAAGGAAGAATCGTTGGTATTACATGTGAGGGTATTATATGAGTAGATTCAACTGCGGATGTGTCGGTGGATGATGTGGATGGATGAGGATATGTTGATGAAGAGGGAGTGGAGAAACTTTGCGGCGCAGTTGAACTGGAAGGATTACCTACATTATTAACAACATTAGACACACTAGCGTTAGGACCGAAAAATTCAACATAAAAAGGATCAAATAAATTAACCAAATCAGAAGAAGAAAAAGAAATGGGGTTATTCGAAGAGTCTCCAGGCATTTGAGTAATGTGTGGTCCTGATTGATCAACTTCGGGTGCCAGTTCAGCCAACTCATCAAATGTGACGTGTACACTTTCATTGACTGTTCTGGTTCGGGTATTGAATGCGCGATACGCCTTCGAATTGGATGAGTATCCAATGAAGATCGCTTCATCCGCCTTTTCGTTAAATTTCCCGAGGTTGTCTCTGTCATTCAGCACATAGCACCTGCAACCAAATACACGTAAGTACTTGATAAATGGTACTTTATTCAAAAAGAGTTGGTAAGGAGTTTTGTTAAAGCGCTTATGAATGATGGAGCGATTCTGTGTATAGCATGCTGTTGATACGGCTTCGGCCCACAAGAACGGAGGTAGCTTTGAGTATGTGAGCATTGTACGAGCGGCTTCTACTAGCGTACGGTTACGCCTTTCCACGATCCCATTTTGTTGAGGTGTTCGAGCAGCAGAGTATTGATGCTGAATCCCCTTGGATCGAAGGAAGCCCTCCACTACCGAGTTCTTGAACTCCGTGCCGTTATCTGATCTGATTGATTGTACTGACAGCTGCTGTTGGGTCTCGACACTCTTGATAAAGTCAATGATTTCTTGAGCTGTCTCATCCTTGGAACGCAAGAACCTTACCCAGGTATATCGAGAATAATCATCAACGATAACCAACACATATCGTTTTCCATTTATGCTTTGTGTTCTCATCGGTCCGCATAAATCCATATGAAGTAACTCCAAAACTCTTTTTGTTGATGGTTCGGGCTTTGGTTTGTGAGATGATCGTTTCATTTTTCCTTTCTCACATGCTCCACACAGATGGTCCTTTTCATAGCGTAACTCAGGAAGTCCTTTGACCAATTGCTTCGCAGCCAGCTTGTTGATGTTATCAAAATTCAAATGGGATAATCTTCGATGCCACAACCAAGAGTCTTTTGACGAGGCTTTTGATAGTAGACAAATGTTATCCTTTACTACAAGCTTAGATACGTCAATGGTATAAATGTTAGATTTTCGGGAACTAGTCAAGATTTCTTTTCCATCCATGTTCTTAACACTGCAGTTCTTAGCCCTAAATGTTACTTCTAGTCCTTTGTCACAGAGCTGTCCTATGCTAAAAAGATTATGAGATAACCCCTCAACATAGTCAACGTCCTTGATGACCAGATTATTTAGAACTAAGTCCCCGTATCCTTTTATTTGAGCCTGATGGTTGTTCCCGAATTTCACAGTTCCGCAATACTGTTCAACAACGTTGGACAGTAATTCTCCTCTTCCTGTCATGTGCTTGGAGCAACCCGAATCCATATACCAAATGGAATTAGCTTGAAAAACACATAAATTCATATAATGAAAAACTATATGCATTCAAACACATCCATTTTTAATTGACAATCAAACCGTGTTCTGAACCGAGATGTTCAGAAAACATGATGAGTTAAGACCGGGTCCTGGGCTGTGTGCACAGAAGCCAAACGTGTCGGTTTAAGCACAACCAACAAGCAAAAGAACGGGTCCTAGTCTAAGGTAACTAGAAGCCATTTCTTTGAAGCACGGGTCTTGATCAGAAGTAACCAAGAACCATCTGCATTAAGATCACACAACCTTGGGTACCCACCTCAATATGGGTCCCTTTTTGTTAGGATTTCCAGATTTATATGGTAGGTGTACAGATTTAGAAACCCAACTAGCATTTTTGTGTGGTCCAGATGCATAACCCTTTGGAATCCATTGAAGATTGGATTTATTGGGTTTTGGAACCTTAGGCGCTGAAATTGCCTTCGGTTTTTGTCTTGTTGAGACCTTTTTGACCGTTGCTTTGGTTTTGGGCCTTGGCAACGGACATGTCTCAACTTTGTTTGTGGCCGATGATGCACTATTTTTAGTTTTCTTTTTCCGAATACGTTTAACAGGATAAGGCACAAAAGCATTCATTTCAGGAACCTGTCGTCTATATTAAGTTGGACATAGATTAAACAAATCCTTGAAAGAGTACTTTAACGGAATAGTAGAATTCGGTACATCATTACAAACATTGTCACACACTTTGTTACACAAATTGTCTTTAGAGATTACAGACATCCTATCTCTAGTAACAAATTCACTTGGCATTAAAGCCTTCTTCACAAAAAAACTTGTAAAATCCTGCATGGTGGTTTTTGGGACTCTCCTTATATGATCTGTAGGAACAAAACGATTAGAGTCAGTAAGCATGGAAGATTTAGACTTGACAGACTTTTCTTTTTTGTGGTGAATGGGTTTCTTAAAAGACTTGGATTTTATCTGAGTCCTTTTAGAAACCTCATTCGAAAGCATTTGAGCACTCACCTTTGACAAAGATAGAAGAAGTTTCAGCTGTAGCCTTACCTTTATCTGATGACATGCATGGAATTTTTAGAGAATGAGAAAGTGTTTGTTGTTTTGAAAGATCTTTCAATCGTTGTGAAACTATTTCAAAATTTTCTCTGTAGACAGTGACTTCCACAGTTTGTTGAAAAGATTGATTTATCAATTCTTCTTCTCTCTTAAGAAGAGCATCTTGAAGATCAAGTGCTTTCTCTTGAGACGACTTCAATTTCTTTTCTAAAACAATGATTTGTTGTTGAAGAACTTTTGCAGGAATATAAAGTTGAGGATTTGATTTTTCAGTTTCAGTGTTCAATTCAGTTTCTGAATAAGTTGACGAGAGATCTTCCTCTAAAGTGGGTACTCTAGAAGAATAACTCTCGTTAAGTTCTTCATAATGAAAAGAAATTTCTTTATCTTTACGCGCAACACGTTTCTCATTTTCTTGGTTTAAAACTTCTTTTGATGACTCAAAAAAGAAAGATTTAATACCGGCTCCCATATAATTCATGTCATAAAATACAGGTAAGACATTTTGTGCTTTTTCCAAATATTTAGGATTTTTAAAACCAATTCCCTGTTTAGAATGGTAAAACTTAGTTTCTTTGGGCTGATTTAAATGGATAGTTTATTCTGTTTGACCCCTTTTCAAAAATGCATCGTCAAGGGTCTTTATTCTTGCGTACAAATTTATCCTTTCTTCTTCAATCATTTTGTATTTTTCTAAACTGTCTATATTTTCCATATTTACCACATCTAATTGTTTTGTAAGAACAAAAATTTCTTCTTTTAACGAGAGTTTTTCTTTTGAAAGCGTTTCCATGCAAGATTCAAGGTATATATTCCTATCCTGAACATCTACTTTTTCTATCAACATCTGTTTTATAACATTATGATTAGTTAACCATTTTGCATGATATAATTCAGAAAAATTCTTTCAGAATATGAGCTTGATGTTCAGCCTGTACACACTTTGCAGTTTCAGCTTTTAATCTATCTTGTAGATCAAGTATTTGTGTGTGTAGTGTACATTCATTATCTACAAATAATTTATTTACATGTGCTGGAATGCAATAGGAATATACCTCACTGGACTCTGAACCGGATGTGGAGCATTCGGGATCGTCGGTTGTAGTCATCAGACATGCTGGTGGATGTTTCATTGTCTCCCCCTCAGCAGCAGTGTCTGAATTTGCATCAGTGACATCAGTACAAATCTCCAACCCCTGACGATCAACCATATAGCAATTCTTGCCCTTTTCATCCTCGTCGTCTGAATCTTCAGCATCCCAGTAGTCCTCCTGGGCGACGAGGGCCAACGCATCCGTTCTCTTCTTTGCAGCCTCGAGCTTTCTTTCGTAATACGCAACGTCTCTCTCAAAATTGTTCTTGCATTCCCTAGCAAAGTGGCCGGGTTTGCCACATTTGTAGCAGAGACGTTCATCAGTGGCCTTTGGCTCGTCTGCTCTTGGCTTCTCCTCTCTTCTTTCCGCCGGCCTTTTGTCGGCCCGGCGGTGCTCACGGCTATCATCACGCCTTCTGTCCCGGCGGTCATCCCGACGATCATCCCTTCGATCGTCCCGCCTGTCTTCTCTCCTGTCATCTCTCCTGTCATCTCGCCTTTCGTCACGCCTTTCATAACGGCAATCATCGCGATAGTCGCGTCTGTCATCATACCGGCGATCATCCCTGTCATCCCTGCGGTAGTCATCTCTGCGATAGTCATCGCGGCGGTCATCCCTCCTGTCGTCTGAGTACCTCCGAGGACCAGTGTCATATCGGAGTTGGTTGTTGGTCTTGTTGGAGAACCGTCGTTGTTGGAGACGGTTGGTCCACAAGGCAATCTGTTCTTTGATCGTGGCTTCCTCCTCATCATAGACCTCACGTGGAGGGGAAGCATACCTGTACTGAGATGATGAAGAACCAGGAGCAAAAGATGGTGTCGGAATATGCGTGTTGGTGATCAAGGCTAGGGAATCATTTGGTTTCAACCCTGTGTTGGCTGATAGCAGTAGAGAGGCCAATTGATTTGCCATCAGCTTCTGTTGATCCACATCCCCTTGATATTTCTTAAGCTCCTTAAAGACGACATTTATGGATACCTCAGGAATGTTCAAAACTCTTTTTGTTGCCCTACATGCAAGCTGCCACTCGGGGGCTAAGGCGGCAAAGAATTGGATGTTTATGTCATCCCGATCCTTCTTGATGTGCAGTTTATTCAATTCGTTAAGGACTGCACAAAACCGGGTGAACGTGGATTGCAGAGATTCCCCGTCTTTGGCGCGGAATTCTGAAAACTTTGCCTTCGCCTCTTCAATTTTGGCACGATCATCAAGATCTGCCCCCAGCATTTGGATTCCCAGCTCGTCCCACATTTCTTTTGCAGACATTTTACTGTCTACACCTACCAAAATATCAGTGGGGAGGGCTTGATAAATCAGATATTCTGCCCTCTTATCAGCGTGCTGGCGATCCCTCTCGGCTTCATTTGCCGGCTCTCTTTCAACTTTTGAGGCTAGGACAGGAGGATCAGCCTCGGGTCTGGCAGCAATCTCTCTATAGTAGATGACGGGTCCTTCGGATATTGATTGAAGCATCAGATTCCCGAGAGGTTGCATTCCAACGAATTTCAGGAACCGGGCTTTCCATTGTTCGTACTCATCAGGATAGAGAACAGGTGGTCTGTTCTCAGATCCGAGTACAAGAGCTTCACGAGACATTATGAGTATTGGATTGGTGCTGATAAAGAATATGGAGATCTTAGAGGTGGAAACTGAACACGGATGGGTTGGACTGAAACCAGAATGTTCTGAATTCGGATGCTTGAGTTCGGATGAACAGTGATTCGGATGGAGGAACCGAATTCGGATGGATTGAATTTCGGAAGAAGTGATTTCGGATGAATAGTGAGTCGGATGGGTAGATTTCGGATGACTGGACTTCGGATGGGCCAATTTCGGATCAATAGTAATCCGGATGAAGGTCCTAATTCGGATGTGTGTCGTAATTCGGATGATCTTTTCGGATGACCTAAGTTCGGATGGACCTATGGACCGAATTGTGGCTTCCTCCTCATCATAGACCTCACGTGGAGGGGAAGCATACCTGTACTGAGATGATGAAGAACCAGGAGCAAAAGATGGTGTCGGAATCTGCGTGTTGGTGATCAAGGCTAGGGAATCATTTGGTTTCAACCCTGTGTTGGCTGATAGCAGTAGAGAGGCCAATTGATTTGCCATCAGCTTCTGTTGATCCACATCCCCTTGATATTTCTTAAGCTCCTTAAAGACGACATTTATGGATACCTCAGGAATGTTCAAAACTCTTTTTGTTGCCCTACATGCAAGCTGCCACTCGGGGGCTAAGGCGGCAAAGAATTGGATGTTTATGTCATCCCGATCCTTCTTGATGTGCAGTTTATTCAATTCGTTAAGGACTGCACAAAACCGGGTGAACGTGGATTGCAGAGATTCCCCGTCTTTGGCGCGGAATTCTGAAAACTTTGCCTTCGCCTCTTCAATTTTGGCACGATCATCAAGATCTGCCCTCAGCATTTGGATTCCCAGCTCGTCCCACATTTCTTTTGCAGACATTTTACTGTCTACACCTACCAAAATATCAGTGGGGAGGGCTTGATAAATCAGATATTCTGCCCTCTTATCAGCGTGCTGGCGATCCCTCTCGGCTTCATTTGCCGGCTCTCTTTCAACTTTTGAGGCTAGGACAGGAGGATCAGCCTCGGGTCTGGCAGCAATCTCTCTATAGTAGATGACGGGTCCTTCGGATATTGATTGAAGCATCAGATTCCCGAGAGTTTGCATTCCAACGAATTTCAGGAACCGGGCTTTCCATTGTTCGTACTCATCAGGATAGAGAACAGGTGGTCTGTTCTCAGATCCGAGTACAAGAGCTTCACGAGACATTATGAGTATTGGATTGGTGCTGATAAAGAATATGGAGATCTTAGAGGTGGAAACTGAACACGGATGGGTTGGACTGAAACCAGAATGTTCTGAATTCGGATGCTTGAGTTCGGATGAACAGTGATTCGGATGGAGGAACCGAATTCGGATGGATTGAATTTCGGAAGAAGTGATTTCGGATGAATAGTGAGTCGGATGGGTAGATTTCGGATGACTGGACTTCGGATGGGCCAATTTCGGATCAATAGTAATCCGGATGAAGGTCCTAATTCGGATGTGTGTCGTAATTCGGATGATCTTTTCGGATGACCTAAGTTCGGATGGACTTATGGACCGAATTCGGATGAACCGAATTCGGATGAACAGTGAAGTGCGGAAATATGATGTTTCCGAAATAGGGACAGAGGACCGAATTCGGATGGTCCGAAATGGTGTGGTCCGAAATTAATAAATTTAAGAACAAGTCCCAATTAGTGAAAAATGAAAAGTCTTTGCTGAACTTCGGATGGTCCGAAGTTCGGATTGGACCGAAATGGGGTCCGAAATTGACTTATGGGGTGTCCGAAATTCACCTAAGTATGGTCCGAATTAGGATGATTGTGGGGTCCGAATTTGGTGCCTATGTGGTCCGAAATGCTACAGTATATAATCCGAAATACAGCAGGTTTTTACGTTTTTCTAAGGCAGAAAAGACAGAATTCGATTTTTATCAGTTTTAATGCCTAAAAACAGTTCTAAATGATTTATAAACTATTTTAAACACTTTTGGTGATTTAAAACAACCTAGAAAACACTTAAAACTAGCATGAACACATGAAAAACCCACTTAAAAAACCCATATTTTCAAGCTTCAAAATGGTCGATTCTTGATGATTTTAACAAAGATATGGAAGTAAATGAGTTTAAAATCAGTATATAATGATAATGTGATCTTTATAGAACCATTATAACACAAGAAACTCGAAAAACCATGAAAAATGAAGATCTAACCGGTTGAATATTGAAGAACTTCGAAGAACATGAACAACCCAGCAGAACCCGTAAGTAATCAGTTGAAATCCACCCCTCTGAGCTCTGATACCAATTGTAAATGTGAAATCCCGTATATATTCAGGACCTTAATGATATTCTTATCATATACATGAAGAAACTAGCTCAATAAATGTAATATGATGAAGAAGAGACAATATGAATGTTGAGAGAACAATGGAACAGTGGCGGCTGCTTTTTAATTCAAATTGTCAACCGTGTGTTTTTCTCAAAAGTAACCCTAGGAGCCTTTTTATAGGCTCCTTTAATTAAGTTACAACACTTGGCAACAATGGCCCCTACACTTTTACATAGACATGAAATACATAGAAATAAATACAAGACAAATTACAATGAAAATAATTATTACAAAATAACTCCTAGGATCGAAATAATAAATCTAACACTTTTCTTCAGAGTCGGACAAAACGATTATCTCTTGGCGGGACATGTTTTCTGCTATCAAGGTCCATGCATAGTCTTTTAGTTAGTTACAAAATGTTTAGCATAACTTAAGTGCAGTTATAGTCTAGGGTACTAATGCAACCTAGTTCACTATAACTATGGCTCTGATACCAATCTGTCACACCCTGCAACCCCGGTTGGCAGTGAGGCGTGACGAGTGCGGAAGCGTAACCATTATCATAATAAACGACCACTATATGGTCGTTTTTAAAATACATCGTTAAAGCTTTAAAGCATAGTAATGTTTTACATAGTCTGATATGAGAAATGAAGTTCGCACAAATACAGAGATTTAATTACATAATTAAAATATCCAAAATAATGCAGCTAAATCTCCGTTAAATTGAATATGCATGCGACTCCATGGATGCGGAAGCTTGTAAGTAAAATACGTCCGAGGCATACTTGCCTTAATTTCCTGAAAATACACGCTAAAATACGTCAACAAAAAATTGTTGGTGAGCTCATAGGTTTACACGTAAATCTGACTTGTATGGACAACAATAATAGAGATTGAATTTATAAAATCATAAATCCCTTGTTATGTATTACATATAAACTGTTGGGAAATAGTTTAAGTATACTCAAGCTGTTAGTTTAGACTTCTCAGACTGTTAGTAGATTTTTCATGTAAGAACAAAGTTCATGCTGTTAGTTGAAGAAACTCGAGCTGCCAGTGTAAAAGTTCAAGCTGCCATAGCAAAACAACTCAAGCTGCTCAGTTCATGCTGTCAAGTCATTCATGCTGCTCAACAGTTTCATAAACAGAATGTGCTGATTTTCAGGAAAGATATCTACACGAAGATTCCAGCATATCTACTATCAGAGAAGTCATAGTCCTTCAAGGAAACACGTCCATAAAGCAATATAAATAGACAGAATATTGTATAGAAGACATATGCATATAGAGAGAAGTTTTCTGAATATTTTGAGTCTGTAATTGCTTTATTGTTTAAGTTTTCTTAAGCCTCTATGGTTGTAAAACCCTAAGAACAGTCTGTGTTCTTCGTCTAATCAAAACAGATTAGAGGTGATTGTAATCAGTGAATTCAGCAATACAAACAGTCTTGATTACTTCTTATGTTTTATGCTTTATTGATTCTGAAAGTTTTTGTTAAAATAATTAAGTGTTATTCTGCAAACTTCTTAATTAAACTTTGATTCAAAGCAAGATTATTGATTTATACTTTGATAAATTCAAATCAGTTAATCTTGGTTATTCATAATTTTCATAATTTTTAGATCCTGACAAGTGGTATCAGAGCCACAGGTCGTTCTTTGTTTTTCAAAGTCGAAAACTTTCTTCAAAATTTTTAATCTTTTACAATGGAATTTGAAAATAGCAGCGGTGGATCTGGGCAAGGACTCAAAGTGCCTATGCTCAAGCCCACTGAGTTTGAGATGTGGAAACTCAGGATTCAACAGCATATTCAATTCATTGATTATGCTATATGGGAAGCTGTTGAATTCCCTCCTGCAGTTGATCCAGAACTTGATGCTGAGGGAAAACCAGTCAAAACTCCTCCAAAAACTGAACTTGAAAGGAAGGCTAGAATGAATGAAGTGAAAGCACTCACATTATTACAAATAGCCATTCCTAATGCTTATCAACATCAGTTCAAAAATTTTTATACTGCTCACTCTCTTTGGAATGCCTTAGAGAAGAGGTTTGCTGGTAATGCCAGTACCAAGAGAAATCAAAAAGACCTCTTGAAACAGCAGTATGAAAACTTTTCTGGTGGCAAGAATGAAACCCTCACTCAAATCTTTGACAGGTTCAACAAACTGATAAGTGAACTGGAAAGTGCAAAGGTCAATCTGGATCAAGATGAAGTCAACAGAAAGTTTCTCAGATCTCTTGGAGAAGAATGGACAGTCTATGCTGCACAGTGGAGAACAAAAGACCACGTTGATAGATAGAATTGGATGATCTGTACAACAGTTCTAAGAGTGTTTGAAGAACTGAAATTGATGCTAAAAAGAAATCCTTTTAATTATAATCAAACACTGCTTTCCTTCTGTCCTCTGAAAAATCTATATAACTGTGATTCTTTTTCAGGTGGTGATGGCAATTTCTCTGGAAACTCATTATGAAGCTTTTTGGTGTTGCCAATGATGGATTATTTGCTTTAAATGTTGAAGACTTGGAACAAATTCATCCAGATGATCTTGAAGAGATGGATTTAAAGTGGCAACATGCAATGCTGACCATGAGAGCCAAAAGATTTCTGAAAAGAACTGGTAGGACCAACTTTCAAGCCAAAACAGAAGGCAAACCATCTTTTGATAAATCAAAAGTGGAATGCTATAAATTCCATAAGCTTGGTCACTTTGCCAGAGAATGTAGATCTCAAGGTCAACAGCCATCAAGGACTTCACAGCCCATCCAAGCTTCCTCATCAACAGCACTTGTCTCTCAAGAAGACAATGTGTTTGACTGGAGTGATCAGACAGAGGAAGAATTCCAAAATCAAGCACTTAATGAGAAACATCAAAATGTCTCCTCCACTGAACTACCACTGAGGAAATTCTAAAAACTCTGCTCTCAATCATGTGCAAAAATATGGTTAAAAAGTACAGAGATCATAATGAGAGTCATGTGCAAAACTCTAGCAAGATGGAAAGAAAGGAGATATGAATATATGCAAGCCATAGAAGATCTGGAAAAAACAGATCAATGACTATAAGGATAATTGAATTCAAATGGGGTATGATAGAAACTATCATGAATGGGAGAAAAAGGAACTCAAGTAAGAAAATAGAATCTCTGAAAAAAAGGTAGAAAGAAAACTGAAACCGAAGGTGTTAGAGGCTAAATAGAAACTGAAAATCTGTAACATGATTTAGGTTAACTTCAAGTTAGCAAATCAAAAGCTAGAACACCTAATGGAAGTTCAATTCAAAGATAGAGTCAAATCTCAGGCAATCCCAAAAGAAGGAATAGGATTACAGAGCTACTCCACCTCCATATAATAACAAGTACATTCATCCATGAGTGAAGTTGCTGATAGACTTGTTAATGAACATTAGATGAAGTCTATGACTATTGTAGATCCTATCCTTGATAGCGTCCTGAACCAAAGGAAGATAAAGTCAAAAGAGAGCTGTGGACACAAAGAGTGCCACCCATAGAAGTCCCAAGTTCCCCAGTAAGAAAAGGGAAAAGAGAAGATGAGTGTATGCAATGCTACTCCATCCACAATTCTGTACATTTAACTGTAACACATGCAATCTTCATCAAAAGGAAACTAAAAGAGGTAAAACTGTTTCTATCTGCACATGCCAAAAGCATGGTGTTCAAAAGTTTCCTAAACAACAGCAGGTAAGAGGAAACCAGAGAAACAAGAAACAGAAATTGACAGAAAAGTCTGGTGTTCCAATTCAAACTGTCAAAAGATGCTTTCACTGTGGAAGGAAGAATCACTTAGCCAAGGATTGTTTTTACAAACCAGCTGTTGCAAAACAGACTGTGCATCACACAAAATCAAATCCTAAACAGACAAAGCACTCAAAAGTGAAACCTTCCACAGCAGCTCAAAAGAGAACAGTTGATCACAGATTCTCAAAAGTTTTAAATAAAAAACAGTCCACACATCAAAAACAAGTTATTGGGCAAAGGCCTAAATCAAGTTTTAAAAACAAAAATAAATATGGTGTTCCAAAGGAACAAAAATCTGTTGATCCAAACTGCTAATAGCAAAAGATCAGACTGCTAAGTCAAAATCTTGATGCCTGTTAGTGCAAAAACTGAAACTGTTAACCACTACAAACACAGCTCAAGCTGCTGGGCATCAAACTGGAGCTGCTAGTGAATCATCTTGAGACTGTCAGAAGAAGAATGATCAAAAATTTAGTGGATACCTCATATCATCACTAAATACTCTCCAAAGACTCCATCAGTAGATCTCACCAAATACAAGAAGTCAAAAACAGTTTTTAGTTATGTCAATGTACAAGGCCAACCAAAAACCAATTTGGTTTGGGTTTACTCCACTACTAACTAAGCTGTTATTTGTGCAGGGCAACCACAGGTCTCCTCATAGAACAAGATGACATCTGGACAGTGGATGCTCTAGGCACATGACAGGCAATTCTGAATGCTTGTCAAATTTCAAAGGTTTTGATGGAGGTTTTGTTGCATTTGGAGGCAACTCAAAAGGAGGTAAGGTTACAGGTAAAGGTACTGTTAATGCAGGCAACATGACATTCCATGATGTTCTGTATGTTGAACAGCTTAAGTACAATCTATTGAGTGTCTCTCAAATCTTTGACAAACAAAACATTGTTCTGTTCACAGATTCTGAGTGCATTGTTCTTTCAAAGGATTTCAAAATTCCTGAAAATCTTGTTTTACTTAGAACACCAAGAAAGGACAATGTTTACTGCCTGGACACAGCTCTCTTGACTAAATCAAATACTTTAAGCTGTTTAATATCCAAAGCATCATCAAATGAGTCTGCTCTCTGGCATAGAAGGATGAGTCACATGAACTTCAAGTCCATGAATGATTTAGTTAAAAAGAATCTGGTAAGAGGATTACCACAAAAGGAGTTCATTTGTGATGATCATTGTGTAGCATGTCTTAAAGGTAAGCAACACAAAACTTCTCATAAGGCCAAAGAAGTAAAATCAATCTCATCTGTTCTTCAGTTGTTACATATGGATCTATTTGGTCCAACATCTGTTTTGAGTTTGAATAAAAGGGCATACTGTTTAGTCATTGTTGATGATTTCACCAGATTTACTTGGGTTTACTTTCTTAGGTCCAAAGATGAAACTGCTGAGCTAGTTAAGTCTTTTATTCTTAAGATAGAAAACCAATCCAATTCCAAAGTTAAGGTGATAAGATCAGACAATGGAACTGAATTTAAAAATCAATTTCAAAACAGTTTCTGTGAGTCCAAAGGCATTGCTAGACAATATAGTGCACCAAGAACACCACAGCAAAATGGTGTAGCTGAAAGAAAGAATAGAACATTAATTGAGGCTGCTAGAACAATGCTAGCTGATTCAAATCTGCCAATGACTTTCTGGGCAGAAGCTATTAATACAGCCTGTTATGTTCTAAATAGGGTTCAAGTTGTCCAATCTCAAGGAAAAACTCCCTATGAGTTATTCCATAACAGAAGTCCCCTAATAGCTTTCTTCAAGTCTTTTGGATGCCCATGTACTATTCTTCACACCAAGACTCACTTAGGGAAGTTTGAGAGTAAAGCTGAAGAAGGAGTCTTTGTAGGATACTCAACTCAAAGCAAAGCCTATAGAGTATACAACAGTGTGTCTAAAACAATTGAAGAAAGTGCCAATGTTGAATTTAATGAAAATACTGCTAATATCAAAGGCACTGGTCCTGATTGGTTGTTTGATTTAGATTCACTAACAAATTCTCTGAGCTTTGTTGAGTATACTGCAGGAGCTGATGCATACAGGTTTGAAGCTGCTAACACGAATTCTCATGCTGCCAATACAATTTCTCATGCTGTTGGCACAAAGTCTCAGACTGCTGCAGATTCAACAAGTTGGGATGATTTCACCACTCTACCACTTCTGTCTTGTGATCCTCCAGGGGTCCTGAATGATACAAATCCAGACACTGAAGTGCCACTCCAAAGTTCTGAAAGAACAGCTCCAACACAACAGGAAACAGTCCCAGATTCAAGTCAAGCTGTTTCAGAAACTGAACCATTCACTGGTTCTGATGGAGATGATACAAACCTTGGAACTTCTTTTCAAACAGAGAGAGAGCCCACACTAAGAGTTCACAAGTATCACCCTCTCAATCAAATACTGGGTGATCCAAGCACTCCTGTTCAAACAAGGAAAATGGTTCAAAATGAGACTGCTGCTGCTGAACTAGCAGTTCCTGAATTCAGTCTAGCTGCTTTTGAACATGCCTGTTTCATGTCTCAATTGGAACCTAAAAAGGCATCAGAAGCATTAAAAGATTCATCCTGGATTGAAGCTATGCAAGAAGAGCTTTTACAGTTCAAAATTCAGAATGTATGGACTCTGGTGGATCTTCCTAAAGGTAAGAGAGCAATAGGTACAAGATGGGTGTTCAGAAACAAGAAGGATGAGAGAGGGATAGTCATCAAGAACAAAGCAAGACTAGTAGCACAAGGGTACACTCAAGAAGAAGGAATAGATTATGATGATGTCTTTGCTCCAGTAGCAAGAATTGAAGCCATCAGACTATTTCTAGCATATGCAAGTTTCAAAGGCTTTAAAGTGTATCAAATGGATGTTAAGTCTGCTTTCTTGTATGGGACAATTGAAGAGGAAGTGTATGTGTGTCAACCTCCTGGTTTTGAAGACTACAAGTATCCAGACAGGTGTACAAGCTAGACAAAGCTCTCTATGGTCTTCACCAAGCCCCCAGAGCATGGTATGACACACTGTCATCATATCTTCTACAGAATGGATTCAAGAGAGGCACTCTGGACAAAACACTTTTCACTAAATCCATCAAAGCTGAGATTCTTCTTGTCCAGATCTATGTTGATGACATCATCTTTGGCTCAACTAATGATAGGTTGTGCAAAGATTTTGAGGCCCTAATGCACAAAAAGTTTCAAATGAGTTCAATGGGGGAACTCACATTCTTTCTAGGGCTGCAGGTTAAACAGAAGCCTACTGGTCTATTCATAAGTCAATCAAAGTATGTCAAAGACATATTGGAAAAGTTTGGCTATCAAGACACAAAGGTTGCAAGCACTCCAATGGATCCTCATAAACAGCTCCATACAGACAAAGATGGCATAGATGTGGATATTCATCTATACAGATCCCTTATAGGATCTCTCATGTATCTAACATCTTCAAGACCTGATATTATGTTTGCTGTCTGTGTGTGTGCTAGGTTTCAATGCTCTCCAAAGGATTCTCACTTGGTTGCTGTTAAGAGAATCTTTAGATATCTTAAAGGCCAACCACATTTAGGTCTATGGTATCCTAAAGACTCTCCTTTTGAACTAACTGCTTATTCTGACAGTGACTATGGTGGATGCAACATTGACAGAAAATCCACAACTGGTGGATGTCAATACTTAGGAGCAAGACTGGTCTCTTGGCAATGCAAAAAGCAAACAACTGTCTCCACATCATCCACTGAAGCAGAATACGTAGCAGCTGCAAGCTGCTGCTCCCAGGTAATGTGGATTCAAAATCAGCTAAGAGACTATGGTATGAATTTCTTATCCACTCCTATTTATATTGACAATTCAAGTGCAATTAGCATTGTGCAAAACCCAGTGAAATTCCCAAAAACCAAGCATATAGAAATCAGATTTCACTTCATCAGAGATTGTAATGAAAAGAAGTTAATCCAAGTTACCAAAATACATACAGATGATCAGCTAGCTGATCTATTTACAAAACCTTTTGATGTGGGAAGGTTCACTTTCCTAATATCAAATATTGGTATGGTAAACATGGATTAATTGGTTTTCATTATTATCGACTCAGTATGCTAATTTAAGGGGGAGACACTGTTCCATTGAAAAGTTGCACAACTTTACACTAACAGCATGAGTATTTTCTCATGCTGCTAGTTCACTTTCTCGGACTGCTAGTTATTTTCACTTGATCTGTCAAAGTGTGCAGGGTATTTGGGTAATTTTTCAAATGTGTGCGCGGGACCCAACCTTTTCGAAACCTTTAAAGGTCTCAGTTTCGTTCAGTTGTAACTACCAGTTACATATTCTTCTTCCACGGCCTTCTGCTTTCTCTCTGAACGAATCACACATTCTTCTTTCAAACCCTACAACCATCGTTTGTTCATCCATGGAGTTCGTAAAAGAGCATAACTGCCTCCCATACACCCTAAAACACTCTGAACTTCAACCGTTTCATGCAATGATGGATTTCCTCAGGCACTCCCATATTCATTATGCCCTAACCATAAACCCTACTATATACATCTCCCATATTGAACAGTTTTGGAATCATGCTTCTGTTCAAACCATCAATGGAGTGCCTACTCTCATATCCAAGATTGATGGACCTGTCATCAATATCACTGAGGAATCCATCAGACATCACCTGCATCTTCAAGATGCCTCAGGTATGACCGACCTATCCCTTCAAGCTTTACATTTTGGTCTTCAAAACATTGGTTATAGGGGTCCTGCTGATTCTTTTACTTTTCTTAAGGCACATTTTTCTCCTAAATGGAAATACCTTGTGCACATTATTCAGCAATGTTTAAGCCCCAAAAGAACTGGTTGGTCAGAATTTTCTTCTAACATTGCCACTGCCTTAGTGTGCTTTTCAACAGGCCAACGGTTCAATTTTTCAAACATGATTTTTCAGGGGATGTTAAGGCATCATTCCCTAAAGAATGGGAAGTTTTTAATGTATCCAAGATTTTTGGCAGAAATCATTGCACACACCTGCACTACTTCTCATTTACATAAGAGGATACATATTTCCCATAGGCACTCACTATCTTCTATCAAAAGGCTGATAAAGCCAAGTGCCAATTTTGTAAGTGTAGATGCTCCATTGCCCTCTGCAATGATGAACATCATTTCAGGAAACAGAGGAGAGGGTCTTGAGCAGGCTCAGCCTAACATTACTGCTACAACCCCAAGACCCCAACCCACTCCTCATGATACAAATATTCCCTCTGATCCTTTTGTACAGCCAACATGCCCACTCAGAAACACATACAAAAGAAAAAGGGGACCAGGAGCTCCTTCCTCCTCCTCCCATCAGCAAGAGCCATATATCCCTGTGCAGGAGGATACTCCTGCACAGCATATCCAAAGGGAACCACTAGAGGAAACTCCCATCCTCACTCAGGAGGTGAACATCTCTTCAGAGATGGTTCATATGGGTTCTGTGGCTGGCACTACTGATGTCTCTGCAAAAGAGGCACAGGACAGTGCCAACATAGCTAAGACCACGCCCATGGCAACAGCAAGTGTGCAAACACAAGCTGGAAGTCCCCAGAACCAAGAAAAGAGGGGCCCAGAGGTTTCTACTTCTGGTATTAATGTCAGTGATAGATCACAAGCACCACAGGTGTTTTCTGATCTTGAGACTAGTCTGCAACTTATGCTTTTGACGGATCCCAAGCTGAAACCTGTTGTAGCTATGTTGGAATACCAAATGTCCATCATTGCTGCACAGGGTGCACAAATAATGGCCCTAAAGCAATCAGAAATGGCTCAAAATCAGAGGATGGATTATCTTCATAAGGGGTTTACCCTTTGTGGAAATAAGCTCATTCAATTAGAGCGTTTGATTCAAACCCAAGGGGCAAAGGTTGTAGGTCCTTCTGACCAAACCAATGCTTCCAAAAAGGGGGAGAATCAGGAGGTTTCCAAATCAGTCCAAGCAGCTCCAATAACAACAACAGTCCAAGTAGCACCAACAGTCCCAGTTTCTAGGCTAGCAGTCCCAACAGCTTCTCAAGCTGTTAGCCTAGAAACTCAAGCTGCTCCTTCAAAAGTCACTGGAGTTGTGATCAGAGAAGGAATTCAAGCTCCATCAAGCACAGTCCAAGCTACAACATCTGCTACAAAAGACAAGGGCAAGGGCATTCTTATTGAATCTCCAAAGCACAAATTCTCCTCCAAAGAAGCCCAGATTGCCTTTGATGCTGAAGTTGCCAAAAGGTTAGCAGAAGAACAGGATAAAGAATTAGATCAGCAAGCCCAGCCCCCAATAGATGATGATGAGACATTAGGTGATTACCTAAAGGGGTTTGTGGGCAAACAAGGTGAAAAGAAGAGAAAGATGCCAACAGGGCACACCAAGGCTGAGCACAGAAGATTCTTAATCAATTTTGCCTTTGCAGCAGGTATTCCAAAGAAAATGGCTCAGTCCATGACTACTGAAAGGCTGCAGGAAATACATGATAAAGAAATGGAGAAAAGAAAGAAAGCAAAAACCTCCCAAGAAGTCCAATCATCACAAGAACCAGCTCAACCTACTACAAGTCATATTCAAGCTGCTGCCAGTACACCTGTTCCCACTGATCAAGCTGCTCTTTCTATTCCTTCATCGGTTAAAAGGGTGCTCTTTGAGCAACAACTACAAAAGGCCATGGAGATAGAGAAGTTGATTGATCAACATGATTTTACAAAGCCTCAAATCAACTACTGGTTTGCTAAGTCACTGGATGACCGTGACTTGAAAATTAAGTTTGTGATAAGAAGAGAGTCTGGACCAGAAGAAGAATATGATACATTTTGGCAGATGGTTCAGAAGTTGACCAGAGATGAGCTTATCAGAATGCACAACATTGGGTCTGTATCACAAGTTAGATCTTCTCTACCACAAGTGAAACAAGTCATCAGAGATCTGAAGTTCATTGTTGATCCTGAATTTATTAGAAAAGATGTAGAGGATGCCAACAAGCAGGGATTGAAAATCAAGGAAGTCAATATTTTTGTCAAATCCAGGACTTACAGAATCAAATTCACAGATGGATCTGGTATGTTCTTTAATCTTGAATTCTATGATCTTCCAAAGAATATACTACTCCAGATGAAGTCTGTCAGAATATCTTGTGATAGAGATGAGCTAAAAAGAGAATTTTTGAAGGCTGTAGATCAGAAACTTGCACAATTGTAAGTTTTTGAAAGCCTTGGTTTATAAATAACAGTTTACTTATTCATTTCCATTTTTGTATAGAACTTAAAGTCTTGTGTAAAGAATTTAAGTTAGGGGGAGATTGTTGGGAAATAGTTTAAGTACATTCAAGCTGTTAGTTAGACTTCTCAGACTGTTAGTAGATTTTTCATGTAAATACAAAGTTCATGCTGCTAGTTGAAGAAACTCGAGCTGCAAGTGTAAAAGTTCAAGCTGCCAGAGTAAAACAACTCAAGCTGCTCAGTTCATGCTGTCAAGACATTCAAGCTGCTCAACAGTTTCATAAACAGAAAGTGCTGATTTTCAGGAAAGATATCTACACGAAGATTCCAGCATATCTACTATCAGAGAAGTCATAGTCCTTCAAGGAAACAAGTCCAAAAAGCAATATAAATACAGAGAATAGGTCATTCTATTGTATAGAAGTTTATAGAAGTTTATAGAAGTTTTCTGCATATTTTGAGTCTGTAATTGCTTTGTTGATTAAGTTTTCTTAAGCCTCTAAGGTTGTAAAACCCTAAGAACAGTCTGTGTTCTTCGTCTAATCAAACAGATTAGAGGTGATTGTAATCATTGAATTCAGCAATACAAACAGTCTTGATTACTTCTTATGTTTTATGCTTCATTGGTTCTGAAAGTTTTTGTTAAAATAATTAAGTGTTATTCCGCAAACTTCTTAATTAAACTTTGATTCAAAGCAAGATTATTGATTTATACTCTGATAAATTTCAAATCAGTTAATCTTGGTTATTCAGTTTTAGATCCTGACATAATCCGGCTTTATGCATAATGCAAGCCAACTTAAAATTAGTACATACAAGATATATAACCTTTTACAGTTTTACTTAGCTTTTCCTTTTTTAAAAACCGATATTTTACCATTTTCACTTATGAACAAATCTTTTGAAATGCAACGTACAGTGCAATTAAAAAATATTTATTATTTTTCTTTTAAAAAAGCAACTGCAGGAAAAAAAAAATTAGAAGATGAAAAACAGTCATCACTTATTGGAGTTATAACAGAATTTCAGTTATGTAATCAGTTATGTAATGTATTCTTTTAGTTAGAGAATTTGTTAGTTAGTTAGTTTGTTAATTTTTCACTCTATAAATAAGTCAGCTGTAAGCTTCTTTGAAGTATCAATGAGAATCATTTTTTTCTCATCTTCTTAATTCATACTGTTAAGATGGTATCAAAGCGATCGGTTTGATCTGTTCTTTTGTTTCTTCTTCCGCAATTCCTTAAAACCCATTTCACCATGAGTGGACCTGAAACCATTAATCCGATCCTCAATTCATTATCGAATTCAAATTCGAATAATCTCAATCAGAAGGGAAATGATCCGAATATGTTTCTCGTTTCAATTCCATTATCTGGTAATGAAAATTATATGCAGTGGAAATTCTCTATTCAATTGGCTCTGGGGGCGAAAAGAAAGGTAGGCTTCATTGATGGCTCTTCGACCTTGCCTGAAACAGATGGTAATGAGCTTGATGAATGGATCAGTAACGATTGTATGGTTCGTTCCTGGATTCTAAACGCAATTTCAAAGGATATTGTTGGCGCCTTCATATTTTCAACTACTGCGAGAGAATTATGGCTGGAATTAGAAGAACATTTTGGAGAAAGCAATGGACCTTTGATCTATCAGTTACAGAGGCAAATTGCTTCAATCACACAAGGTGAATCTTCTCTTTCAAAATACTATACTAAACTGAAACAATTGTGGGATCAATTGAACTGTCTTGTTCATTTGCCTCCCTGTAATTGTGGATCTGCTAAGGCTATAGCAGACTTGAACTCTTCTACGAAGTTGATGCAATTTTTGATGGGACTTAATGACACCTATGATAATCTGAGAAATCAGATACTCGTGTTAGATCCTCTTCCTTCTGTTCATAAAGCTTACTCAATGGCCTTACGTGTTGAGAAACAAAGAGAAGTCCAAATTAATTTTTCTATTCCGGCAGAAGCATCAGCTATGATGGTCAAAACATCTAGCTACAAACACAACACTAAGAAAGGCTTTCAAGGAAAGAACAAAATTGATAGATTTTGTGATCATTGTAAAGTTAATGGTCATACAAAAGATGTTTGTTTCAAGTTGGTAGGATATCCTGATTGGTATAAGGAATTCAAGGATAAAAAGAAAATGAATTCAAATTCTGCACATATGGCAGAATTAAATACCAAACATATTGATGACAACCCTCTGTGCATTGCTGAACAAGAAATCGATAATGCCTCTGCTTCCATGCAAAAACTGTTTCAACAGTTCAATAATTTCATGAAGGCTAATCAGCAGTCAAATGGGCATCTGGCAAATCTTTCTCACTTTGGAGATTTTGCAGGTATGAATTATTCTCTAATCAACTCACTAAGAACTGATAGTTTTGATAAAGATATATGGATTCTGGACACTGGAGCAACTGCACATATGTGTGCAAATTTATCTTCATTGAGTGAGCCAAGTTTACTCACTTCATATACTCCTATTTTTTTACCTGATGGTTCACTAAAATCAGTAAGTCATACTGGTTCAGTTATTTTGAATGCAAGATTGGTTCTTAAGGGTGTTCTACATGTACCTGATTTCAAGTGTAATCTTCTATCAGTAAAGGCTTTGACAGAAAGTGCAAATGTTGCATTCATGTTTCTGCCCAACTGTTGTATCTTACAGGACCTTCAAACTGCTAAGATTGTGGCTCTAGGAAGAATGATGGGAAAGCTGTATGTTCTGGACAAGCACAGTCTCAATTTCTCTTTTGATCAGAATTCTATTCCTAAGAATGTGGTTTTCAAGAAGGTTGATAGTTGTAATGTTGCTGATGATTGTAATAAAGAGTCTTTTTCTTTATGGCACAAGAGATTAGGACATACATCATCATCTGTCATGCAACATTTGGATTTTATTCCTGCTGAAATGAATACTGAACTAAGTCCTTGTATACCATGCCATCAAGGAAAACAACAGAGACTATCATTTTCTAATAGCAGTTCAATTACTACCAAGATTTTTGATCTTATACATGCTGATTTGTGGGGTCCTTATAGATCAAAGACTATTACAGGTGCTTCTTTCTTCCTTTACAATTGTGGACGATTTTTCAAGGTCAACATGGACTTTCTTATTATCTGATAAGTCTCAACTTTTTCAGACAATTTCTAATTTTTTGGCTTATGTCAAAAATCAGTTCCAAACCACTGTGAAGATTATTCGAACTGATAATGGGACTGAGTTTGTGAATCAGAATTGTCACAAATTATTTTCATCATTAGGGATACTACATCAGAGGAGTGTTCCTTATACTCCACAGCAAAATGGGAAGGTTGAAAGAAAGCATCAACATCTTATTCAGGTAGCAAGAGCATTAATTTCTCAAGCAAGTTTGCCAATCTGTTTCTGGGGTTATGCTGTGCTAATGGCAACATATATAATCAATATACTTCCTACTAAGACTCTCAAATGGAAAACTCCTTTTGAGTGTTTGTACGATAAAGCACCTTCTTATTCTAATTTGAAGGTTTTTGGTTGCCTATGTTTTGCTACAAATACAATACCACACAAAACAAAGTTTGAATCACGAGCAGTTACCTGTTGTTTTATAGGATATAATACAGGACAAAAGGCTTACAAGTTATATGATTTGACTAACAGAAAGGTGATCATGTCAAGAGATGTTGTGTTCTATGAGTCAATCTTTCCCTTCTCAAAAAATGCCATTGGGGAGATTGACATGAAAGCTGTTGTTCCTAATGTTGTTACTGAAGATAATATTTCAGAGGAGATATTTGAAGTAAATCAACAAGACTTTATCCCTTCAAGTGATTATAACTCTGATCAGAATGATGTTGATGTTCTTGAAGATATATCATTTGAAGATAATACTTCAAATCCAGCAGATCAAATATCATCCTCAAGGGTTAGTACAAGAACTAAGAAGACTCCATCTTGGTTTAATGATTATGTTATGCATTGCACATCAGATGGTTTTAAAGCTAAGGCCAGAATTCTTACTTCTCCTCATTTTCCACCTACATTTCCATATGTTAAGTCTTCAATGCTTACAACTGAACATATGAGTTTTCTTAGCTCTGTTTCACAAGTTAGTGAACCTACGTCTTATGAACAAGCCTGTGAAAGCAAAGAATGGGTTGATGCAATGGAGAAGGAATTATCAGCATTAGAAGAAAATAATACATGGTCTCTTGTTCAACTACCAGAAGGTAAAAAGCCTATTGGAACAAAATGGGTTTACAAGGTAAAGTTGCATCCAGATGGTAAAAAAGAAAGATACAAAGCCAGATTGGTTGCAAAGGGGTATAATCAAGTTTATGGAATTGATTATCTTGGTAGTTTTTCTCCTGTAGCAAAGGTTGTAACTGTGAGGATCCTTCTATCACTGTCTGTTTCAAAGGGCTGGATTTTACATCAGTTAGATATCAATAATGCTTTTCTACATGGATATTTGAATGAGGATGTGTATCTCATTCCACCAGCAGGATATCATAAGGTGCAGAAAGGAGAAGTATGCAAGTTAAATAAGTCTTTATATGGCTTAAAGCAAGCAAGCAGACAATGGAATATAGAATTTTGTGAAAAACTTGTATCATTTGGCTTTCAACAGTCAGCTCATGATCATTGTTTGTTCACAAAAGGAGAAAATGAGAGTTTCATAGCTCTCATAGTATATGTTGATGATGTATTAATCACTGGTCCTGATGAAAAACTGATCAAGGAAGTAAAAGAGTTTCTGCATACTGCTTTTACTATTAAGGACCATGGTGTGGCAAGTTATTTTCTGGGAATCGAATTGCTAAGAACTGAAAAAGGACTTTATGTCAATCAGAGGAAGTATGTGATGGATATTCTGTCAGATGCTGGTTTAATAGGAGTGAAACCTGCTTCTACTCCGATTAAGAAGAATATTCAATTGGCTGCAGACATGGGAACACTTTTACATGACCCTGAAAAATACAGAAGGTTGGTTGGGAGACTTTTGTATTTGAATTTTACAAGACCTGATATCAGCTATGCAGTTCAACAATTAAGTCAATTTGTTCATTCTCCTACTGATGTGCATTGGACAGCAGCACTTCATGTACTCAAGTATTTGAAAGGTTGTCCATCAAAAGGGTTATTTTTTTCAAAGGAGTCAGCACCTATCACTATCAATGCTTATAGTGATTCAGATTGGGCCAATTGTACTGATACAAGAAGATCTTTAACAGGATTTTGCATCTTCTTGGGAGATTCATTGATCTCATGGAAGACTAAAAAGCAGAAAACTATTTCAAGATCATCATGTGAAGCAGAATACAGAAGCCTTGCAGCTACTGTATGTGAATTGTTATGGATCAGTTATATTCTCAGAGATTTTCAAGTAAAAATAAAGATTCCTGTATCTTTATGGTGTGATAATAAGGCTGCTATACATATCACTAAAAATCCTATCTTTCATGAGAGAACAAAGCATTTGGATATAGATTGTCATCTCGTCAGAGATCAATTTAAATTGGGTTTTGTTCAACCAAAACATATACCCACAAAACATCAGCTGGCAGATTTTTTCACAAAAGGATTGCATGGTCCTCAGTTTCAACATCTGTTATCCAAGTTGAATCTTGATGACATACATCAAGGTTCCACTTGAGGGGAGGATATTGGAGTTATAACAGAATTTCAGTTATGTAATCAGTTATGTAATGTATTCTTTTAGTTAGAGAATTTGTTAGTTAGTTAGTTTGTTAATTTTTCACTCTATAAATAAGTCAGCTGTAAGCTTCTTTGAAGTATCAATGAGAATCATTTTTTTTCTCATCTTCTTAATTCATACTGTTAAGATCACTTCCTTTTATCTCGATACAAAAATACTTGATCGTCACCTACATTTTAGTTTTTACAACGTAGGCGTATGAATTAGAGCACTAAATATGTATAATTTGTTGGAGTCCAATGTCAAGCATCTTTTAGGTCCAAGAATATTGTGTACGAAGGCTACTAGTAATTCTTCAAATTTTGTGGTGTCCATGAACCCCACAAGGTAAAACATGGGTTCGTATGCTAGTTGATGCAAGAAGAACTTGTAATTGTATGTTTGACCGACGAGTTAGAGACAGTATATCCAACTCCATGCAGATTTTTTAATCACGTTTAAAAAGAAAGGTGTATATTTAGATTAAATTATTTAAAAATAAATTTAAAAATTCACACATAAATGAGTAAATGACTATGAGTTTATGAGGCTGCATGTTTACAATCCAGAATATCAATAATGGTGCAGACATGCAGTCATGGTTAAAGGTAAACCCATTCAATTTTTTGCCCATTTCAACCCGTTGATGGTCTTCCTTCCCACCCATTACAACCCGCAAGAACATTTTAGACTACCCATTACAATCCATTCAATTTAAGTTACAGTCCATTTCAACCCTATTTTTACTATACGGATCCATTTTGCCAGGCCTAGTTAGAGTAGAAGGGAATGGAATGGATCCAAAACATGATTGTGATGTTTAATTTGTAGGTATAACATCTTAAAATGAACTAGAAGAGATTTGGATTTGGAAAACGACAGACTTTCATTCCATATCAATATGATATTCATAATTATTAATTTCTGACAAAAAACCTCTATGAAGATGAACCTACTAAATTTGCAGGCTTAAAGGAACTGACGAAGCAAAGATCTCTGAGAGCGAAGCTTAACATTCACGGTCACATATAAAGAACATTAAGGGTGCGTTTGGTACAGAGAAATAAGGCTAGAGAAATGGAAATAAGAGAATTCCCATATTAACAAACATGAGAATTCCTTTTATTTCCATTTCCCTAGCCTTAACTCTCTGTACCAAACGTAGTGTAATAGTACTAGTTTTTTGTTTGATTGTAGACCCTCCAATACTGGGCCTGAGAAGTAAGCAACGACTCCTTTGGCCAAGGATTAAAGCCTCGTCCGTATAAGGAGGCCCAAAGGCTTTCGGGTTTTTTGTATATTACCCTGATGATTTCTGAAGTTGGAACCTGACATCTTTAGAACAAGAATTCAAGAATTAGTATAAATGTTTCCTCCTCTTATGCTTCATTTTATTATAATGTCAAAATTTATAATATAGAATATTAGATTGTTATTTTGTTGGTTGTTTAAGTTTAACATTAAGTTACGTTATGAATAGTTTTGTCGTAAAATCTTGATTTATTAACATATGTACTGCAATGGAGCTTGTGAAATCGGATTGTGCAATTCAATCGGTTTTTTTTGAATAATTGTTGCATTTGCACCATAGAAAAAAGAGTTACTTGTTAATGTTTCAGACAATGATGTAATAACTTACGCCCTGTTTATTTTTCATTAAGAGGCTCTTAAAAGGGTCTGAAAATTAAACTTCAAATCTATAATAAATTAAGTTTTGTTTGTTTAGTTTCAGAGTTAAAAGGTTGTAACATCTGAATTTACCTCTTAATTTTAAGAGGAAAGCTTGGATCTGAAAAATAATTAAGAGGTTCCTTTTTTTTATTTTTAATTTACAAACCCTAAAACTATTAATCATATTAATTATTATAATTTCAGTTATCTTTTTTGAGGTGTTGATTAAAATATAAGTCCAGTTAATTCTAATTAAAAAATATTTATCATATTATTTATTATAATTCAATTTTGTTTATATATATTAATTAATTATATATAATATTTTAAAGTAATATTTTCCAGATGTTTCATATTACGAAACAAATAATCTTAAGATCACATCTTAATTTCAGATTTTAGACCACCTCTTAATTTCAGATGTGGTTTTCAGACTTCAACATTTTAACCACTTAAAAAACAAATAGCACCTTACTCTTAAAAGATTAAAACACATAGAGAGCAGTTATAGAATGTAATTTATTTTGATTTGTAACTACTAATAACATTGTATCTTTTAATTTTTAGATTTTTATTTAATCAAGGTGAGCCGACCCAAATTTGTGAGGGTCTGTTTGAAAGACGGCTAACACTTGTACTCTCGTAGCGTTGTAAAATTCCGACCCCTATGCAAATTATTCTTGGATCCGCCACTGCCTGGAGAGCCGGCATATCCGGTGCCTGAACGACGACATCAAGGTGTCAGGCCTCATTCATGGTTTGCATAAGGCCAAAGGGTGTCGTTGCCATGGATGCTACCAAAATCTGCCGCTACGTCAGCGCCACGTCAGTTTTGCCATTCTTTGCTATTTTGATGCCATTCTGAGGGTGTGGTTGCCATTCGATTTAATTTTTTTTTTTTTTTTTGCATTTAAAACTTAAAAAAAATATTGAAATAAAAAATAACATTTAATTAATAATATTAAGATTAAACATAACATAAAACATTTAATTAATAATATTAAAATTAAACATAACATAAAACGTTCAACTTAATAATTAAGACACTAAAACTAAAAAAATAAAAAAAACATACTTAAAAAAACATTAAAAAACTTAAACTTAACATTTTTTTTCTAAAAAAACATACTTAAAAATAAAATCTACAATCCCCATTTTTTTTTCTATTTCTTCCTTTTGTTTCATCGCGACTTCGAGTTGTCTTCCGGTCAAATGACTAACGTCTTTGAAATAAACTCTCAAGTCACGAGCTTTTTGTCTCGCGACAAGATCTTGTTTTTTTAAATCCAAATATTCGCCTAAGCGATTTTGTAACCCAGCTATATTTGCCGTCATGGCTTCAAGATCTTGTGAACCCGATGTTGGCGTCGTACCGGAACTTGTTGCCGCTTTACCCTTACGTTTTGCCGCGTTCCTTCCAATCGGCCGTGTGGGTGGGGGAACCTCAAACGAGTCGTCATTGTCGTTAAGGTTGATTCCGATATGCGCATCCGACGACATGGTGAACTCGTTAGAGTTCGTTGTTTTTGATCGTTTAGACCCACGTTCGATAAAATCGTCGGCCGTCGCAACACGTTGCCAAGTTGGAGAATCTTTTACGACCGACCAAACTTCGATATGTCGAAACGGATACCCATTCGCGTCTTTAAACATTCCAAGTGCTTTTTTAGAATGTTGACGTCGTTTTGACCACTTTCCCATTAGATGGAATGAAATATTGCCGAAAATTGTTTAACGACAGCGTTGACATTCCTCCATTTTGTGTATAGTTGATCTTTCGAACGGTAGGCATTTTTCCCCATTTCTTGGTGGAACCTAAACCGAATTCGATTTCAAAAGTCTTTCCTATTTTCGTCGGTACTAGTAATAGGATCTTCAGAAACATCGAGCCAAGCTCGTGCCAACGTCTTCTCTTCTTGCGGGGTCCAATGTTGAGTAGGAGCCCTCGTTGTTGATTTTTTTTAAATCTTTCGTAGTCGGCTCGTGTTCGGGATCCACTTCGACTTCGGGTTGGGTAATATGTTGAGATGGATGGGTGCCGAATGGGGATAAGGTTGGAGAAGAGAGTGGTTGGTACTCCGTATACAGATTACACGAAGTACCAACAAATGCATCACAATTCACGCGTGATGCATCAAATTCCCCGCTTGATGAACCAAATTCTCGCGTGATGCACCAAATTCCCGCGTGATACATCGACTTTCTGCGTGATGCATCACCTGATCCAATGGCTATAAAGTGGTTCCCGGGTATTCCGATGCATATAGGTTTTCCATTGAACCCACCCCTATATATATATATGTGTGTGTGTATATATATATATATATATATATATATATATATATATATATATATATATGTATATATAGGGTCGGGATCAATGTTGTACCATGTTAGACTGGGGAACCAGAGTCCATTAATGTTTGGTTATAAGTTTTAAGGGGTAATATAGTCAATTAGATTTATATTAAATAATAGATGACAACTAATAAATTAATGAATTCCTTAATTATAGGGATTTACTTCCATAACATATCTATAATAAATTTCAAAATGAGATTTAATGAACATGTTCAATTGGATTCGACAATGAGTTTTAGTGAACATGTTCAATCAAAATCGACAATCGGTTTTAGTGAACATGTTCAATTGGATTCGACAATGGGTTTTAGTGAACATGTTCAACCGGATGTGTCAAATAAATGTATTTATTATTTTTTTCAAACCGTTCGTGAAGGCTCAATTTTATTTACACGTTATTGAACATGTGCAATCAGGGTTTATTGTTTTTTTAGTCGTTGTTAACCGTTTTGGTGATAAACCAATATTGACGGTATTGAACTTGTTCAATCATGGTTTATGGAGTGTCATCTTTGCACATGTTCAGTATAGGTGTAAGGAATAATATTAACTGAAATTGAGATTTTCATGGGATACACAGAATCTTTGATTCTAATTTAAACTTTTTAATACCATTTTTACCCCCAACATTAATTAATGTGGGAAAGAATTTTAAGCAAAATTTATATTATATTTTAATGATTTTTTAATGATTGGCTACAAATGGTTCCCCGGTACCCCAGTCTAACATGGTACCTCATTGATCTTGAATCTACACACGCGCGCGGTCGGAAGGGAGGGAGAGAGAGACATCGCTCGGCATTGAGATGCCGATGCCGAATTCCCTTTTGCCGATGCCGAGGTCTCGGGGCGATGTTCCCCATTGCCGAGCTCGGTATCGAAGCGTTGCCGCTCCCACTCCCTGAAGCCTAACAACCACCGGTGGAGATTCTGTCACAGGACCAGATTTAGCAATATACTAATAATATGATTGAAAAGACATTTCCAACACCCATAAATTGACAATAACTTTTAATCTCATATGCTAAAAGTACTTAATTCCGACATCATTTTTCTTTGTACCATGCTAATTCTATTGCATCATCATCTTTTTCATCATTTCAAACAAAAATAATTGTATAACAATTAATTTCATAACTTAATTAAAATAAAACTTATAGTACATTATTCGTACCCACCCTATCGGAGCATTATATAAAAGTGCAAAGTCCTTATCCGTCCATCGAAATGAAGTGAAGTAACATGTTCCAAAATTCTAACAAGGATGACATATTCCTTCAACTATTTATTTTCAATGGAAACACACCACAAGTCCACAACCATCACCAACCAATACAAATACATCTATACATTCGTATCGTCTAATGATTTGTTTATATTTGTTAGAGTTTATTATGAAAAAAATAACATTTTTTCATGTTTTTTGTTCTTACATTCTTCTATTTTTTTTTTCAAAAAAGTTCTCAAGTTAATTTTTTTATTAGAGTCTGGCTGTTCAGTTCAGTTTACCAATTATAACCGGTCTTTAATGGTCAAATTTTACAAACTAAAAAAAAAAAGTTAGCTTGATAACTTTTCTTGAAAAAAAATATTGAGTGACGAAAATATAAAAAACATAAAAATATGTTGGTTATTTCATAATAAACCGTGTTAAGTATCAGCGATTACCAAGACGGAGAAGTTACCATCAAGGTCATGTGGCCACTAGCAAAGTAGGAATGACAACAATATCTACATTGAGCAACCAACCGATTGGATTCTCGTTGTTGCTCACCAGGCCCATTAAATAACATATGTAGGCCTCCAGATCCATTGTGCCCTAAAACTTTTGTTAAACTTATATCATTAGTTTAGGAGGATATGTGACTACTCTAGAAAAGTGAAAAGATACCATGAATGACAAATTCTCTAGGCTTGGTTTTAGAATAGGAAAGATATATATTTTTTTAAGATGATGGGAGTGGGTATCATTTTTCACTTTGTATAGCTCAGCACCACGTCAGTTTTTTTTCTCACCGTCATTCTTCACATTTCTATTATGAAAATACCCATCTTTTTTTAATATTTTTATCTTTCTTACCTTTTAATTAATAAAACAGTATAAATGGTCAATTGAAGGGGGAAAAAGAAAAAAGAAGGAAAGAAGCCATTGAAAGGTTCCCAGGCCGAGTAGGGCTTGATATAGTCGTGCCTCTTAAGGGGTTGTCGGGTTGGTGTGGCCGACGGCCTCCATGCCTCCATTCCATGTGGCAACCCCTCCCACTTATAATAATAATGGCTTGCATAGTTTGATAGTTATATGATTTTTTTTAATAATAATAACAATTCACGGATTTCATTTTCAATATAAATGACTATCATTAAAGGTTACTTGCTTTCATATTTTATATTAATTTATAAAGTTTTTTTAAATTAGTTATCACATAACATGGTATTTCTTTGATTATTAAAGGGGCAAATTGAACTATTTGGATTATTTTTAAAAATTCTATATGGGTCTGTCTTAGGAAGATACATTTCTCCTTTTAACGAGGATATAATGAGTTTTAAAACAAGTTGTCAATACTTAATTATCATACTTTACTATTATTGTTTAATATTTTTGGAAATTTATAACCATCTTTATAGTTTATAACCATCTTTAAGTGCTAGTTTATAAATACCATGCAGGGCCACCCGAATCCAAGAAACGACCTTGTTGCTCTCTAACTGCGACAGAGGATGAAACATCTTGGGGTTGAGGTGCTAATGGAGATGAGTGGCTTTTTATGATAAACGTCAAGTCATGACTTGTTAGAATTCCCACCCATGTTATGGGGTGGTGGAAAATCAGAACTAAACCGCGAACTTTATAAATTGTATCGGAACTAGATCAGATCAAACCTGAATCGATACCAAATGCTTCGGTTCTCGATTTTGATATATTTTTTTTTAAAATTTGGTTTTGATTTAATATACTTTTCATTATAAAAAACATAAAATATTAAAACCAAACCTGTATCAGCATAATCCGATACTCAGTTTCACATTTTCATTTTTCAAACTGGTTGAGTTCCATCTTGAACCATCGTACGCACCTCAACCACATGTGTACGTGTGCACACATAAATAGTAGTTTGTTATATAATTGGGCTCGGGTTCAGGGATTCGAGAGTCATTTCACGTCCTCTCGTTTTCGGTTTCTAAATTTAGGGTATTCCCATTATGACCCCAAGGTCGAATTGCCAAATTGGGTTTTACACAAACCGGATCCGGATTTCGAATTTGCCCTTTTTCCCGAGCCATTTAGGCCCAAAAAGAGAGAAGGAATCCGCTGAACGCTGGCACACTATAAACTTCCACGAACCTAACTGCAAACCCCCCAACTCTCCCACTATCTCTCTACACAAATACACATTTTTTGCGTGTCTTCATCATCCTAGATCGTACTCCTCTTCTTCTTCAATGGGGATTCATTTGCATCGAGCCTTCTCTTCTCTTCTTCTTCATCTCGCTATCTTCGTTTTAGGTAAATTTCTATTTTCATCATTACTCTGTTTCAATTTCTGTTTGTTTACTTCGTGTTACTTGTAATGTAATGCAGCTGAGCTGTTTTGTTATGTCTGTTGGATCGTCGGAAGTTATTAGCTGATAAAATTAATCGATTCAACTTCTTTTTTCAGCTAGTTTATACGTTATGATCAATGATCATGATGTTTAATGTTTCTGTCGAATCTTAATTTGAATAATATCTAACGAAATCGATGATTCGATGATGATTTTGTTGATGAAAACTGGTTACTCGTAATGTAATTAGGTTTTTTTTAGCATCAGATGTATTTATTTGATTCGTTGATTCGTTAATCATGTGTTGTGTGATTTATGATTTTTACTCTCATTTTATTAATTTATATTTGTAGTCGTCGACTCGTCGTTATCGATTTATCATAATGGAAATTGATTTTGTTCTAAGGTAGAAATTGAATGGAATCAAGAGTGAGGTTAACTTCCATGATTTGCAGGAGATGAGGTTTCAGCAACAGTGTTTAGGCTACAAAATAGCTGTAGCTATACAGTTTGGCCGGGAACGCTTTCCGGCAATGACGCTGCTGCGTTAGGCGACGGCGGATTCTCATTGTTACCTGGTGCGTCTATTGAGTTCCCCGCTATGCCAGGTTGGTCTGGTCGGTTTTGGGCGCGAACCGGTTGTAATTTTGACGAGTTCGGTAATGGTAACTGTGTAACTGGCGATTGCGGCAGTTCTCTTAAGTGTAACGGCGGTGGTGCACCGCCGGTTTCCTTAGCGGAATTCACCATCGCTGGTGGCAACAGCAACAGCGACAAGGACTTTTACGACGTTAGCCTTGTCGACGGGTACAATGTAGGTATCGGCATAAAGCCTACAGGTGGTGCCGGTGACTGCAGGTACGCCGGCTGCATAGCAGATCTTAACATCAACTGTCCGCCGGAGCTGAAAGTCGTCGACAGCAATGGTTTAGTGGTTGCTTGTAAGAGTGCTTGCGATGCATTCAACGTGCCAGAGTTTTGTTGCACAGGGGACCATGCAACTCCGGCGACCTGTGCACCGACGCCGTTCTCGGTGATGTTCAAAGCAGCTTGCCCAAGTGCATACAGCTATGCATATGATGATGCTTCCAGTACGTTCACTTGTTCCGGGTCGGATTACTTGATCGAATTCTGTCCAACAAGTGGGAGTAATTAGCAAATTTTGAATTTATAATCATTGAGATTAACGATGTTTCGAATATCTAAGTTAGATTGGGGATTGCGTTTTTTTGTCAGATGAAGCAAGTTTTTGAAACAAGTTTCAGATGGGTACCATCTGATCGATTAGTTTATGAAAGGTTAGTGTAGATTCCGATTCCAATCTGCAAATCAGTACTTATTGTTTTATTTTAATTATTTAATAATCGCTTATTACTCATTAATTAATTACTTGTACGATTTCACCTGAAACAGGCACAATTGTTCATACAAATTACAATTAATCCACCGTCCAATTATTATTTTTGAAGTATTTTTTTTAATAACTTTCTTCTGATTATATTCGGTCATTTTCCGAAGTCCAATGTTAAGCCCAAAAATTAGCAAGTATGCAACCATTAGTCCACATACAAATAAAAAAAAGTCTAAAAACATTACAAAAGATTGGTTAACTCGGTTTTTAATCAATCCGGATTGGTTTTATCCTATCCGGTTTCTTTAATAATAGGTTCGGATCTTAATTTGTATTGGACCCAATAAAATGTAACCTATGCATCCGGTTTAAGATGAAAAAAAAAACGTACAAAAAAACCGATTTTTAGTAATTTTTTTTTATTTTAGGCTTTTTATATGGGTTTGACTATATTTTCTATCATCTATTTGCTAAATCTTTCATTTGGGCTTTTTTTTAAATAACATTGGGCTTTTATAATTAGTTTATAATTTATACATTTATACATTCTATAATTAAGATAACAAAACTCTAAACAAGTATAGTTTTATATTATATTTGATTATAAATACATAAAAAACTTAAAATTACAAATTAGTGTATAAAAAATTGATTTTTTTACCGTTTTTCAATAACCAGTTAATTATCCGGTAAAAAATCCAGTCTATAAAAAAAATCAAATCTAGTTGAAAAACCAGATCGGTTAATAACCGGACCGGTTATTAAAAAAAGATGAACAAAAAAAGTTTATATTCTTGAAAAAAAAAAGGAAAGAAAATAAAAACATTTGTTTCTTTGTAATTTACATAAACAAATTTTCATCAAACTTTCTTTCCATATTTGGAAGGAAACTTCATAGAGAAACTCATCATGTTTTCCTTTCTTTTCTCTTACTTTTCTTCATTAAAAATGATAAAGAAAACAATTTTTTCTTCACTTTTTTCCTTTTAAATTGATTCGAGAACAGATGGTAAATCTAGAGCCTCACTTATAAATCCAAATAAAATGATTTGTTTTCTTATATAGGGGTGGCAATCTTGACCCAACGGGCCAAACGGACCGAACAGTTAAATGGACCAATTGTAAAAAACTAAAATAGAACATGATTTTTTTTAAAGAAATGAAAATTTAAAAAACGGCGTATTAAAAAAATTGTTCTTTAAAAAAAAATTCAAATTTATGTAAATTTTATGACTTTTGATCGTCAACCCGTTTAACCCGTTTGCTTGAACGGACTCAAATTGCCACCCTAGTTTTCTATATAACTAAACAAACCCCACTGAACTCCTCTGTTTTTTCATTATTTTTTAAATTAGAAACAAGCATTGTGTAATTTCTACATGCTTGAAAAATCTCGGGTTGGGGGAAACAAACCCGATCCTAAAAAGCCGGTGCACTTTGTGCTTGCTTTTCCTTTACAATAAACCCTAGAAAATTACATCCCAGGAAAAATTGAACTCGAGGAGAAAAAATAACACAAAACATAAAACTATTCTATAATTTACAAGAACACCGTGTGTCGGTCCTTCAAAACCACGATTCCATCTCACCCGAACCCGTGCATAGACCCTTGTCGCTGAATAGCGTTTGGTCCGAGCAGTCTAGAGATGCGCCACACGCCAAGTTATACGCTTGGCATGCCGAATAACATACTCTTAACCTGTTATTACCATCTTTTTCGCACTTTTGTATTGATATCTGCTTCGTTACAAAATATTAAAAAGTTATGCTTATTGGTATAGTAATAAGGGCTAACTACGGAAAATAGTAACATACTGTTATCTTTTTTCTATCTAGGGTAACATGTTAAAAAAAATTTTCAGTTAGGAAAATATACTAATGAAAACACATCAATCTAGGTGATATTACCAAAATATGCTGAAATGATGATAGTTTTTTCATCCGGTCAGGAAAGTTTTTCGACATGTCATTTGACGAAGTACATGCAGTGACACCTTTTAAACATTATCAGTTACCCGAGCAGGTAATATGTTACGTGTTTTTATTAGTAGGGTTAATTGTGTCAATAGGTAACATACTGTCATAGTTTTTTCAATTTGGGTAATATACTAATTTTTTTCTAATTAAGGTAACATACTTTCCAATCAAGTCAATCAAGGTAACCATATCGGATTGAAAAGTAAAAACTACTGACGTGACAGTTTCTTTGTCCAGTCAACATTTTTTTTACAAAAATGACAGTTTAATTGTTATATGATGTGCACTATTGTGTGCAATATAAAAGTAGTTTTTGATTATACTTTGTTATTTTGAGCAAATTAAAAAATAATTAACCAATATTAGAAATTAAAAAAACTGATGTCTGGATACAAAAACCGTCATGTCAGTAATTTTTACCTTTCAATCCGATACGGTTACTTTTATTGACTTGATTTGAAAGTATTTTACCTCAAATAAAAATTTTTTTAGTATGTTACCCAAATTGAAAAAACAGTGAAAATAGATTACCTTTTGACGTAATGAACCCTTATTAGTATAATCCCCTGATTGAAAAAAGAATTAACATGTTACCCAAATTAGAAAATTTGTCAATATTTTACCTTTTTTTTGTAATTAACCCTAATAATAACAACGTAAGAACATGTATGTATATATAATATATAGGCTATAAAGGATCTTACCCAACAAGCGAGTCGTTTGGCGGCTTTATCGCAGTTTCTACCGATGAACATATTGAGAATCTTTCGAGCGCCACTTGGGTACAAGCGGTGGTAGTTAGGCATGACGACAACATCTTCCAACTGCCGCAAGATGCTCGATTCGCTAGGTGCACAGTGTTGGCTGCCAGCATCGTTAGGTAAAACATCCTTGCAGATAGAAAGATTATCGAGAACTAACGAACTATTTCGACAGGTGTACCCGGCGTAATCAGAGCAACGGAATTCACACACCCCGTTATCACAAACCCCGCCGTGAAGGCTGCATTGTTCGTCACAAACAGCTGCATTGTTTGTCACAAACAACATGAACTTTTGCAGTTGATTTTACAGCCAGATAAGTAAATGAAACAATTAATTTGACACAGTTAATAAAAGTTTTTCATTTATTACTAAATACCTAAAATACCCTTTCATACGACTAGGGGTGTAATCGAGCCGAGTATATAACCAAGCTTAAAATCGACTCTAAAACTTGACTTGAGTTCTATCGGGCATCATTTTTTAAACTTGACTCAAGCTCGATCGGGCATCATTTTTTAAACTCGAGCTCGGCTCGGTGAATTACTCGATACTTTCGAGCATGGCTTAGATAGCTCGATAATTTCTTGAAAAGAAAAAAAATACACCAACGCGTTAACGAAACATCTCGACAATTTGATTTGCCTAACATGGTCGCCGCTGAGGGCTAGTGATGGAAAAGGGAATAGTTAGAGATTTAATTTTAGGTCTAGGGTTAGAAATTGTGAAAAATTTTAATATGTAAAAAGTTTAAGGGTAAAAATACAAACTTATAAACTTAGGCTCGATTAGACTCGCGAGTTCATCGAGCAGTTATTTTGATACTCGAACTCGGCCGTTTCATACTTGAGTAGCTCGAGCTCAAGCTCGGCTCGATTAACTACGAGTAGCTCACGAGTTGTCTCGTCTCGTTTACACCACTCTGCATAGGACAAAATTTATGAAAAAAAAACTATGGATTACAATCGAACTCACCAGTTGAGCAATCAATCCCAGTATATCCATCGGAGCATTCACAAATGCCGTTTGTAAGACACTTTCCACGTCCATTACAGTTTCTAGGGCACGAACCTGTAAACGATACATCCCATCAAGAACATCGAGGATATTATATCAAATATTTGAGTTCACAAAAAGTAAGAAGTTACGTTTGCTACAATCATGACCGTCAAACCCGAGAAAGCAAAAACACTTTCCATCAACACAGTTTCCGTTCGAATTACACGAGTTCGGACATTGTCGGGACATGAGAAGCGGGTTTGCGTTACAGAGTTCATGATATGCAGGGCAGATCAGCTCGCCTGCAATTTACAATCCAACGAATTATACGATTGACTAAACGTAAAAACCTCGATGCCGTTTTTACCAACAAACTTACCGTTAAATCCCGGAAACTGAATGGGTCCACCCGCTTCCGGGCAAGCTTTCCAGATGCCATCCACTGCAACCTGTAACGTAATCGTACTAATTATATGTTTTCGATAAACTAACAATTACGTAAAGATATATAACGAAGCGTAAAAACACACCTCCAAAGTCATGTTGATACACCTATGTTGGTAACAACCGTTTCCTTGGGTCATCGAACCCCTAACAAACCCGTTACGTACTAATGAAGAGGCCATACACCTATACAAACACAACAAAAGTAGCGTTCACGAATTACTTTCAAGAAGCATTACGACACACTTAAAACATGTGTATTAACTAAAATTTCCGTTTTCACCTCGAGCTACTTCCACGGACTTCTCCCAACATTCTGTCGGGCATCCGTGCACTGTTAGTATCTATACACGAACCATCAGAATACGCTACAAAATAGGTGCAGTAATCAGCCAAAGATGATTGTCCACCTGCATTGACCAAGAATCGGGAAGTCAACTCAAATTCTTTACGATCAGATCATAAAATCATAAAATTCACGTAATGCCATCTAAAGATCCGACCTTTGTTGGCCTGCGGAAAATAACGTGCCCATTGAGGAAGGTCTCCACTATAATTTACAATTGGACAATAACCCTCGGCTTCCCTGTTATATGTACACCCGGAAAATTGCGTCGTGTTGCAATGATAAGCTCCTTTCCAAAGGTTGCAAGGGGCCGTAACAAACTCGGTTCCTTGGTTACGGCCCCAATCGAGACGCTCTGCCATACTATAATTAGCTTGATACCAACCGCTATCTTCTAGCAACGCTAGTGTCATTTTTGAAACTACGGATCTTGTATCTACCGAACCCGTCATTATTTCATTCATGAGAAGTCTCTTCTCCCAGTGAGATCCTGATACGTATTTACGCGTTTAAATGATTAAAATATGTCATTTACTGTATTACTCATGAACCCACGATTCCTTTTTACGAATTGGGAATGACTTAGGTGTTTTTTGTTTTTTAAGAGGTTGATGTTTGCGGTTTGCGGACTTAGCTGTAGAAATCTGCGGTCAGAAGAGATGACCTAAAGGTCTGCAGACGCGGGAAGACGAAAAAAACAAACACACTTTCATATAAAACGTCTTCCCGCGTATTCGAGTTCGCAGACATAAGAGTTTCGAAGATCTTCTAAGAAAAAACAAAAAAGGCCTTAAAGTTTAAAAAGTTGACATCTTGGATATATTGTTAACGAACCTGATGTTCCACGACCACCGCCATCTTCCAACTCCAGACCGGTGAAATTCTCGGAAAATGCCTGACAACAAAGAATTATGATATGTTATGTTGTTTTTTTACTTATTTTCGGGTTGTTTCTTCAAAAACGTGTGGTTTCTACTTGAAGAATGTTGTCCAAACAAAAAGGTCGTATGTAGTATGTACCCCGTAATGATAGCGTGAATGCATGACAACACGTGGAAGAACCACACGAGTTACCACTCTCCCAAGTTTTTCATCCATCGATTGTTTCGTTACCTGAATAAGCAAGAAACATGGTTAAATAAATGTAATGTACTTTCAACCGATTTTAAATTTGGGGATCGTACTTTCAAAACCAACATTTATGTAGCCATGTTATAACTTTATAATCATATAAGAGACCCCGGAAATTGTTTGCTAAAAGTCATTCTATTTTAGGTTACTGTTCATTCGTTTGTCTATAAACTGGTAAAAACATGCCCTTAAACACTGAAAGTACTAAGGGGACGTTTGGTTCGCGGATTTCCTGGGATTCACTGGGATTTGCATTTAAAATCCTGTGTTTGGTTCACAGATTTCAGTAAGAATTTAAAATTCCAGGATTTCATAAATCCCTTCCTTTTTTGCAATTTGAAAACTCAGCCTACCCCCTAGGATTTTAAATCCCAGTTACATTGCATTCTTCATATTATCAAATTTTTCTATAAGATAATGCAGATTCTTTGACAAAATCCTGACAAATGCAAATGCTGCATAATGCAAATCCTTTGAAAAAATGCAAATCCCAGAGAAAAAATCTGCGAACCAAACGCCCCCAAGTGTGTTCCATTTTAGTGCAATCAAATCCTTTATTCAAATTGCTGGTTTGATCGACAAAAAAACACATTGATGTGGCGTGTAAGAGCTTTATATTTAATGAAAATTTACGGAATTTTTCACCAGTGTACCTGACTACGTCGTCGTTTTCTCTCGTCTCTAAAATGTGTGAAGGCATGAGGGTCAAAACCAAGAACATGAATCACCTGGGAACAACGTTTGATAAAACCACTTAAAAGCCGAGAGATATCTACAACTAGTAAAACACAACTACAAAACACACTAACTTCGTGTATGAGGGTAGCCGAAAGTAGCGTTTCCGCTTCTGCTGTCAAGTGGCGAGGAGCAACGTTCACATGTCCTGGAAAAAGCGTCAAACAGATCAAGTCAACTCGAACCCATATTCGGTATATATAAAAAAAACCGACAAAACAGATCAAGAAAAGTGAATGATTACCAGCAATTGCGCGTCCCCATTGATCACGTTCACATGCTACTGCCCATGCCAAGGTGTTTCCCGTTGTGGGTCTCGTAGTCACCAAAAGAACCAAGTCCGCATCAGCAACGCCCTCTGCAAAGATACAAAGAGGTGAATAACGACTATCGATAGTAAAAACTCGATAACTTGACTAATTTGGGCTTGTTTGTTTTTTTCACTTTTGTCTGTTTGAGCTCTTTTGTCTAATTCGGTCAGAAAAAGAGGATGAAATATGTTTGTTTTTTCGATCCCAATCAGACGTCTGATGTCTGAACTTCCTCTATTCAAAACAGATTTGAAAAATGTATTTTGTCTAAATCTATCATCTAAAACTATAAATTGATAAATTGTATGTAAAAAAACATTTTAATAAATTAAAAAACAAACAATACTATCTAAACAGATTTTAGACTTTTTTTAACATCTTATCAAATAGACGGTAAAAAGTGTTTAGACATCTAAAATCTAAAAAAAAAAACAAACGGACCCTAAGTGATCTATTTGTGTTACCTTCTACGTATTCACGTGGAAGTTGCACACCACCATCTTGTCCACAAGCCGAGTAACCGCTTAACCTCAAGTTTCCTCTTACACGTTCGACAGCCAAAGCTCTTCTAAACCATTCTGCGGTCTGCCCTAAAGCCTGTTCTCTCAAATATACGAAAAACACGATTATTCTTCAAATTCTAACAACCAAAAAGTACACTAGCCGAATACATTATAACATTAGGATCTTTTACTCAACCAAAAGAAAAAAGATTTAATATAGGGGTTGTTTAAATGTGCATTTTGAAAGTGATTTTATCATTTCGAATAAGCATAATCAAATAATTAGCCAATAATCACTTTTAACGGTGGGCGTTTAGCAATTTCTAACTACTTAATGAAGTTATAGAAAAGAGACGGGTAAAATAAGCGTCCTCAAGTCTTTTTACTCTAATCATTGGATGTTTGAACTTTGTATGTGTATTTTCAACCTAATTATTTAACTCGTACGATTTCAACTTGAAAAGATACAATTTTTCTTATTTGGATAAACAGGTTCTGCTTCAGATCCTCCAAATAATCAGTTTAGGACTAGCCACAATAAAAACAGATTATTTGATTATCTAATTTCGTCATTATATCTATTAATTATTTCGATACTTAGAATTGGCAAAACACTCAAAACTAACTATCTGATCAGTAGAACCACATCCAAACACTACTACGCCTTGTTTTCTCGTAACCGATTATCTGATTCTAACAACATTGTATCACATCACTTTCAAAATGTGCATTGTTTTGTTGCGTATCAACTAATTATTTTACTCCTAAATTGTTTGATAAAAGATAGTCACTCTTAAACGCACATCCAAACACCTCCATAGTATCAAACGCAATAAGCTTCTACAAGACTTGCAAATCACATTTTGACATAAACAAGAACCAAAAACATAAACCCCGAGAGGGAAAATGAAAAACTAGGAAGAACCTTTTGAAGGCGACGCCTTTTGTCCTCCCCGGTTATATCATCCAAAGTGCAGTTATACCAGCAGTCACCAAAAATTGGAGGATTGTTGTGAGGGTTGCACGACGGTCTACCCAAATCAGAAGCCGCAGGAGGCTCACCTAACTGAAGTACAGAAAAGAGAGAAAAAAAACGAATAATGATGAATTCAACTCAAAGAAGCATTACTATTAATGTAAAAACTTGCCTTAACTATATCACCAACGTTCCTACAATCTCTATCGGGTGAATGACCCACAGCATCATAATTCAAATAAATTCTTATGGGCAGCTTTGAATCTTTCAAAAAACTCGATTTTGAAGTTCCCAATAATTCTCTTCCCTTACGGTGAAGATGACCAAACGTACCAGACCCGTGATAATAAACTTGTGGTGTAACCGAAAGTACGTTGTGTCCTGGTCTCTTCCTCCTCTGTTCGATTATCTGATCATGAATGCATGAATGTGACTGAATATTTTCACTGCCCTTTTCGAGTTTTCGCAATGTTAACCATTCATCCTCATGTTTTGCTTGACTGATGTCGAAAAAGACTAATACTAAAAGAACCTGTAAAGAGTGAACGAGCAAACCAACGATGATTACTACGTAATTAACCGACTTACACAACTGTAAATGAACAAGAATGATACTTTACACACGAAATCGACTAATTGAGTCTCCTAGAATTGAATTATATACCAAAATTATCCAATGTTACATCTACTTAGAAGAATCTGAAATCTTTACTAAGTTTAACCCTAATTTCCATATATTCTAACCCTAATTTCAAAGTTCCAAACCCTAATTTCCATCTATACAGATTCCTGATGTAGACATTATGTCAAATTAAGTGAAAAATTAGAAGCCTAAATTAATACACACTTATTTAAAGATTCTTCAAAGAAAAAGATTCCATTTTTAAATTTTCCAACAAATAATTCAGAAACAGAGAAGCTTATTGACAGTTAAATACATAGAAATTATTGGAATTAAGAAGGAAACTTACTAAGAACCCTAGTATTTTCACTAGCAAGAATCCTCATAAAATAAATAATCACTTAATTAATTATATAATATAATTTTACCTGAAGAACTAAAAGCTCAGTCCACCATTTCCTTGAGGAAAAAACAATGCATCTGGTAATAGTAACATTGGTAAAACAAAGCTTGAACTCCATCAAACAAATTGAATTGGGGACATGGGTTCATCATCAAATCGGCGACGACGACCACCCCCAGATCGGCAAAACCGCCATAAAAAATCCCAAAATTTGTCGCATTATTATTATTATTATTCAGGAAAAAAAAAGAAGAGGAATTGGGTTTGTGGTGTGAGCTGTTATGATTTTATGAGCAAAAACACATAAAGATGAATGAACGTTTGTTGTAAACAGTGGAGTTTGTTCTTCGTCGTCAGCGTGCTCGGAGGAATAAATTGAGAATTCCGACAAAATTAATTGGAAATTTGTGAGAAGAATTGGCGAATTGCAAATGTTGTTGTTCAAAGAGTGTCTGTGATTTGTAGAGGAGGAGACTATGAGAGAGAGAGACGCCAAGCAAGAACATCATATTTATTCAATTTATTAATCAATATTCTTTTTTTTTTCATTATTTATTTATTACAACTTGAGTTTCAAAATTATTTTAAATTATTTGATTTGATTACTTTATTTTTCTAGGTAATATCGTACATTTATTTTTTAGGACACTATCTTTTTCGCATTTAATTTTTTAGAAGTCTACCATAATTTATTTGGAAAAATTCTACACGTACACCCCTCAATTGCTAATCACACACTCCATTCTTAATGTGAGAGAAGATTAACTTTTAATCATTGAGTCTCACGTCATTAACAAAAATCATGTGAGTAAGAGGGTGTGTGATTAGTAAAAATTAATGAAATGGGGGTGTGCATGTAGCAATGCCCATTTGGGGTAGCAATGCCCATTTATTTGAGAGAATTTCGTATATATTCTTATAAATACTTTAAAATTTACGCATATATTCTGACAAAATTTCTTATTGTATATATATCCTTCTAAATCTTTAAATCTCTCATATGTATCTAAATGACTACTTTAAATTTATTTTATCATTTAAAAAATATAAAATATCATTTTCTAATTTAATTTACTATTGAATGCCTAAATTATCATCTTAAACTCCAACAAAAAAATAAACTAAAAACATAAACAAATATCATTTTCTAATTTACTTTAATAGTAAAATAATTAAGAAAATGATATTTTATATTATTTTTAATGATAAAATGAATTTAAAATGGTCATTTGCAGTGGCGGATCCAGGAATTTTTTCGTTGGGGGCATGAGGTTTTATAAGATATTCGCCGTGTTACTTTTCCGAAACACATAGGCTAAAATTCGTCACATTTACGCACATCGTTGGGGGCCTTTCCCCTGCTTCATTCCATGTAGATCCGCCCATGGTTAGGGGTGTTATCGGGACCAAACTCGATTAGGACCGAACCCGAACTTGGCTAAAATCTAAACCTGAGGACCGGATCATTACTTTACAATCGGTCCTATTCGGGACCGGTACCGGTTCGATTCGGGTATTTGTTGTATAAAAACTCAAAAACTAACTCCACTTTAAAGGTTAGGGGTTTATCGGACTGGACCGAACCCGAATTTGGCTAAAATCTAAACCCGAGGACCGGACCATTACTTTACAATCGGTCCTATTCGAGACCGGTACCAGTTTGCTTCGGGTATTTGGTCCACATATAACACCCCTACCCATGGTCATTTGGATATATATGTGAGATTTAAAAATTTATAAAGATATATATGTAATAAGAAAGTTTGCAAAGATATATGCATGATATTTAAAGTTTATAATGACATATGTGAACTTTTTTCTTATTTAAAATAATTAAACATAAAGGTAATTAAATTGGTTTTTGGATTTATTATGAAAAAAACCAACATATTTTCATGGTTTTTGCGTTTTCGTCTTTCAATGCTATTTTTTCCATAAAAGTCCTCATAAAAAAAGTTTCATAGTTTTGTGAAATTTGACTATTAGATCCTGGTTATAATTACTAAACCAGCTTTTTAAAAACTAAAAAATCACGTACTTATAGTCAAATTTCACTAAACAAAAAAGAAAAAATTAACTTAAGAAAACTTTTATTGAAAAAAAATAATATGGAACAACAAAAACACAAACAACGTGCAAAACTATTGATCTTTTCGTAATAAACTCTTTGTGTTTTGAGAAATGTGTTTCCAAAAGTGTTTTAAAATTCATGTTATAGATATAAAATTCTAAAAAAGTAAAATTCAATTAACTTTTGATGTTGTTATATATTTAAACACGAAATTCTGCCTTAAATTCAAATCCAAACACCTCCAAAACGCGTTATATCTAATATAAATTTTTGTTACTGAATTAATAAATGACCCATGATCATATTCCAATCATTAAATCAACTAATTAATTGGCATAAATAAATTAATTTGATGAATCGAATAAAAATATATTCATTTATATTATATAAAAAAGCAAGTGGATTTTGTGAATGATGATGAAGGTGCCACCCTTGAGTTATCTATCCTAAAAAAGGTATTAAAAAATATTATAATTTGACGTTCAATAATAGAATATACTTATCCTATGTATTTTTTAAAACATTCATTTATTCTAGGGAATATTTTAGTATTAAATTTTAGGGTTATCCTATGAATTAATTCATAATTTCCATATCTCAAGAATACATAACAGAGGATATATATACACAAACAATTTACATAATAAACCCCTATACTATTACCAATAATGCATATTAATCTTGTCTAATACCCTCCTGCAAGCGTAACGGTGGCGGACCGAGACATAGCATGTTCCTAAATAACTCAAATTGATGTCGCGGTAGACTTTTAGTGAAAATGTCTGCCACTTGAAGCTTGGTTGGAACAAACATCGTATGGAGCTTACCACTTGCAACAAGTTCCCTGATAAAATGATAATCAAGCTCAATGTGTTTTCCCCGCTTATGAGAAACTGGATTTTGCGTAAGAAACAAAGCACTTTGATTGTCACATAATAGAGTAGGACGACCAGCAGGTAACGCATGAAGTTCCCTTAAGAGGTGTGTGATCCATACGATCTCCGCAGCAGTATTCGCCATGGCTCGATATTCAGATTCACAACTTGAACGAGAAACAGTAGGCTGCTTTTTGGCGCTCCAAGATATAAGATTTCCCCCCATGAATATCGAGTAGCCATAGGTGGAACGACGAGTGTCAATGCAACGAGCCCAATCAGCATCAGAATATCCGACCAAAGTAGTGGGATTGGGTCGAGAGAAAATTAACCCAAAAGACATGGTGCCTTTAATATATCGTAGTACACGTTTAACCGCGAGATAATGATCCTCCGTTGGAGCATGAAGAAATTGACTCACTTGATTGACGGCATAAGAGATATCGGGACGAGTGATGGTTAAATATTGGAGGGCACCCACCAAAGAACGATACATAGTAGGATCAGAGAAAGGTACCCCATTAAGAGACAAAGAAGCGGAGGACGATAATGGTGTGGCCACCGGTTTAGAGTCAAGCAAACCAGCCCGTGATAAAATATCTTGCGCATATTTGGTCTGACTTAAAAAGAGACCCGACTCAATGTAGGATGCTTCAAGACCAAGAAAATAATTCAAGCGTCCAAGATCTTTAAGTTTGAACTCATTATGTAATTTGTTGATAAAAGACCGAATGCGTGAGAAGTCATTGCCGGTAAGAATCAAATCATCCACATACACAAGCAAGTATAGCAAACATGTACCACGCTTGAAGATGAAAAGAGATGGATCGGCACGACTGCATTGAAAACCATCAGCCACCAAAAACGAATGTAGACGTTGAAACCATGCCCGAGGGGCTTGTTTAAGACCATAAATTGCTTTGTGAAGTTTACAAACGTGATTGGGGAATCTGGAATCAACGAATCCCGGTGGTTGATGCATAAAAATTGTGTCAGACAACTCGCCATGAAGAAATGCATTGTTGACATCTAATTGATGTAACGGCCAATTATTAACAACCGCTAATGATAAAACAACACGGATGGTGGTGGCCTTAACAACCGGGCTGAAGGTATGTGAGAAATCAACACCTGGAATTTGACTAAAGCCTTGAGCCACAAGACGAGCCTTGTGACGTTCAATGGAACCATCAGCACGGTATTTGGTCCGAAACAGCCACTTGCACCCAACAACGTGTTTGCCTTTAGGACGTGGAACCAAGGACCACGTATTATTACGGCTCATAGCATCCATTTCCATACGCATAGCATCCACCCATTTAGTGTCACTCATGGCCTGAGTGTGATGCGTTGGATCACGTGAGGCAAATAAAACTTGATGAAGACCATGAGCATGAAATTCAGAAAGATCCGCGCGATGTTTGGGTTTAAAAATACCTGCTTTAGAACGAGTAACCATTGGGTGAGAGGAGGAGATAGTCTCCGACGGAGAAGTTGAAGCAAGCGGTGGGGGTGGTGGAGAAGGCGGACGGGGAGGGGAAGGTGGACAGATAGGAGGAGTGTTTTGGGAGCTGGTAAATGACGAGTTCTCTGGGCTGGAAGTTGAGCCGCCAGAGGATGCGGTGTCATGTGAAGAATCTTGGTTGAATGTACCTGATGGAAGAGGCGTACACAAGTCACAAGGTTTAGAGGATGGAGGTGATGTAGATGGCGAAGGAGTAGATGACATGGGTATAGATAAGTCTTGAGTGTCACGGAGAAATGTATGAAGGGTTAGAGTGGATAGAGGTGTAGAAGAGGGTATTTTAGTAAACGGAAAATACAACTCATCAAAACGGGCATGACGAGTAATAAAAATCCGTGATGAGATCGGATCAAGACACTGGTAACCCTTATATTGAGAATTATAACCAATGAAAATACATGGAATACTCCTTGGAGCAAGCTTGTGAGCAGCGTAGTCTCGTAAATAAGGGTATACACGACAACCAAAGGGTTTAAAATTAGCATATTGCGGGATACGATTAAACAAGACTTCAAATGGAGACTTGGAAGACAGAACCTTTGTAGGTAATCGATTGATAATATACACCGCCGATGAAAAAGCGTGAACCCAATATGAAGTGGGTACATGAGCGTGAAATAACATGGCAAGCCCGGTCTCAACAATGTGTCTATGTTTCCGTTCAACTCGACCATTTTGTTGTGGAGTATATGGGCACGAAATCTGATGAAAGGTACCATTTTCATGGAGCATCCGCTTCACATTATTATTCAAAAATTCGGTTCCTCCATCGCTCTGAAATATTTTTATTTTAGTTGCAAATTGAGTTTGAACAAACTTCATAAATTTGTCAAGAATTATAGAAAACTCAGATTTGGATTTAAGCGGATAAAACCAAGTAAACCGAGAGTGATCATCAACAAAGGTTACATAATACCGATACGCATCAACCGAAAGTATGGGTGATGGGCCCCATAGATCACAATGAACCATGTCTAATATATGTAATGCACGTTTCGGGTTATTATCAAATGGTAAACGAGATGATTTAGCTAATTGACACGACGAACATAAAACCGGCTTTGGTAAAATAGAGGAAACCTCCAAATGTCCCAACTTACGTAACAAAGAAATAGTGTCAAAGGAAATGTGACCCAAACGAGAATGCCATAACTCATAAGAACCTTTACATTTATGTTGAACAAAAAGTGCTTGAATCTTTGGAGCATCCTTTAAAACATATAGCCCATGATTACACGTTCCTTGAGCCAGCATTTCCTTCGTTATTCGATCCTGAATAGTGAAAAAACTTCGTGAAAAATCAACTTCGACATCGTTGTCACGAGTTAGTTTACTGACAGATAATAAATTTTTTGTAAGATTTGGGACAACCAATACATCACGTAAGCGAACATGAGGGGCAATGGAAGAAGACCCAATACTAGAAATGGGAAGAGAAGTACCATTACCAAATAAAACCGATGCATCCTTAACAGTAGGCAAGGGATTTGATACCGATGTAGGAGAGGAGACCATATGATCCGAGGCCCCGGAATCAACATACCAATCTGGGGTAGAAGTATTCACATGGCATTGGGCATGAAAAGCGCGAGCAAGATCGGAATCGCTAGTGGGTGAGGCACGAGCAAAGGATGAAAGTTGAGGGCAAGCATTCGCAAAATGGCCGTTGGTGCGACATAGTTGACAATGGGGGGGTCTCCTACCACGACCCCGACCACCACTGGAATTACGACCACCTCTTCCTCGAAAGCCAGTAACAGAAACCGACCCTTGATGACGTAAATGAGGAGCCAATACAGGAGGCTGTTGGGTGGCAGTCGTTGAAGACGACAATAAAGCGTGTTGATGATGAGCCTGTTGAGCAGAAAAAGCAACAGTAGGAGAGGCACCATGAATTGATTGAAGAAACATCTCATGTCCTTCGGCTTGAGCCAATAAATCACGAAAAACATACGAAATACGGGAGGCACGAACAGCCGTGGAGAATGTTTCAAAGACAGCCCCAAGACCACAGAGAAACCAATGGGTCTTATCCGATTCCTCAACGGGATGACCGATCGCAGATAATTGATCACAAATATTCTTAAACCGTCTTCCGAATTCAGATACAGAAAGCGTACCTTTGGTGAGATGACGTAATTGATCACGAAGAGTTTGAATTCTTTCCATGGAGGAATTGCCATACGCACCTTCAAGGGCAAGCCAAATTGAACGTGCAGTGAGAAGTCCGACAATTTCAGAGAAGGCTTCCTCCGATAGAGAAGCGTGAATAAGTATGATGGTCCGTTGATCATTAGTAGACCATGCTTGAAAAGCCGGATTCAGTGTGGTTTTATCATCACCAATTAGTTCAACAGGAGGTAAAGAAGATCCATCCACATGCCCAAGCAATCCTTGAAAAGTGAGAAGAGGGATCATTTGATTCTTCCATAACAAGTAATTTGTGGATGATAATTTAATTGTGATGAAATGAAGAATTGTGTTCATGGACAGATTATTATCTGGGTTGGAAGACGCCATGGAAGCAAGAAACGGTAAAGGAGGAAGAAAAACGAAGAGGTGAAAAATAAGAGAAAGAAGACAGTAAGGGAGAGGAATAGGAATAGGAAGTGGGGAAGGAAAAGTCTAGATGCTCTGATACCATGAATTAATTCATAATTTCCATATCTCAAGAATACATAACAGAGGATATATATACACAAACAATTTACATAATAAACCCCTATACTATTACCAATAATGCATATTAATCTTGTCTAATATCTATCCTAAAAAAGGTATTAAAAAATATTATAATTTGACGTTCAATAATAGAATATACTTATCCTATGTATTTTTCAAAACATTCATTTATTCTAGGGAATATTTTAGTATTAAATTTTAGGGTTAATATTGAAAAAAAAACTCTATCAAGTTTTTTCATTTTCGCGATTAAGTCCCTAAACTTATTTTATTATTGTTTAAGTCTCTAAACTATTTTTGTTATTCAAAAGTGTATATTTGATCTGTTTGACCATTTACCAAACAAGTTTCCTTAGTTTTTTCACTTGATTAATGTAAAAAAAAAAAATTCACAATATTTTTCATATTATAGTGCTTAAGTCCCTAATGTTTTGTTTTACCGGTTAATCCAATAACCGGTCAAAGATATATACTTTTGAATAAGACAAACATAGTTTAGAGACTTAAACAATTGGAAAAAAATTTTTTAAGGGCTTAATTGAGAAAATGAGAAGAGTTGATTGTGTTTTTTTAAATAAAGTCTTTATTCTAGTTAATATATTAAAATCTTACTATAGATGTTAGATGAATTTGCAATAAAGCGGAATTGTCTTGGACCAGCAAATTGTGTTTGGTGTAAATTGGAGCTTGACGATATCGATCATTGTCCCTTTAAATGTTCTAATATTTTTTTGGTGATGTCTCTCATTTATAATTGGATTATGAATGATTTTATCTGTGGTGTGATTATGGTAGCGCTTAAGGTAACATGGGAGTGGTAGAACAAGCTTCACCATGCTAGTTATGTGGATACGAAGAAGTTGATGGCGAAGGACCTCTTTCGAGTGTATAACGTCTCTTAGGTCTTTGGTTTGCAAATAAAATACATTTTCTACAAGTCAAATCGGTTAAGTTGGTCGTCAATACACTAGGTTTTGATATGTAATTCTAAATCTAAGTAATTTCTTGTAATGTTCTTTGCTATGTCCCCTTCTTGGTTACACATATGTTGTTGTTTCTTTCTTTGTTGAAGTTTTAATAAAACTTGCTTTTAGAAAATGTTAATAAATAAAGGTTTTATATTGGTTGGATTTTTTTCATAATTGATTTGGTAGGCATTGTTACTAGAATTTAGGTTTTTAAATAATAACTTTTTTTCATAAATTATTAATTTCAGAATAATTATAGAATTCGATAATAAACGACATAAATTATGAATATTATGGAATATGTGTGACTCAATATTTATTTTAAATGTTATAGATTATTGAAATAAAAAAATTATAAAAAAATTTAAGGAACCTCCAGATGATGAATGGGGAAAGCATCGTAAAATCATGAGCTTGATTTATAATTAATAACAATACATAATTGAGATACGATAAATTCTTAACTTAAATTATAAGTAATGTTAACCCTTAAAATCAGAATTTTCATTTTCCAAATGTCTTATATTCAACATAAAAAATGGATTATATTAACCTAGAGTTGGTAACGAAATCCCTATAAATAGTATCTATTAATTAATTCAAATAATTACTTAAACAAAAAGTTATAAATCACATTTGTCAAATGAAGGTTGTGCCGGTTGGCACTCTAGTTAAGTGTCAAGACAATCTATTTACTCTTCTAATTATATAGATAGATATATTATATATATATATATATATATATATATATATATATATATATATATATATATATATATATATATATATATATATATATAGATTGAGGTTCAATTGAGAACTTTTATGCATCGGGGCACCTCGAGGCACTTTTGTGCATCGGATATGGTGCACAAAGGGCATTTAGGGAAAACTAAAGACATGATAATTAATTTATTTCTAAAAATCATTAAATGATAATTAGGAGTTACATTTTGAATTAAAATCTCATATTAACTATATTCTTCATTTTCCTCATCATTTCTCTCTCTCTCTCTCTCTCTCTCTCTCTCTCTCTCTCTAATCGTGTTCTTCATGATTTTCTTAGTGATGATGATTTGAAGACGAAGAATAACGATGAACAACGATGATGATGAACATGAACAAGAGAGGTAACCGATGATAATTATGAAGAACATGATGCATAGATGGATGATGAACGATGAATAATGATAATGCATAGATGGATGATGAACAATGACAATGCATAGATGGATGATGAACGATGAACAACGAAAAATGACGATGCATAAATGGACGATGAACAATGACGATGCATAGATGAATGATGAACAAGTTGAACATGATGCATAGCTCAATGAAGAATATGAACGACAAACACGATGCATAAAAGAATGATGAACAAGTTGAACACGATGCATAAATGAATTTTTGTATTTTTTTTGTTAAATGCGTCTTTTTTTAACATGATGCATAGATAAACAAGATTAACGATGAAATGTATCGATATCCATCATCTTTTTTTGAATTTGTATAATTTTTGTTAAATTTGGAAATGTATCAATTGAATTTATTTGGTATTTATTATATGATTATTTGTTGAAATATTAAATTAAATGAGGTATGCACATTCCCCAAAATGCCCTTCCTTGTTTGTTTCTATAATGCACAAGTTGCATAAAATTGTCCAACTATTTACCCTTTTGCCATTAATCTAATCCATACAATTTTTTGATCTAATGGTTGATATGAGTTCTTTTGTACCTAGATGCATAAAAGTTCTCAATTGAACCTCCCTCTCTCTCTCTCTCTCTCTCTCTCTCTCTATATATATATATATATATATATATATATATATATATATATATATATATATATATATATATATATAGAATATGGTTCGTGTGAGTACCTAAAAAATGCAGAGTACCGTGAGTACCTGTGAACACACAGGTTTAAGATGTGAACATGCTCCGAAAAAAAGTTTTTTTTTTAAAATTTATTTTCATATTCATTTAGATACAAATAATATAAGCATATTTGTAAAAGAATTACACGCATTCACACTTCGTAGCCTCTTAAAAGTCATGTGAACGTGGAAAAATTCATGTGAACATGCTTAGCTGTGAACATACGTTCATAACAGTGCAGTTCATGTGAACTTGCACGTTTCACATAGTTATAGTGTGTGTTTATGTGTGATTTTTTGCAAATAGTCTTATATTATTAATTTAAACATGATTATGAAAATTTTTTTCAAAAAACATAATTTTAAGCGAGGTACCTCCGGTACTCCGCAAAACTAGTGGTACTCATTTGAACCCAAATCTATATATATATATATATATATATATGTATATATATATATATATATATTTATATATATATTGAGGTTCTATGGGGCACCATATGCATCGGGAACCAAATGGGAACCAAAAATGCATTGCTTGTTTACAAAGGGTGCATTAAGGGCATTTTGGGAATACTTAATAATATATTGTTAAATTATAAGATTTAATTTAATATTTATCATTTATTTAGGAAACTAAATAAAATGATTAACCACATTTCCATAAATCCATCCCCTTTTCTCTCTCTTTCCCTTTCTCTTTCATGGCTAGCCTCTCTCCATCTCTCTTTCTCTCAACTAGTTTTCACGACAATGATGAAGACATTGAAGACGTTGATGAACACGTTTAAATTTCAGAGATGCATCACGAAATTAATACGTTTAAATGTCGAAATGCATCACGATTTTGGTGATGCATAATGATGGAACAAAGACGATGATGAATATGGTCGAAATGCATCACGATTTTGGTGATGCATAATGATGGAACAAAGACGAGGATGAATATGGTCTAAATGCATCATGTTTGAAATTGAATTGGATGAAAATGCATCGTGTTTGAAGACGAATCCAATAAATTGGATGAATATGCATCATGTTTGTTTAGATTCGGATAGAATATTTTCTGAATTCAAGCATCTTCCGATTTTGCTCTTCCGCGCACGAGAAGTTATGCACCCGTGCACCCATTTTCAAGTTAATTACCTTTTTGCCACTACAATCTGAACCATTAAAATTCAAGATCTAACGGTGCATACAGGTTCCCAAAGTGTACAATGCATACATGTGCCCCATAGAACCTGACCCTATATATATATATATATATATATATATATATATATATATATATATATATATATATATATATATATATATATATATATATATAGAGAGAGAGAGAGAGAGAGAGAGAGAGAGAGAGAGGTAGGTTCAATTGAGAACTTTTATACATTGAGGTACAAAAGAACCTATATCCATTAGATCAAAAATTTGTATGGATTAGATTAATGACAAAAGGGTAAATAGTTGGATAATTTTATGCATCTTGTGCATTATAGAAACAGACAAGGAAGATCATTTTGGGGAATGTACATACCTCATTAATTTTTATATTTCAACAAATAATTAAATAATAAATGTTAAATAAATTCAATTGATACATTTCCAAATTTAACAAAAATTACACAACTTCAAAAAAGAAGATGGAGATCGATGCATTTCATCGTTAATCGTGTTTATCTATACATCGTGTTCAAAAAAGACGCATTCAACAAAAAAAAATACACAAATTCATTTATGCATCGTGTTCAGCTTGTTCATCATTCATCAATGCATCGTGTTCGTCGTTCATATTCTTCATTCATTTATGCATCGTCATTGTTCATCATCCATTTATGCATCATCATTTTTTGTTGTTCATCGTTCATCATCCATCTATGCATCGTCATTGTTCATCATCCATTGGTGCATCATCAATTTATGCATTGTGTTCTTCATAATCATCATCGGTTGCATCTCTTGTTCATGTTCATCATCATCGTTGTTCATCGTTAATCTTCGTCTTCAAATCATCATCACTATGAAAATCATGAAGAACACAATTAGAGAGAAAGGGAGGGAGAGAAAGGGAGGGAGAGAGAGAGAGAGAGAGAGAGAGAGAGAGAAATAGGGAGGAAAATGAGGAATGTAGTTAATGTGAGATTTTAATTCAAAAGATAAGTCCTAATTATTTTTTAATGGTTTTAGAAATAAATTAATTACCATATCTTTAGTTTTCCCAAAATGCCCTTTGTACACCCTTGGTAGATTATTTGATGCACAAAAGTTCCTCGAGGTTCTTGGTGCATAAAAGTTCTCAATTGAACCTCAATCTATATATATATATATATATATATATATATATATATATATATATATATATATGTGTGTGTGTGTGTGTGTGTGTGTGTGTGTATATATATATATATATATATATAGAGAGAGAGAGAGAGAGAGAGAGAGAGAGAAAGAGAGAGATGTGAGTTCAATAGAAAACCAATGTGCATTAGGAAACAATAGAAAACCAACATGGTGCCTAAACAATCGGAAATGGATCAAGATGATTATTCAAGAGCATTATAGGTTTATTTCTTTTACATTAATTTAGTAGAATTTAAAAACGGATTTAATACTAGAAAGTTCTATAATTACTCTACTTGCCGATTTGATGGGATTTATCATTTAAACAAAAGTGATATTTTACATGGAAAACAAAGAGGTTTCTATTTTGACATTTTACATGTTTACCATTTTGCCCATTTGCACACCAATGCATCGATCAGATGATGCATCCGAAAAGTTATATTACTTACATCATTGTCACATTGTTTATTTTAATGATGCATCATATCTGATGGCTGCGATTGGTAGATATTGGTTTCTTGATACACATTCGTTTTTCATTGAACTCACCCCCAACACACACACACACACACACATAGGGATGGGTTCAATGGAGAACACATGTGCATCGAAAACAGTCGAACCACTTTGGATCAGGTGATGCATAATGAAAAAATCTTAATGCATCACGCATGAAGTCAATTCATCACGTGGAAATAATGATGCATCACGTGAGAATTGTGATGCATTTGTGGTGGTGCGTGGTGGTTCTTTGATGTTCTTCGATATTCTTTGATGAATGGAGGTTCACCATTAAACCCCTCTCTCTCTCTCTCTCTCCCTCTCTCTCTCTCTCTATATATATATATATATATATATATATATATATATATATATATATATAGATTGAGGTTCAATTGAGAACTTTTGTGCATAGGGGCACCTCGAGGCACTTTTGTGCATCAGATAATCTAACAAGGGTGCACAAAGGACATTTTGGGAAAATTAAATATATGAAATTAATTAATTTTTAAAAATCACTAAATGATAATTATGAGTTAATTTAGGAATTAAAATCCCACATTAACAACGTTCCCCATTATCCTCCCTATTTCTCTCTCTCTCTCTCTCTCATGCTTTTGATTAAGATATGAATTTTATGATGAAGAGATGCATTTTGGAATATATGAATGTTTGTTGGAACGATGAATGATTAATGTTTGAATGAACGATGCATCACGTTAAAATAAGATGCATTTTGGATTTTTGATTAAGAGATGCATTTTGGAAGGTACGAATTTTTGTTGGAACGATGAACGATTCATGTTTGAATTAACGATGCATCACGTTAAATTAAGGTTTTTGGATGAACACGTTGATGCATCACGTTAAATTAAGGTTTTTGGATGAACGATGCATCACGTTAAATACGAAGTTGATGAACATGAATATAATGGATGAAGATGATGAACACAAAGGAAATGAACAACAATGATGCATCAGAATCTTTATTTTTTTTATTTGAATTTGTATTATTTTTGGAAATGTAATAATTAAATGAGAATTGCATAATTCCTGTTTTACCCCTCTGCATATTTCATTACGTGCACTTGATGCATAAAAATTTCTATTTAATTACCCTTTTGCCATTTGATCTAAACCACACATTCTTTTCATCTAAGGGACATTGGAGGTTCTTTTGTGCCTCGATGCACAAAAATTCTCAATGGAACCTCCCTATATATATATATATATATATATATATATATATATATATATATATATATATATATATGTGTGTGTGTGTGTGTGTGTGTGTGTGTGTGTGTGTGTGTGTGTGTGTGTGTGTGTGTGTGTGTGCGTGCGTGTGTGAATGGAGGTTCACCATTCACAATACATATAAAATGATCATTCACATTACTTAATTGATCATTCACATTACTTAATTATTAATTTACAACACTTATTTGATCATTCACAAGAATTATTTGACTATTTACAATTCTTTTACACTTATTTAATCATTCACTACATTTATTTGATCATTCACAATAATTATTTGACTATTTACACTTCTTGTATAATTATTTGATAATTCACATTACTTAATTGATCATTCACATTACTTAATTGACCATTCACATTACTTAAATGATCATTCACATTACTTAATTGACCATTCACATTACTTAAATGATCATTCACGTTACTTAATTGACCATTCACATTACTTAAATGATCATTCACATTACTTATTTGATCATTCACATTACTTAATTGTTCATTCACAACACTTATTTGATCATTCACAAGAATTATTTGACTATTTACAATTCTTTTACACTTATTTGATCATTCACAATAATTATTTAACTATTTACACTTCTTTTATAATTATTTGATCATTCACATTACTTAATTGATCATTCACATTATTTAATTGACCATTCACATCACTTAATTGATCATTCACAACACTTATTTGATCGTCACATGAATTATTTGACCCTTCACAATAATTATTTGACTGTTTACACTTCTTCTACACTTATTTACCATTCACAATAATTACTTGATCATTCACAGTTCTTCTACACTTATTTGATCATTCACAACACTTTTATGATCATTCACAACACTTTTATGATCATTTACAACACTTATTTGATCATTCACAATTCTTCTACACTTATTTGATCATTCACAAGAATTATTTGATCATTCATAGTATTTATTTGATCATTCACATTAATTATTTGACCATTTGTAATAAGTTTAGAAAAAGTGTGAATGATCAAATAATTATTGTGAATGATCAAATAAGTATTGTAAATGATCAAATAAGTGTAGAAGAAGTGTAAAAGTCCAATAATTATTGTGAATGATGAAATAAATACTGTAAATGGTCAAATAATTCATGTGAATGATCAAATAAGTGTTGTGAATGATCAATTAAGTCATGTGAATGGTCATGTAAGTAATGTGAACGATCAATTTTGTAATGTGAATGATTAATTAAGTAATGCGAATGATCAATTAAGCAATGTGAATGATCATTTAAGTAATGTGAATGATCTACATTTGTTTAACTAATTATTTAGATCTACATTCAAATAATTATTGTGAATGATCAAATAAGTGTATAAGAAGTGTAAAAGTCTAATAATTATTATGAATGATGAAATAAATACTGTAAATGGTCAAATAATTCATGTGAATGATCAAATAAGTTTTGTGAATGATCAATTAAGTAATGTGAATGATAAATTAAGTAATGTGAATGATCATTTAAGTAATGTGAACGATCAATTAAGTAATGTGAATTGTTAATTAAGTAATGTGAATGATCAATTAAATAATGTAAGTGATCATTTAAGTAATGTGAATGATCAATTAAGTAATGTGAATGATCATTTAAGTAATGTGAATGGTTAATTAAGTGATGAAGAATTATGAATGGTCAAATAAGTGTTGTGAATGATCAAATAAGTGTTGTGAATGATCAAATAAGTGTTGTGAATGATCAAATAAGTGTACAAGAAGTATAAATAGTTAAATAAGTTTTGTGAATGATCAATTAACTAATGTGAATGATCAATTAAAGAATGTGAATGGTCGCTGTAATGACGAAAATACCATTGGCTATGTGGGGTACGCTGGATACGCAAGATTTTTAAGGGGACGCTGTGGAACCAAATTCTATATATATATATATATATATATATATATATATATATATATATATATATATATATATATATATATATATATATATATATATATATATATATAGGGTTGGGTTCGGGTAAGAACCCTCGTTACCGTGAGAACGTGATAAACTCTCTAAAATTTGTGCATTTAATGTATAAAATTATGCATTTAATGTTAAAATTTATGCATTTGATATAAAAATTTTACGCATATCATGATAAATTTGTCCACTTTATGTATGAATTCATGCATTTGACAAATTTTGTGCATTTAATGTTCAAATTTGTGCATTTAGTATAAAACTTGATGAATTTAAATTTTAAAGATAATTTTAATGTTAAATTATGATATTTATTAATATTGAAAACCAATAATGATTTTAAGTTTTAAATTTAATTTTTAAATTTGTGCATTTGATGTATAAATTTGTGCATTTTGGAGGGTTCTCACGTTCTTACAGAATTGAAGTGTTCTTATGTGATCCCAACCCTATATATAGTATGTATATATATATATATATATATATATATATATATATATATATATATATATATATATATATATATATATATATATTTAGGTTCAAGTGAGTACCACCTCTAATGCAGCGCACCAGAAGGTATCACACTTAAAATAATTTTTTTGAATTTTTTTTTCATGAACATGTTCTAATTAACATTACACAGATCATATGTAAATTTCACGCAAATCCGAACACTCTAAGTGCAAGAAAACACGCATCACATGAATGCACGTTCACATGCCTTCAAAATTATGTAAGTGTGTGTTCACATCATTTTTTAGAAGCTAGGAGATGTGAATGTATGTGAAATTTACATATGATCTTCATAATGTTAATTAAAACATATTGATGAAAAAAAAAATGTAAATTATGTTTTTTAAAGGTGGTACCTTCTGGTGCGCTGCATAATGGGTGGTACTCTCTCAAACCATATTCTCTCTCTCTCTCTCTCTCTCTCTCTCTCTCTCTCTCTCTATATATATATATATATATATATATATATATATATATATATATATATATATATATATATAGAGGTTCGATTGAGAACTTTTGTGCATCGAGGCACCATTGAGAACTTTTGTGCATCAGACTTTTTACCAATGGTGCATTAAGGGTATTTGTGGAATAAATTTATAAGAAAATTAATTAATTATAGAAAATTAGGTTTAATTAAATAAGGAAACAAATCAATACATTAAACAACTTACCAAAAATTTCTCCCTATTTCTCTCCTCACCTCTCTCTCTCTCTCTCCATGATCAACATCTCTCCCTCTCCTTCCCCATGTGACCGCCTCACCCCCCTCTCATTCTCAAAATCCGGCCACCGTCTTGCTCTCTCGGCCGCTGCACCACCATCGCACCACCGCTGCACCGACCATTTCTCTGTCTCTCTCTCTCTCTCTCTCTCTCTCTCTCTCTCTCTTTATCTCTACGACCAATAATCACCGCATTTTTTGAATGCATGCTAAATTTTTGAATGATAAACACATTCAATGAAAAACGCGATAAAAGGATGCATTTTTGAATGATGAACACCTTCAAAGATAAAAGGATGTATTTTGATGATTTTGGAAGAGATGAACGATATGCATGTATTTGATTTTGGAAGAGATGAATGATATGCATGAAGAGATGAACCATATGCATGTATTTTGATGATGAACGATGAAAGATGAACGATATGCATGAAGAGATGAACGATTCATGTTTGTATTTTGATGTATTTTGATTTTGGAAGAGATGAACGATATGCATGATTTATTTTTTGAAGAGACGAACGATATGCATGATTTATTTTTGATATGCATGTATTTCAATGATAAACAATGAACGGTATGCATGAAGAGATGAACGATTCATGTTTGTATTTTGATGTATTTTGATTTTGGAAGAGATGAAAGATATGCATGATTTATTTTTGGAAGAGATGAATGATATGCATGAAGAAATGAACGATATGCATGTATTTTAAATTTGTAGTATTTTTGTTAATTTTGGAAGTGTAATAATTAAATAAGGATTGCATAATTCCTATTTTACCCCTCCGCGAATTTCATTATGTGCACTTGATGCATAAAACTTTCTATTTAATTACCTTTTTGCCATTTTGATCTAATCGACACATTATTTTCATCCAAGGGACAATGGAGGTTCTTTTGTGCCTCGATGCACAAAAGTTCTCAACAGAACCTCCCTATATATATATATATATATATATATATATATATATATATATATATATATATATATATATATATATATATATATATATATATATATATAATCAAGTTCATCAGCGTACCTATAAGATTTCAGCGTACCCTAATGTGAATGATCATTCACATATATTTTTTTTAATAGACATATATAAGACAACATTATAAGACTTTTTTTTCAAATGAAGCAACATCATAAATCTTGTGAATGGTAAAAAAAGATAATGTGAATGGTCATTCACACCATTTCTCTCTTTCTTTCTCTCTCTCTATCTCTACGGCCAATAATCACCGCATTTTTTGAATGAATGCTAAATTTTTGAATGATAAACACATTCAATGAAAAACGCGATAAAAGGATGCATTTTTGAATGATGAACACCTTCAAAGATAAAAGGATGTATTTTGATGATTTTGGAAGAGATGAACGATATGCGTGTATATTTGATTTTGGAAGAGATGAATGATATGCATGAAGAGATGAACGATATGCATGTATTTTGATGATGAACGATGAAAGATGAACGATATGTATGAAGAGATGAACGATTCATGTTTGTATTTTGATGTATTTTGATTTTGGAAGAGATGAACGATATGCATGATTTATTTTTTGAAGAGACGAACGATATGCATGATTTATTTTTGATATACATGTATTTCAATGATAAACAATGAACGGTATGCATGAAGAGATGAACGATTCATGTTTGTATTTTGATGTATTTTGATTTTGGAAGAGATGAAAGATATGCATGATTTATTTTTGGAAGAGATGAATGATATGCATGAAGAAATGAACGATACGCATGTATTTTAAATTTGTAGTATTTTTGTTAATTTTGGAAGTGTAATAATTAAATAAGGATTGCATAATTCCTATTTTACCCCTCCGCGAATTTCATTATGTGCACTTGATGCATAAAACTTTCTATTTAATTACCCTTTTTCCATTTTGATCTAATCCACACATTATTTTCATCCAAGGGACAATGGAGGTTCTTTTGTGCCTCGATGCACAAAAGTTCTCAACAGAACCTCCCTATATATATATATATATATATATATATATATATATATATATATATATATATATATATATATATATATATATATATATAATCAAGTTCATCAGCGGACCTATAAGATTTCAGCGTACCCAGCGTACCCTAATGTGAATGATCATTCACATATATTTTTTTAATAGACATATATAAGACAACATTATAAGACTTTTTTTTCAAAAGGAGCAACATCATAAATCTTGTGAATGGTAAAAAAAGATCATGTGAATGGTCATTCACACCATTCACATTGTGTGAAATCATTCACATGGATGACCATTCACATAAATATGCATTGAGCATTCACATAAGTTTTAAGGACATAGAAAGTGTGAATGTATGTGAAATTCATATATCATGTGTATAACATTAATTTAAACATGGTTATGAGAAAAAAAATTTAAAAAAAGTTTTTTAAGGTTGGTACCTTCGGGTGCACTTGATTTCGAGAGTTACTTTTTTGAACCTGACTATATATATATATATATATATATATATATATATATATATATATATATATATATATATATATATATATATATATATATATATATATATATAGGGGTGGGTTCAATGGAGAACCTCCATGCATCGAAGAACCTTGAAGAACCTCAATGCACCACCACAAATGCATCACAATTCCTCCGTAATGCATCATTATTTCCACGTGATGCATCAAATTCTCGTGTGATGCATCGATTTCTACATTATTTCCATGTGATGCATCAAATTCCCGCGTGATGCATCAATTTCTACGTGATGCATTTCAGTTTTCTAGCGATGCATTGTGGTTCTCCAAGGTTCTTCGATGCATAAGGTTCTCCATTGAATCCACCCCTATATATATATATATATATATATATATATATATATATATATATATATATGAAAAGATGATTGTGGTCTTATGTACGTTAACTTCAACTTTTAAAGTTTGTTTGAATGTCTCCATCTCATCATTGTGACAGAGGGTTATGCACGATGATGATGGTATGATACCTATGATTTTTGTTAGGGGTATTTAATAATACATAATCAGATTGAGACCGTAAAATTAAAAAGATCTTAACAGAGAATTAGACTCGGATGATAGTGCGACCAATTCAAATCCACCCCTTTATTATTATTTTTTTTTACTTTTCAAAAAAAAAAAAAATACAAAACAAGTTATTCTGTTATAAAAAACCTAAACCAAGAACTTGATCGATTAGTATTGGATATATGTTATTCTGTTTCAAAATATGTTTTTGAGTTTTACAAACCATTTACTACTATGGAATCTAACAATTAGCAAATGGGGTCATAATTATGTTAAAAGAATGTTATATGATCATTTTGTACGTTCGACAAAGAAAATAATCATGATTGAATCCTTTAGATGTAACAATATGTGATTGTAATACATAGCACATGCTATTAAAATCGATTGAGTTGCTAGAAATGTTGACATAACACATTATAAGGGTACAAAATAATTAGCTCAAAAAGTAGTCTTTATTCTTAAGAAAAGACCATTTCATACGAGTTTATGTCCTTTTCATCATAAAACTAACAAAGCAACGAATTTTTTCATGTCAGCACAAAAAATGAAATAAAATTTATGTAATTCAAAAGTTAAATAGAACCACATAAATTTTATATGGTTTTAAACTTATTTGATTATGTGTGTTGAAATTTACGGTATGTTTTTATCTTAACACTAAAGAATGAGTTATATCATTTATCGAAAACCTTCCAACTAATAATATCAAGAAACTTTGGTAGCATTTGGTTCGTTTGATTATTTCTGAAGGAATTAATTTTATCAAAAATTAAAATATGTTAATTAAAGTTCTCCCTTTTAATTACCTCGAATTCCAGTAACGGAGTAAACCAAACGTTCCATTTAAACCGACAAAAGTTATTTTTTCCGTTTACTATTTAGGGTTTATTATGATTAAAACCAACATGTTTTCATGTTTTTTTGCGTTTTCGTTCCTTTATGTTATTTTTTTCCATAAAAGTCCTCATGTTAATTTTTTATTTTTGGTTTAGTGGAATTTGGACATTAGAACCCGGTTTACTAATTATAATCGGTTCTAATGTCCAAATTTCACTAAACCAAAAATAAAAAATTAACTTGAGGACGTTTATAGAAAAAAAATATCATGGAGGGACGAAAACGCAAAAAATGACAAACGTGAAAACATGTTGAGTTTTTTTTTTATAATAAACTCTACTATTTAATTTGATTGTGTATTAAAGGTTGCAATGAAGTGATATTCTTACATAAAAACATATATGTTCTTGAGAAAAGATTAACTTGTATAACATCAATCCAATATAATAAAAAAAATATTGATTTTGAATGTAATGTGTTTGGTAGATTATAAGGAATGAATTAATGATGAGATTTAATTTAAATAATTTTTTTCAAACTATTTAAATAATAATGCGCTGATAAATAAAAGAAATTTCATATTACTTTATTAATTTTTTATTGTTTGTTTAAGTATTTACATTTTGCTTAGTATTTATAGATAATTCTTTTTACCATCAAATTATCACAAGAATAAATGTTAAATTATATTAACAATACAATTCTTTAAACCATTCACTTTTTTCTCATTTACATTATTTCTAATATCCTTCTCCAAACACAATGGTGCTCAATTGGGATTCAAGACTCATATTTGACCTAGAGGCATGTGATGTTTTTGCACCCAAATGAGTTGTGCAACCATATTAGATTGGACAGGATCAAACTGAAACGAAAGAAAATTAAAATATTACAACAAGAGATCCAAAGTCGGTTACTTTAGATATTAAAGATAGAGATAAAAACGGTAATATATAGAGTCAATGACTATTTATGTAATTAGTATATAGTTTAGATCTTACGGTATAAATAGATTTTTCAAAAAGAGAAAATTCTATCTATTGCAACTCTATGGTTGCGTTTGGTTCGAGAAATGGAATTCGATTAAATTGAAATTGAAATTTAGTTTTTGTTGAACTTTTGAGTTTGAGTTTCAGTTATGTTAGATTCATTGATCCTATATTTACCAGGTTAACATCAGTGTAAAACTTATTAGGACACACACTTGACCTTGAATAGGAATTACATTGATTGTAACTTAAATTTTGGATTGTGTAAATTTGCTTCTTTTGTGTGTATAAAATGACAACGACGACTATATATTTATATAACTATGATTTTTTCACAAAATGTCTTTGACTAAGATAAATTAGTGAACATTCAATTTCCAACATAATTATAGATTATAATACTTTCAAATATTTTTATTTTAGTATTTATAATCAGCTTTATTTATAAATTATTTTTAAAAAATCTAAATGGATCCATCGGGTTGATTTCGGATAACCAGGCTTGACCTTAGCTCTACTAAAAAAATTTCATATCAGTTTCGCGTTGACCTATTTTCTACCCGCTTCAAGCTAGAGTCAGGTTTGTATTTTTTTTTTTTTGCTCCAGGTTCGTACCGTATTTTCAGATTGTGTCAAATATTGTCACCCTTAGTTTGAATATCTTGTAAACCTAATCAATAATAAACTCTCTTTGGTTTAAGTAGAAAAGGTTATTGGCGTCAGGTTTGTATTTTTTTTTTTTCGCTTCAGGTTCGTACCGTATTTTCAGATTGTGTCAAAAATTGTCACCCTTAGTATGAATATATTGTAAACCTAATAATAATAAACTCTCTTTGGTTTTAGTAGAAAAGGTTATTGGCTATGGTTTTTTACAACCATGATTATTGATTCTAAACCAATGATTTGATAATAAGATGAATATGGTTCTGTGTATGTTAACTTCAACATTTGAAGTTTGTTATATGTCTCCATCTCATTATTCTTGTATGTTAACATATGGGTTACGTATGATGATGATGATGGGGATACATGTGGATACTATAAAATGGAAAAATACCAAGAAGAGTGATATGACAATAAATGTATCGTAAAAATTGTTGTGCCGTGAAAGGTAATGTAAATTTCTATTTTGGCCGAGAAATAACATGAAATATAAATTTCAGGCCAAAAAAAATTGGTCGTCAAATATTATCATTTTACCAAAAGAAAAAGGAGCATAAAAAAATTGATGATTTTTCTATTGATTTTTAATTGCTACACATGCATATATATTTCATTAATATATTACATAACATTTTGGTTTCTGTATAGAATTAACAATATACATTTTTATATTGGATTAATTACGAAAATATAATATAGTTTTTATCAAAGATTTATTTTAGGGATGCATCATGCATGTCAAATATAATATATATATATATATATATATATATATATATATATATATAATATATATAAATATATATATATATATATATATATATATATATATAGAGAGAGAGAGAGAGAGAGAGAGAGAGAGAGAGAGAGAGAGAAAGAGAGATGGAATCATTGCAGAACCTAAATTTAGTGTAGAACCGTAGAACCAATATCGTCCATAGATTGAATTAATCTAATAATCTTGATTAAAATCATAAAGTTTGGAATTAGTGAAAAAAAGATTGGCATTATTGATTATTTAATTCTGGGGTAAAAAAGAATAGATTGGAAATAGCAAAAAGATTGACATTAGTAAAATAAATATCCTTTTTCTTTAAATTAAAATAACATTAATATGATTAATTCTTAAATCAAAAAAATTATACCATAAAAACGAGAATTTTATATTCTTTAAAACGAGACCGGTCACGATATATTTTTTTCGAAAAAATTTTACATGTTTATTTTTCGTAAAAAAATTTACCCAGACCACCATGCAATGTAGCATGGCCGGTATCATTCAATGTCGAATGAACACTTGATATCGTATATTCAACGTCGATGCAACACTGCATGTACATTCAAAATTAACAGAACCAAAATAATGGTCAAAATTAGTAGTCAAAAGTTGGTTGATTTTTTAGAACAGTAATGACATATTTTTTTCGAAAAAATTTTACGCGTTTATTTTTTGTAAAAAAAAAAAAAATTACCCAGACCACGATGCAATGTAGCATGACCGATATAATTCAACGTCGATGCAACACTGCATGTACTTTCAAAATTAACAGAACCAAAACAATGGTCAAAAGTAGTAGTCAAAAGTTGGTTGATTTAATGAGAACAGTAATGACATATTTTTTTCGAAAAAATTTTACGCGTTTATTTTTTGTTAAAAAAAATTTATCCAGACCACGATGCAATGTATCATGACCGATATAATTCAACGTCGATGCAACACTGCATGTACATTCAAAATTAACAGAACCAAAATAATGGTCAAAATTAGTAGTCAAAAGTTGGTTGATTTAATGAGAACAATAATGACATATTTTTTTCGAAAAAATTTTAGGCGTTTATTTTTCGTAAAAAAAAATTACCCAGACCACGATGCAATGTAGCATGACCGATATAATTCAACGTCGATGCAACACTGCATGTACATTCAAAATTAACAGAACCAAAATAATGGTCAAAATTAATAGTCAAAAGTTGGTTGATTTAATGAGAACAGTAATGACATATTTTTTTCGAAAAAATTTTACGCGTTTATTTTTCGTAAAAAAAAAATTACCCAGACCACGATGCAATGTAGCATGACCGATATAATCCAACGTCGATGCAACAATGCATGTACATTCAAAATTAACAGAACCAAAATAATGGTTAAAATTAGTAGTCAAAAGTTGGTTGATTTAATGAGAACAGTAATGACATATTTTTTTCGAAAAAATTTTACGTGTTTATTTTTCGTAAATTTTTTTTATGTAGACCTCAATTCAATATATTATATAGAGATCATTCAATGTCGAATTACAGTTTATTTCACACATTCAACACTGCATGTACCTTCGATATAAAAAAGAGTAAAAAATGGTCAAAGTGGGCAGTCAAACTTGGTAGGCTACTATTAATTCAATGTTAATTGCATAATTACCATCTTATCCCTAGTGTTATATAATAATCCAATGGTTTAGATTGGTTCTATAGTTCTGCACTAAATTAAGGTTCTGCAATGATCCCAACCCTATATATATATATATATATATATATATATATATATATATATATATATATATATATATATATATATATATATATATATATATATGAGTAAATTACACGGATGGTCCCTGTGGTTTGGGGGTTTTTGCGGTTTTCGTCCCTCAATGTTTTTTTTACACCATTGGTCCAAAATATGCAAACCTTTCACACAAATGGTCCCTCTGACTAACATCCATTAACTTTACCGTTAAAGATGAGGGCATTTTCGTCTTTTTGCTTCTGAGGGACCAGTTGCGTAAGTTTTTAATAGGTTGTCTTTTTTTTTTTTAATTTATAGAAGAAAAAACAAACGTCTTCATCCTCTTCCTCCTCTTCTTAGCTACCGGGGTGTTGGCCTGAACCTTAGGCGGGCGGCCTCGCTTCCTCTTCGCCACTTGAGCTCCTCCACTGGCATTACTTACCTCCAACTTGAGTCCAGCATCGGCAGCAACTCCCAGTTGTATATTGGCATTGATTTTGTGAATTGGTTGACTCCGGTCAAGGCTTTGACTCTCAACTCCCAGATTTCGAAGTTCCATGAAATGACCTAAGCTTAAAATCAGTAGATAGGTTGACCATTAACAGAAATGAGGAAACCGTAATCGCGAAGTGGTGGTGCCGTAGGAGGTGTTGTTGCGTAGACCAGTGAAAAATTGATTGGGGGAAGTACGTGATTAGTGGGTCGTTTTCGGTGGGAGGAGGAGCATTGTCAATAGCTTTCTTTAGCAAATGTATTGGATTTTTCTCCTTCATCTGGGAAACCTCTACTCGAAAGGACCAACATAATGCAATGGAGGTCCGGTCGGTGGTCGCCTTCTTATCCGAATGCCTTGAGTAGCAGCCAATTCATCATTTAAAGCCTCAATTTCCCACTCTTTACTTTCGAGTTCATCATCTACTGGATCATTGGATCTATCTATTAAAGACCCGTCCTTTGTCCCGCTCTTTACATGATTCTGGGATCGAATGCAAGTAAGATTGCCTCTGCGTCTGTTGATTAGGGCTGATTGAGAGTTTAGCTTTAAAACTAGGGTTCGATTCATACTTGCTGTAAAGTAAAGAATGAACAGAATCATAGCAGACCCTAGATAAACCCTCCATTTCTTGTCACCGCTCCGCCGACAATAGTACTCTGAAAAATAATCGGATTGAAGAAGGTGGTGGACAGGTACAGAGTCAAAGATGGCAACAGAGAGAATTCAGCGAGAGAGAGACAGAGATTTAGAAAATAAAAAAAACAAAAAAAATTTATTAAAAAATTCCGTAAATAGTCCCTGGGATGAAAATGACAAATATGCCCCTGTGAGTTAACTGGCCTAACGGCTCAAGTTAACGGCAGAGACCATTTGCGTGAGAAATAACTATTTCAGGGACCATCCGTGTAATTTTAAAGTTTTAGGGACGAAAACCGCAAAAACCCCCAAACCACAGGGACCATCCGTGTAATTTACTCTATATATATATATATATATATATATATATATATATTTTCTTGGTCATAGAAGATGTATGAACTACTAAAAAATATTCGTTTATGGTAATATAACCAAAATTAAAGTATGCGGACGTCAAATAGTAAGAAAATTAAACTAACATACTTTTTTCATACTATTCTAAATGGATTTATTTTCTTTTTTAAATTTCTACCTTTATATAAGGCAGCAAAATACTTTAACATCTTAAGATAGAAACTTTCATAAAACTATATTATTATTATTATTATTTTGGAATTTCCTCTTATATAAAATTGTTTATTTATTGCGAAAAATATTTGAAAATTCAAAACATAAAAAGGATTACAAAGTTTAAAACTAAAAACATTGGTTTAATCTATATTTGTAACACCCTACTTTTACTACTAATACCACGTATGACTTGTAGTCCACATCACCTAATTATAAACATCATCATCAAGGGCAAACAACTATTTAACTACTAAGCATCCACAGTAAGCATAAGGGTCACGACAAAACGGGAACCAACCCCCGTTAATAAAGTCTGCCAACCACAATCTAATTATAGGTTACAGTCATCCATAATATCAGTGGCAGATACGCCAACCACAAGATACAAGACTACTCACTAAAGTAGTCGCTACCTATTGTCCACGTGGCGGGTTTCGACTCGTGCCCACAATATCTCTAGCCTCTGATCTCACACATGAGATGCACATATAAACAACTGTCAGCTGGAAGCTGATAAGTTACTATAAACAACGTTAAAATAAGTTTATAAAACAGTTAGCACAATGTAACAACTGATGAACAACTCTACGTGCGACCGACAACAACAGCCGGACGCATCATCGGGAGCGACCCGGGATAGTCTGCGTAGCCCACTCCACAAAGTAGTGGCTACACCAGGACCTCTGGGTTGGGAATGACCCAACAGGCCTCTACTCTGCGTACGTCAACTATACACGTGATCCACGAGCTCTGCTACGTGCTAACAGATATCAACGTATAAAAGGGATCCACACTGGACCCGGATAGTGAACAACAAACCTCTTTGAAAACACAGTAATCAACAATAGTGCATCTACTAAAAGAGGGTAAGTAACTCACCTGAAGCACGACCACTATTCAGCTAACTACGGCGGTCTCGACAGGTCCCAGACTCAACTACAAATCTTGGCAACAATAAATACAACTACAATGTAACGACTAGCCAACGAACTCATAACAACTATACTACTGAACTCACAGACTCAACATAAATCAACAGGTCAAGACCCAGTAGCGTGGCCAGGATCGCGGCCGGGATCGCGGTCACGGTCCATCCATCATGGCCAGGCATCAAGGTCGCGTTGTCCTCCGCGTTGCTCATACTATCGCGGCCGTGTTCATCTGAGCGCGGTCGGGATCACCCCGGCCCGCGACCCACTTTTCGGTCGCGTTCCCACTACCACGACCAACCTACACCGCCTCACCCTAATCGCGGTCGCGACCAGGGGAGCGCGGCCGCAATGCGGCGACGAACAGATCAGGTATGTACTCTGTTTTTTGGTCAGCTATGGGGTTTGATTCCCTCAATCTTGATTCCTCGATTTCCAGGGTTATAAATCAACCTCAGACATCATAGCAATTCAACTTATTTTAGTACAATCACTAACCTCAATTCACCATTTCTTTCTTGAATTTGAGTGTGTGAACAACTAAGTAGCACTCCTTGATTATCAACTCCTTGGATTGATTCTTGTTGTTGTTTCTTTGATCTCTCTTTCTCTCTCTTTCCCTTTTCAGCTGCACACGCACATAACACCTTGAATGATTTTGGGAGAATGGCTATAACACGTTCCCAACTTCATATATATACGTTGTGGGTCTCGGTCCCAATTAAAACCGGTACGATACCCAATATTCACTAGGTAAGCACCCGTTAACCCAATTAATCTCAAATTAACGGCTCGGGCTTAGAATGTCATTTAACTCATTAAAATAACCCCAACCCATAATTACTACTAAACCAGTTATTATCTCAATCGATTAAAATTACATGCAATAGCAATCTACTCGTCACATCACGTGTAACTAACCAATTAAATTCCACCAACTCATTAAGATACTTCCCAAAGCCAATAAATAAATTCCACGTATCTGCTGCTAGTTTCCGGATGTTACAATATTATAACAATTATCAAACAAAATCCATTATTCATTGATTATATATTATCAAGAGGGATCATCAAAATCTCAAGATTTTATTCTTTCATACTTTTATCATGAATCCTATTAAATTTAACTTTTTTGAACTTTTGATGACAATGATGAAAAGTTAAATTGTAGTAATTTGCCATCAATTTCTTTGTTTATAGGAAATTTGACATTCCTATTAACTCATACATGAATTAGATTCCAACCCATACATGAATTAAATTTCAACCTACATTCTTAACCAACACTAAAATTTATATTTTATCGATCACCGCTAAACATATTGTAACTAAATTTTATAATTCCAATTCATTCGAATTTAATTCCATGAATCAAACAGCAACTTAGATTTTTATTATTAGAAAATAATCAATTCTCATGACCATTTCTCCTACACTTTCTTACCAATATTTCAAACTTGCTTTAATTAAATAGAAAGACAATAATTTGATAAGAAAAATAAATTAAATTGATAACTTTCATATTATCAACATATTTTTTTAGACATCATCATAATATATTTTATTTCCGACACTTATTTTAATATTTATATTGATAATGGCCATTTTATTTTGAGAAAAGCTAAATATTATATAATTGTAAATTAAAATTTTAAAAATATTGTTTTTTTACTCAAAGAAAATAAAAAAGAAAAATATTATCCAACTAAAAAATATTTTAATTAAAAGGGGGATAGTAGATCTAAAAGAATAAGACATTTAGGGAGATTTGACATGTGAGAGTGAGATCATGCATATAATTCAACCATACATGTGTTATGTGTAGATTTTGGAAAATGACTTCATTGGATATTATCCAATTAAGTCTTTGTTATATTTGACATGCAATAACATTTTTTTTAAATTATTTTCCAAAATATTAATATAAAAATAATGTAGGGTCTAATTTGTTAAATATATGAAAGTGGCCTTTCAATAATCTACCAAAGGAATATTACCAAACTTGGTAATGCAATGTTGCAATACACCCACTTAACTCATGATGGTATTTATTTATATAATTTGTTTGTTATATATAGGTTTAGAATATTAAATTTGTTATTCTTTTTGTTTATAGGAATGTGTTTGTCTATTGTAAAATAATTAACAATTATACTAATAAATAAATATATTGATTAAATATAAGGTTTAAAAAATCAATGTTTATCGAATAACTTGGAAAACCAAGGTTAAAATTATTTTACAAACTTTTTCCTTCTATATTTAAACTAACATTATCAATATGCACATATATTCATATGACATTTTAAAGACATAGAAGATGCAAAAATGTGTGATATTTTATATCTAAATCTTAAAAGTAATTTTATAAACTTGGTTCGTCCGGTTCTTAAGATAAAATATGATTCTTTTTAAATCTCAGTCTATAGATTAAATATTCTAATTACCATATATTTAGCCCTAAAATAGACAGAGAGACGAAGAGAGTGTGTACTCGTGGTCAACAGCAGAAGAGTGGTGGTCGACAGCTGGAGATGTTGTGATGTTGTCGGCGGCAACGTGCAGCAGATAAGATGAGAGAATGAGACCTACAAATGAGAGACTAAGAGAGTGTATATACTTACGTGCAGTAGTCGACGACAGAAGGTGGTTGTTAGCGGCTGACTTCAAGAAGAGAGAGCAAAAATTGTGGTAAAAGGTGGGGAGGGGAAAAGAGAGACACCCATTTTTTTGTTTTCATGAGCATTAGCATCGACACAATTAGCGACGACATAGGATTTAGTGGCGACACATAACGCACATCATTTTGTGTCGCAGCTAAAGCTTATGTTGTCGTTAATGGTGTCACTGCTAAATCCAGTATTTCTCGTAGTGTATATACGAAAACCATACACGCATAACAATTCAAGCTTGATTGGTTTGATCAATACATCTAAACTCGACTTATTCTAAACAGACTCGTTCAATCAATCGATAAATGATTTTTATGATAATTTTTCATGTGTGCAATTTTTGTATTGGTATATAATCACTATATAAGTATATATTCTAATTATAAATGTCATGGTTAATTTGTATTTTGTTAAAAGAAATAATTATATATATTAATTTGTGAAAAATGAATCTTAAAAAAGAAGGTACCCTACAAGCATCTACCACAATTATTGTGTGAAATTGTCCCTTTCTGGGTCTACCATGTTCATGAAATTGGATATTAATTGGTGAAATTGACCTAACTAACTCCCTTTCCAATTTTTGTTATTTTTATATAAGTTTTACAACACTAATTAATGCTTTTATAAAATAATTTTATGTATATGTGTGTGTTTTTACTTTCTTATATTAAATAAAGTCTTACATGGCACTATGGCAGTGAAAGGTTTTCTTTAGCTATTAATTAATATTTTTTTTATATATAAATTTCCTACTTAAATAAAAAATAACATATATAACGAAACATCATTACTTATCATTTTCAACTGACGAATTGTTTATGAATTTATATAATAGAATTGGATTAAACTAGAAAATTTATAAGACTCAAACTCATTTAACCAAAAAAAGTTATTTTGTAGGGTAGTAAATTTTTTTAAAATATAAATTTATGAGAGCTATTAAAAAATTACATGCCAAACATGGTTTTAGCAGGGGTGACAATTTCAGCTCATTTAATCAAATGAGTTGACGACAAAAAGTCATAAATTTAACATAATTTTAAATTTTTTTTATAAAAAACAATTTTTTTAATACACCGTTTTATAAATTTTCATTTATTTTTAAAAAAATTATGTTTAATATTAAATTTTACAATAGGTTCATTTAACTGTTCGGTCTGTGGGGTCAAAATTGCCACCCGTTTTAGTGTTAATCCTAATGCTAGAGACACTTACAAGTGATTAAGCTACATATTGTAACATTCACATAACTATATTGTTTGTCTTAGGTCTCTAAATCAATTATGTAGGCAAGAGCTTTGTGTGCATTTTTAGAAACCAATAGTTATGGGGTTTTTTTTTTATATTTTTTTTTAACTCTTTTCTTATTTCCTTCGTATTTTGAAATGGTAAGCTAAGTGTATTCAGAATCTATACTATATAAAATAAGAAAACCACTTGAAGGCTTTGGACCATTGGATGGAAAGAAATCAATTGATCATTTTTTTAGTTCATTTTTCAAATTTACTACCTTAACTTCATGGTTATCAAAATCGCGATTTAAATCGTAATCCTACAAGTAGATTTCGATCAGGCTCGCTTGTAGGATCGATTTTAGATAGGATCGTAAGCAAGATCGTAGTATCGTTAGTAAGATCGTACGACGATCCGATCCTACATACGGTTTGTCTTTGTAAGTAAGATCGTAGGATCGTTAGTAAGATCGTACAACGTGTATTTCAAACTTTTTATGACTTGTGAATGAATGTATGAAAATGACTTTCTTTAGTGTTGTCTTTAAAGTTTGAATTCTCTATGAAAATGACTAGTTTTCTTTTGAATGAAGAATTACTTTCTTTATGAACATGAAATTTTTTTTTTATGGGAATTACTCTCGTTTGTTTATGATACAATACTGTGATATATAATATTTAATTTCGGTAGGATATTACAATCCCGATCCGATCCTACGATCCCGATCTTGCAATGACAAAAACGATCCTAGGTAAAATCTCGATCTTGACAACCTTGCTTAACTTAATTACATTAAATTTTGATTTTAATTTTTTCATTAATGAATTAATATTAAATTAATATTTACCTAATTAAAATAAATATGTGTCATTATTATCAATAATGATCATAGTTAAATTCAAATGTAAAATTTGGATTTACATGTAGAAGTGTACTAAATAAAGTTAAAAATTTTTGTTAATTATTTTGCTAACAAGATTTAAAATTTAATTAATAAAACTTCGATTGTGAATATGACAAATTTTGATTGTTGATTTTCAGATATTTTATTTTTATATTTTATCATTTCCAAAATATATACACATTCACATAATTGAAGTTTTTTGTTTTTTACATTGATATTTCATATTTGAAGTTAATAAAAATTAAAAGAAACATTTTTGCAAACACATATTATATATTTTTAATAATACAATATAATAATATTTTTTTATTTAATATCAAACAACTAAATATTTTTATCTTTATTTTAACTAGCTTTCAATTTTTTATTTTAATTATATATAAATTTTATAATAATTAATTAAAATATAAAAAAATATGTATTTTCTAAATCAATTAACCTATATATTATAATAAAACAAAACAATTCATGTCATATGTCACTTCTACAATACAAGAAAATTTTATTTTTCCACCTCTTTTACCAAATTTAACACCTTAAGTCCTTAACTTAATTGCATTAAATTTTGACTTTATTTTTTTTCATTAAATAATTAGTAATAAATTGAATTTTGTAACATTTAAAATTAATGACTTAAAATACATATCCATCATTATTATCCATAATCATCATAATTAGATCCAAATGTAAAAATTTGAATTAGTTGTGAAAATTATTATTATTATGTATAATAAAAGAATACATCAAATGTCACGTGTCACCTCTACGTTCACCAAAAAGATAATTACAACTTATAAAAAATAAAAGTTAAATACAATTTTAATATTTTTAAAAAAGATAAATGTAACACCCTCGAACTAATCCACAATGCCACATGAATACCACATCAGCAACGATATAATATAATAATCTCTACGCTATTCCCAATACACACATGCAGCAACCCGATAATTTTAAAACTTTAATTACATAATTAAGTCACGGAAGTCTCTGATCAAACTACACAATATCCGAATTACACATAAACATTCCCCAAGAATATTATTACCTCTAACACAGGTAACTAACTCCTCGAACGATGTCACAGTAACCCTATCTGGGTACAGCAGGCCTACTAGATCTCTGATCACCTGAGACACACACACAACAACACACACATTGGGTCAGCTAACGCTGGTGAGAATGCAAGAGTTATTGTACGATTATAAAACTCAATAAATAAATATCTCGATAATAAAACGTTCAGCGTTCTCTACTGAACAAGTATATGAGATCCCACAAGATAACTCAATAGGTACTCAACTCGTGTGGATAAATCCACGTACCCAAATCCCTAGACCGCACAAAGCAGTCGTCAGGAACTCAAAAGGGAATTGGGAGCGACCCAACCCCTGCCTAGCCGTACGGTTTAATAATCTCGAAAGCTCAAGTGTCTCAAATCTCATATCACAAAACACAGTTCTCAATAAAACACAATAATACAAGCATGATAATATCTCAATAAAAGCTCGTAATAAAACTCATAATATCTCGTAAGAAAGCTCAGTAAAAGATCATGCAAGTATTAAATAAATAATCGTACAATTATCTCATAAAAACATGCAAACTCACCTGCCCTGAAGTCTCACTACTTAGTCTCGGTTCACTGCCTGTTCCCAACCCTATCAACTCGAGACCCTGGAATCACAACACAATTCTCAATATCACAATCACAACCCAACAACTCTATACTCAATACTCAGGCAACTCGCACGAACCCAGATACCCAACCACTAAACCCACACAACCCGAATACCCAAACACAAGGGAATAACCCAATATCACTAACCCAACCCTAAATAAATGCTTAAAATATATTTATTTTTCTGAATTCTCACGCGGCCGTGTAAGATTTCTTACGTGGCGGCGTAGCAGTCTCCTTACGCGGTGGTGTAGGATTTTTACAAGATGGTGTGACTGCAACCCACGCGGCCGCGTAGCAAAACCCACGCGGGCGCGTAGCTCCGTCTTTACACCACCCTGTAGCTTTTTACACGGGCTTGTAAACAAATACCTACGCTTCCGCGTAGCAAACCCTACGCGGCCGCGTAAACTGACTGTCAGCCATGAATGCTCTGTTTTTGACAGCTTCGATTTCACACTTCAAAACTCGATTTTAATCAGTTTTTAGCTCAAGAATTTGACCAAAAACTCAATAAAACACATATATAAACTTACTTTAATCATCTCTAACAATTTTCAACTCAAATATCAAGATTTGGAGCTCAAACTCACCTTGAATCCTTTGAAGAACAAGTTGATGAAGATGACTAAAGCTTCCAACTCTATTCTTAGCTTGTTTCCTCAATTGATATGGCTTCTTGCTGAAGAAAATTGAAAAACACACACATACACCTTCACTTGCTGCAATTGGGAAATGAATAATGAAAGCAAGCTAGCAACCATCTTAACCTTATATACGTTTTCGAATTTAAACCCGGTCCGACACCCATTATCCGATCCCGCTTTCACAAAATACAAACTTTATATCACCGGGTCCCAATTTAACTAATTAATTCTCAAAATTATAATCTTTAATTAAAACTTAATTCCGTCATCCGGTTAACCCAAGATATTATCACGTGACGGTTCCACGTATAACCCAATAATTACCCAGCTCAAATGTAATATTAAAATCAACCACTCAACTAAACCCAAGAAATACTAAACTTAAACACGGACATAACCAACTCCAATTCCCAATAACCGCAATTCTCACCGGATCCACTATCATCCCTTCCTTACTCGTCACCGCTCGCTCTAAAACTGCTCTTCTCTTGGCGAAAACTCATATCTCAAGAACTTACCATATAACTTTATTCGCTATAACAACTCAAAATTCACCCTCAAATGCTGGTTATACTCCGCACTGCTCTTCGAATAGCTCGAATGGCCTCAGAAAGTACCATCACAAGACGATCAACATCAACCTATACCCCTACTCATCAACCCTCAACCAGGGATAACGGTTCCTCGCCATTACTTTATTAATCTCCCTATAGTCTCCACATTTCTACATCAAAACTACTAATCCTCATAGGCATCAGATTTACTGAAATTTAACGACCAAGGATCTCTAATGCACCATCACTCTAAACTCTATTTGCTAATGCAGCTCTACTATCTACTTACTTGACAACCACAAAGCAGATAACTCAGATGAAAGCACAAAGATAACCATAGAAGGATGCCAACACTTATGGCCGATCAGATTTCAAATTAACACAGCAGATATTCCGATCCACTAACATAGCAGATTAAAGACATCTCCATCTAATTACTAAACGCAATATCGCATATGAGGGTAAACACACACAAAAGTTAATCCACTATCAACATGGTAGTCCACTATCAGAAGGATCAATCCACTAGCACATCATAAACACATTCATAATGATTACCCATATAGCTCACATACTCAACATGATTGACCCACTAACATGACACAGTTTCCAACTTTGAAATCCCAATAACTCAGCTTACCACATTATATTTCACTTTCACACACATACCCAGAAATCACAGTCCCATACATAACAATCCCGCCCCCCTTATCACTGTATCCCATGATCCCAGACATAACGAAGCAGTCACACTCAACAAAACGTCTACACTCATCACAGACATAGGTCAACAGCCAACCCCCACCACTGACACACACTCAAAGCAAGTTCAAAAAGGCATATCCAAAATCACATCAACAGCATCCCGAGCTTCCTCTGCAGTCACTTGAAAGATCCCATCCCATACTCTAATATCATAACGACCGGGTGACAATAGCTCTGCTCTGGCTCTACTATAACTTGCACCCTACACCACTGATCTCGGCTCTGGACAGTCTCGCACCCTGTGCCTCGGCCTCTCACAACGGAAACACAACGGCTCAAGAACAATACACATGACGACAGCATACCCTCGCTAGCCGCACCGATAGCATCTGCACACACACGACCTACTGTGGCGACGGTGACATCTTCAAATTGAAGGCACATAGTCTAATAAGAATAAACGTATCAGGTGCAACATCATACGACTCCCTATCCCCCTCAGTTATAGCCTGAAACAAAAACTCTACCTCTGACCCTCGATATTCAATTTCCTCCATAAGGTGATAATGACAACTCCGACGCCCTGGCCCCACTTGTACTCGCCCTCGGAAACCCCATCCCTGAACCCGGACAATCCCATATTATATGCCCCGTCTTCCCACTTCGGAAGCACAATGACTCCTGCGATGAGCATGCACAACAGTGCGACCCAACTGGCTACAACGAAACATCTGAGGTTCTCCGGGGCACACGACCCTGCATGGAGGTGATGACACCGCTGACAATCTCTATCCCCCGATGCTGAGCTCCCAACCCTACTGCCCGAATCCCTAGATTCTCTATCAACAGACTCTGACCTTAATTCTAGCTCGGTCTCTGACTCCGCCCCGGCTGTCTCTGACCCTGATCCTGATCTCGACTCTAACCCTGACTAACCTCAAACCTCCTCTCATCTTGACGCTAATCTCGTCGGGCCCCCAAACTCTGATCCCGCTGCTCTGCATATCCGCCCTGGTGACTCTCTTGATAAGTCCTCGATGACCCTGCACTCTATCCCTGCCCAGTCGGCTCAATACGCTGCCTCTGGGGAGCCGACTGCTCCCTCTGCCTCTCCACCTCCCTCTCTCCACACCTCGCATACTCCATAGCTGATGCAAAGGTGGGATCACGCAACATCCCCACAAACTCCCTAATATCAGCTCTCAATCCCTCTATAAACATGCTAACCTTTCACTCCTCTGTAGCCACCTGATGTGGCGCAAACTGGGCTCTATCATTAAAGACATCAATATACTCCTGAACCGACATCGACCCCTGCTGCAAATGAATGAACTCACACTCCAACTCTCGCCTCGTATCCTGAGGGCAATACTGCAACTCAAACTCAACACGAAACTCCTCCCAAATCATCAAATACGCCTCGTCTACCCCCCGGGCACTCACAACTGAACTCCACCATCGCAACGCTCCGCCCTTAAACAAATAAGAAGCACAACTCACTCTGTCAGCTCGATCCACATGTGCTATACGAAAAGCAGTCTCAATCTCTCGCAACTAATCTAGCGCCTTCGAGGCACCAACTCTACCGAAGAACTCTGAAGGACGGCCCGCCATAAAGTCCTTAAAGGACCCTTGCTATTGCTGGCTAGAAGAAGCACCAGCCCCAGAACTCTGACCTCCCTTAGGCGGACGCACCGCTCCTCGACCCCTACCCGCTCCCTGCACCGGAAAACACTCATCCAATATCTAACTCAGCACAGAATATAACTTAGACCTACGCACATATTCATCACCCCTAGAATCATCACCCTGAGGCCTGCTGCCCTCACGATCCATAAATAATCTGCACAATAAAGACAACGACACATATTAACTCTACACAACTCTATACCCTACTCGTTAATCACCTAATACTCTACTTCGGATTACAATCCAAGGATCTAGACTCCATGGTTTAAGCTTAAGCATCCACTAGATACTTAATCTCTTAAACCTAGGCTCTGATACCAAGCTTGTAACACCCTCGAACTAATCCACAATGACACATGAATACCACATCAGCAACGATATAATATAATAATCTCTACGCTATTCCCAATACACACATGCAGCAACCCGATAATTTTAAAACTTTAATTACATAATTAAGTCACGGAAGTCTCTGATCAAACTACACAATATCCGAATTACACATATACATTCCCCAAGAATATTATTACCTCTAACACAGGTAACTAACTCCTCGAACGATGTCACAGTAACCCTATTTGGGTACACCAGGCCTACTAGATCTCTGATCACCTGAGACACACACACAACAACACACACATTGGGTCAGCTAACGCTGGTGAGAATGCAATGGTTAGTGTACGATTATAAAACTCAATAAATAAATATCTCGATAATAAAACGTTCAACGTTCTCTACTGAACAAGTATATGAGATCCCACAAGATAGCTCAATAGGTACTCAACTCGTGTGGATAAATCCACGTACCCAAATCCCTAGACCGCACAAAGCAGTCGTCAGGAACTCAAAAGGGAATTGGGAGCGACCCAACCCCTGCCCAGCCGTACGGTTTAATAATCTCGAAAGCTCAAGTGTCTCAAATCTCAAATCACAAAACACAGTTCTCAATAAAACACAATAATACAAGCATGATAATATCTCAATAAAAGCTCGTAATAAAACTCATAATATCTCGTAAGAAAGCTCAGTAAAAGATCATGCAAGTATTAAATAAATAATCGTACAATTATCTCAGGAAAACATGCAAACTCACCTGCCCTGAAGTCTCACTACTTAGTCTCGGTTCCCTACCCTTTCCCAACCCTATCAACTCGAGACCCTGGAATCACAACACAATTCTCAATATCACAATCACAACCCAACAACTCTATACTCAATACTCAGGCAACTCGCACGAACCCAGATACCCAACCACTAAACCCACACAACCCGAATACCCAAACACAAGGGAATAACCCAATATCACTAACCCATCCCTAAATAAACGCTTAAAATATATTTATTTTTCTGAATTCTCACGCGGCCGTGTAAGATTTCTTACGCGGCGGCGTAGCAGTCTCCTTACGCGGTGGTGTAGGATTTTTACAAGATGGTGTGACTGCAACCCACGCGGCCGCGTAGCAAAACCCACGCGGGCGCGTAGCTCCATCTTTACACCACCCTGTAGCTTTTTACACGGGCTTGTAAACAAATACCTACGCTGCCGCGTAGTAAACCCTACGCGGCCGCGTAAACTGACTGTCAGCCATGAATGCTCTGTTTTTGACAGCTTCGATTTCACACTTCAAAACTCGATTTTAATCAGTTTTTAGCTCAAGAATTTGACCAAAACTCAATAAAACACATATATAAACTTACTTTAATCATCTCTAACAATTTTCAACTCAAATATCAAGATTTGGAGCTCAAACTCACCTTGAATCCTTTGAAGAACAAGTTGATGAAGATGACTAAAGCTTCCAACTCTATTCTTAGCTTGTTTCCTCAATTGATATGACTTCTTGCTGAAGAAAATTGAAAAACACACACATACACCTTCACTTGCTGCAATTGGGAAATGAATAATGAAAGCAAGCTAGCAACCATCTCAACCTTATATACGTTTTCGAATTTAAACCCGGCCCGACACCCATTATCCGATCCCGCTATCACAAAATACAAACTTTATATCACCGGGTCCCAATTTAACTAATAATTCTCAAAATTATAATATTCAATTAAAACTTAATTCCGTCACCCGGTTAACCCAATATATTATCACGTGACGGTTCCACGTATAACCCAATAATTTACCCAGCTCAAATGTAATATTAAAATCAACCACTCAAATAATTCCACGTTCCTATCCCAAAATTGGGATGTTACAATAAATATACTCTATTTTTTAATCTGTAAATAATAAAAATAAACACAATTATTATTTTTGTATGTTTTTATTTTTACTCATATACATTTTATATAAATAAATTTAATTAAAATATCCACGTAATATGCGGGTTATAAACTATGTTAAGTGAAACTGACTATATATGCCACAATATCAGACATAATAATACGATGTTTATGATTCATCACTTAAATTTTTATAAGGGTTCATGTTGGATTAAAGAACCGGATAAAATCCAGAAAAAAATCCGATCTATAATAATATATTTGTAATTATAATTTGTGGTTTTAAACTTTTTATGTATTTATAATCAAATATAATATAAAAATATATTTGATTGGAGTAAAATACATGTGTTTAACTTAATTTGTAATTATATATTTGTAATTATAATAATAGAAAAATGGTGTCTTCGGTATAAATGTATAATTATAAATTTATAATTTATAATTGTATTTGTTTAATTAATTTGCTAAGCAAAAAAAAAAAAAAAAAAAAAAAAAAAAAAAAAAAAAAAACCCTAGCCCAAAAAGCAAGCCGCCAAAAAAAAAAAAAAGGAACCAAAAAAAGCTAGATTTTATTTAAGAAATCGGGTTTAAAAATATATGGTTTATTTATATCCGAAACTAGTTATATAGGTTATATTTATTTGGGTTCGAAACCGGTGAGGATTCTAATCGATTTTTTGAATAACTGTTTTTTTTAAACCACACCGATTTTAATATGATACGGTTTGGATTAAATCCGGTAATTGTGCACCCATATAAAGAACTAAACTTCAAATTATAAAAAGGGGTTGAACATGGTGAAGCGGTCCAACCTCTAAACTCAGAGTATTAAATCTTGTATAGGTTTTAGATGTTTATACTTTGGCTACAAGTTGGACCATTTTTGTGATTAAAACTCACAATCATTTTTCCTTGCACAAAAAAACTCAAAACTTACTAAAACTTATGAAAATAATGTTTTTTTCAAAATTAAAAAAGACTTGCAACCTGATGAACCGATTGCAATCTGCTAACCAACTCTTCGTCTCCGAATAACCTTCTTTCTATTGAACTCATTTGTCTGTATTTTACGATTCAAATTCACATTTCTTGTTAATTTCTTTGTTCAAATATGTGTTTTATTTGTTGGAATTTACTTTTTCGGTAAAATTCTGGTGGTCACTGATTACTTGTCGACGGCGGCCTACAACTTTTAATCTATTACAACCGGTAATATCCATATTTCGTGAGATTTTTTCGGTTGAGGGTTTTTTTGTAACATCCATAAATTGGGCCTGGTACGTGGATTTAATTTATTGGCTCATTGTTTTAATAATTATTGCGTGTTCCAATTAAATTCCGTTTCGTGGATTTAACGTGTCAAAATTGAGTGATACGTGTCTCCGAGCTAATAATTAGCGGATTAATTATCTCCTTGAGATCGTGAATTTAATTGGGTTCTAATGATATAAATTGTGAAAAAGTGATATCGGGTCCGGGTTAATGGGTTCGGAGCCGGTTAAAGATAGAGACGTATATGTATAGCTTATCCCTTTTATCCTCTTATCCATTTTATGAGAAAAACCCTAAAGGTGAGTGTGTGTAATTGTGTAAAGCTCCAGCTGAGAATTGAGGGCAGAAGTGAAGCCAAAGGGATTGAATTCAAGTTGTATTGCTTTCATCTTGATCATCTTGTGCTCTTGAGATTTTGGAGGTATGAATTCTTGAATTTGAGTAGCTAAGTGTTGAGTTATGTATGTGTTTATGTGGGAATTGATTTCTGGAAGTATATGGGTTGTTTATGTATGAGTTTTGTGTAATTTTGCTGCTGAAATTGAGTGTGGAGGGGGTAAAGACCCCTGGTTCAGCTATGGAGTTCGAAGGTCAGAGATGGGTGCAGGCGCATGATCGCGGCGCGACGCGCAGGGGGGCGCGGCGCGACTCGCAGGAAAGCATGGGCGCGACGCGAGGTGCAGGGGCTTAGCGACGCGAGCCGCGGCCTGCTGGGGAAATCCGGTTTGATTCATTTAGGGAGGTTTGGGGTGATTAGTGTGTCGATTTCCTTCGGGATATTGTCGGATTAAATTGTTTGGGATTTCGAGTCTCGTTGGGGGTCCCGTAAAAGAGTTTCAGGAATTATTTATCCGTTCAGGGATATGTTTCGGGTTTGGTTTGATGGTGATAAATGTGTTTGACTTAAGTTGTGTGATCACCGAGTTTGTATTGATATGTGAGATCTGTGGTGTTTACAGGGTCTAGCCGATCGCGTGCCGAGCCGCATTGAGAGTTCCGGGTTTCGAATCAAGTTTCGGGTAATCGGTGAGTACTCGAGTTCTTTTCAAACGCACGTGCATTCTTTCGAGTTGTCTATGTGGTTGTGATATAGATGTGTATGAGACTATGATAGCACGCAGGTATGAGCTTCTCTACCCTATACGTGCTATATGTGTTTGAATTGCAGGTGTCCGCGATGTGTGATCGCGCGGGCTGATTGTCCCTAACCAGTCACGAGATATGAGGCTGTATATATACGACAGTGATATGCCAGGTCGCTCCTGTGCCTATTGAGTAGCTAATCGCTGCTGTGTGCGGCCTGTTAGCTGGGGAACGTGGTCCCCTTTTGAGCAGAGATATGTGTTATGCATCGAGTTGCATATGTATGTCGAGATATATGTGTTGTGTATGCTATGTGTTTTTACCTGCAGTGTCTAACCCTCGCGTACTCACGAGCTGTCCAGCTTATGTTTTCGAGTCCTGTGTGTGTCTCAGGCAGTCATACCGTGGGGTCGCAACCACAGTCGCAGCAGCCGAAGTGATTCAGAGGTCGAGGGTGTTGTTGATTGCTGTTGTTAGACTTTAGAGTTGTTGTCTGTATCTTATATTGAATCCGTATTATGTTAGCTTTCAGTAATCCGTGTTTATGTATCAGTATCGGTTTATGAGATGACGTATGACTCCGTGTTAAAGTTTTAATTAACAGTGTTTTCCGCTAATCCTGTGACATGTGTACTTGTTAGATGATTGCGATATTGCCACCTGTGTATTGTATTGACGTGGCATTTGTGTGAGAATTGTGGGTGTTACAGCTTGGTATCAGAGCTTGTGGTTTCAATATTGAGTATCAGTGAATGCTTGTGCTCTTACCGTGTTCAGATCCGTGGGATTCTTCCCTGAGACTGAGTTTAGCGGAATTAACTGACCTAGCTTATTGTATAACGCTGGGTGGTCGATCTGTTATCTTATCTTTGTGATATGTGCAGGTGATTATGGCAGATCATGGTGAGGGTTCAGGGCCTGAGAGACCAGCGGGAGACGAGTATGTCCGTCGGTCAGAAATGTTATCAGTATTGACCGAGTTCTACAGAGAAAGGGACAGAGAGAGAGAGCAGCAGCGACAGAGAGCTGATCCGCCGCCAGTGACTAGTGTTGAGACAGTGGTTGGGGCATCTTCTTCTTCTGCTCCTCGAGGTGGGTCCTTTAAGGACTTTATGGCAGGAGCCCCACCTCAGTTCCGAGGCGGTGGTGAGCCGGGTGCGGCTATGGCTTGGGAGAGAGAGATAGAGGCGGCATTTCGAGTTGCCCATGTCGACCCGCGTGATATGGTCGGCTATGCGGCTTATCAGCTGAAAGGAGGGGCTTCACAGTGGTGGAAGTCCATTGAGTCATCCATGACTACTGCAGCAGCTTATGCTATGACGTGGGATCAGTTCCGCGCCATCTTTGAGTTACAGTATATTCCCCGCGATGAGCCCCGGGAAATGGAGCGTCGTTTTCTACATCTTCAGCAGGGCAGCATGTCAGTCCAGCAGTATGTAGACCGTTTTAATGAGTATGCTCAGTTTTCGCCCCAGCACGTGGATACAGAGATTCGTAAGGCCGATGCCTTTATCGATGGATTGAGGTCTGATATTCGGGAGTTCGTTGGGCTTCACGACACCCCGACATTTGCGAGAGCCTTGGAGTTGGCTCGTGTTAGAGAGAGAGAGATCGAGAGGCAGAGGGGTCAGCCTCCGACCCAGAGACAGAGGACAGAGACGGTTGAGCAGTCCCATAGTTACTTCAGAGAGCCCCAGGAGTCCCAGAGAGAGAGACAGCCTGAGCAGCAGCAGGTTCAGGGGCAGGGTTCAGGATTTCGCAGAGACAGAGATAGGGGCAGAGACCGTAGGTCCAGGAGGTCTGGGCAGTATCAGGGATCAGGGTCGGCTAGTCAGAGTCAGGGGCAGACTTCTCGTTACAGTGCTCCTAGCCAGAGTCAGAGCAGCGTGGGGCAGGGGTCCCAGCCGTCAGGGAGCCGGGTAGACAGTTCAGCCGGAGAGAGAGACTGTCCGAGGTGTCGCCGTCGCCATTCCGGTCCTTGTACATCAGAGCAGCCTCGTTGTTACCGATGTGGTCAGTATGGCCACACTTCTTTTACATGTACTTCGAGGGATTCCCTGTGCTTCCGCTGTGGGAGGCCAGGTCATATTGTGAGAGATTGTCCGGATGCGCCGCCAGCAGTACAGGGAGCGAGTACCAGCGGTGCTAGAGCAGAGCCGTCGACTTCGAGCCGCCGTGAGTCAGCACCCAGAGACTGGGGCAGAGTATTTCAGGCTACAGCAGAGGAGGCCCGCGAGTCTACCGATGTGGTATCTGGTACGTACATCCTGAACGGGCTTAGTGCTCGTATTTTGTTTGATTCTGGAGCAGATCGCTCGTATGTGTCTGTTGTGTTCTGTGCATATTTTTCTATGACTCCTACTGTGCCGTTAGTTGTTGAGAGGGTAGATGGTAGTACTGCTTTAGTGAGTCGGGTGTACAGAGATTGTGTCCCTGAGATAGATGCTCACCGGTTTTTGATTGATCTACTGCCGATAGAGATCAGCAGTTTCGATGTGATAGTGGGTATGGACTGGATGACAGCCAGGCAGGCCGATATTTTGTGCGCGAAAAAGATGATCCGGATACCCATTTCAGACAGTGAGACGGTGACTGTGTATGGCGAGAGGCGCCGAGGCGAGATCGGCATTGTGTCGATGGCCCGAGCTCAGAGATATGTCGCGAAGGGATGTGAGACCTTTCTGGCTTATGTTGTTGACGCCAGATTAGAGAAGAAGACCCTAGCGGATATACCCGTAGTTCGAGAGTTCCCTGAGGTATTCCCAGAGGAGTTGCCTGGGTTACCGCCAGATCGTCAGGTCGAGTTTCGTATTGACCTTATCCCTGGAGCGGTGCCTATTGCGAAGACGCCTTATAGGCTGGCACCTACCGAGATGAGAGAGATGATGTCGCAGCTCCAGGAGTTGCTTGATCGTGGATTTATCCGTCCGAGTTCGTCCCCGTGGGGAGCTCCCGTGCTATTTGTGAAGAAGAAGGACGGTGCTATGCGGATGTGTATCGACTATCGGGAGTTGAATAAAGTGACGGTGAAGAACCGTTATCCGCTTCCACGTATTGACGATCTATTCGATCAGTTGCAGGGTTCGAGCTTCTTTTCGAAGATTGATTTGAGATCAGGGTATCATCAGCTGAGAGTCAGAGATGAGGATGTGCCGAAGACTGCGTTTCGGACGAGGTACGGCCATTACGAGTTCCTAGTCATGCCCTTCGGACTGACTAACGCACCCGCGGCATTCATGGATTTGATGAACAGGGTGTGTAGATCTATGTTGGATCGATTCGTGATAGTCTTTATCGACGATATCCTGATTTATTCGAGGAGTGCCGAGGACCACGAGCAGCACTTACGAGAGGTTTTGATCGTGCTGCGAGCGGAGCGACTTTATGCGAAGTTCTCCAAATGAGAGTTTTGGTTGCGTGAGGTCCAGTTTTTGGGGCATGTCGTGAGCGCCGAGGGTATTTCAGTGGATCCGACGAAGATTGAGGCTGTTATGAGTTGGGAGCCGCCGAAGACCATGCCTGATGTTCGTAGCTTTCTGGGATTAGCCGGGTATTACCGCCGCTTCATTCAGGACTTTTCGAGGATTGCCAGGCCGTTGACGAGATTGACACGGCAGTCCGTTCCTTTCGTGTGGTCCGATGAGCAGGAGTCGGCATTCAGAGAGCTGAAGTCCCGGTTATGTCAGGCACCAGTGTTAGCATTGCCCGAGGGTACAGAGGATTTCGTAGTCTACTGTGACGCGTCAGGTATCGGTTTGGGTTGCGTTCTGATGCAGCAAGGCAAGGTGATAGCTTATGCGTCGCGACAGCTGAAGACCTACGAGGAGAATCATACCGTGCACGACCTTGAGTTAGACGCGATAGTGTTTGCGTTAAAGATATGGCGTCATTATCTGTACGGTTCGCGGTTTGTTGTGTATACAGATCATAAGAGTCTTCAGTATTTGTTTAGTCAAAAGGAGCTGAATATGAGACAGCGGCGCAGCCTCGAGTTATTGAAAGATTATGACTGTGAGATTCAGTACCACCCTGGTAGGGCCAATGTGGTGGCCGATGCGTTGAGCCGCAAGGCGTGCGGTCAGACAGTGGTTTCCCGAGCAGCGAGGCTCGAGGTTACGTCGACTCTTGTGGAGAGTCTGAGGCATGCCCAGTTAGAGGGTTTGCGAACCGAAAATGTGAAAAGAGAGCGTCTTGCAGGGCAGCTTGAGATGTTGAGCAGAGATAGCAGAGGTTTGTGGGCGTTTCATGATCGGGTGTGGGTTCCGAGAGTCGGTAATCTGCGGCAGCTGATTTTAGACGAGTCGCATCGTTCGAGATTATCCATTCACCCCGGGAGCACTAAAATGTACAGAGATTTGCGCGAGTTCTATTGGTGGCCAAGGATGAAACGAGACGTGGGCCGATACGTCGAGGAGTGTATGACTTGTCTGCGAGTCAAGGCCGAGCATCAGAAGCCTCACGGGCATTTGCAGCCTCTAGAGATCCCTGAGTGGAAATGGTATCATATCACGATGGACTTCATCGTTAGACTTCCGCGCACCGTTCGAGGCAATGATATGATCTGGGTGATTGTGGATCGGTTGACTAAGAGTGCTCATTTTCTGGCGGTGAGAGGCACCATCACTATGGATCAGTTGGCCCGGTTGTACATCAGTGAGATAGTGTCAAGGCACGGCGTTCCGATGTCTATTACGTCTGATAGAGATGCGCGGTTTACTTCGAGGTTCTGGCAGAGCTTTCAGCGTGAGTTGGGGACGAGAGTTCAGTTGAGTACAGCGTACAGGCCTCAGAAGACGGGCAGACAGAGCGGACGAATCAGACTCTCGAGGATATGCTCCGAGCTTGTGCGATCGATTTCAGTGGTAGTTGGGACGTTCACTTGCCGTTAGTCGAGTTTGCGTATAACAACAGCTACCATTCCTCTATCAAGATGGCTCCATTTGAGGCACTGTATGGGCGTAAGTGCCTATCCCCTGTGTGTTGGGGCGAGGTCGGCGAGCGACCTATCAGTGGGCCCGAGTTGCTACAGGAGACGAGCGACAAGGTGGCAGTCATCCGCGAGCACATGAGAGTGGCACAGAGCCGGCAGAAGAGTTATGCCGATCGTCGTCTGACCGAGCTCGAGTTCAGTGTTGGGGACCGCGTCATGCTGAAAGTATCGCCGTGGAAAGGAGTTATTAGATTCAGACATAGAGGTAAGCTGAGTCCGCGGTACATCGGTCCGTTCGAGATCATCGCCAGAGTCCGAGATCAGGCGTATAGATTGAGGTTGCCTCCCGAGTTGGCCGGAGTTCATGATACATTTCATGTGAGTCATCTGAGGAAGTGTCTGGCCAAGGATGATCAGTTTGTGCCGTTATCCGAGATCACCGTGGACGATCATCTGAGATATGTCGAACAGCCCGAGGCTATTACCGATCGAAAAGTGAAGAGACTGCGAAATAAAGAGATCGCGCTAGTACTCGTACAGTGGAGACATCATAAGGGTACTAGTGCCACCTGGGAGCCCGAGGCCGAGATGAGGAGCCGATATCCACAGCTATTCCCGAGTCCGAGCTAGATTCCGGGACGGAATCTTCTTAAGAGGAGAGGATTTGTAACATCCCTAAATTGAGCCTGGTACGTGGATTTAATTTATTGGCTCATTGTTTTAATAATTATTGCGTGTTCCAATTAAATTCCGTTTCGTGGATTTAACGTGTCAAAATTGAGTGATACGTGTCTCCGAGCTAATAATTAGCGGATTAATTATCTCCTTGAGATCGTGAATTTAATTGGGTTCTAATGATATAAATTGTGAAAAAGTGATATCGGGTCCGGGTTAATGGGTTCGGAGCCGGTTAAAGATAGAGACGTATATGTATAGCTTCCCTTATCCCTTTTATCCTCTTATCCATTTTATGAGAAAAACCCTAAAGGTGAGTGTGTGTAATTGTGTAAAGCTCCAGCTGAGAATTGAGGGCAGAAGTGAAGCCAAAGGGATTGAATTCAAGTTGTATTGCTTTCATCTTGATCATCTTGTGTTCTTGAGATTTTGGAGGTATGAATTCTTGAATTTGAGTAGCTAAGTGTTGAGTTATGTATGTGTTTATGTGGGAATTGATTTCTGGAAGTATATGGGTTGTTTATGTATGAGTTTTGTGTAATTTTGCTGCTGAAATTGAGTGTGGAGGGGGTAAAGACCCCTGGTTCAGCTATGGAGTTCGAAGGTCAGGGATGGGTGCAGGCGCATGATCGCGGCGCGACGCGCAGGGGGGCGCGGCGCGACTCGCAGGAAAGCATGGGCGCGGCGCGAGGTGCAGGGGCTTAGCGGCGCGAGCCGCGGCCTGCTGGGGAAATCCGGTTTGATTCATTTAGGGAGGTTTGGGGTGATTAGTGTGTCGATTCCTTCGGGATATTGTCGGATTAAATTGTTTGGGATTTCGAGTCTCGTTTGGGGTCCCGTAAAAGAGTTTCAGGAATTATTTATCCGTTCGGGGATATGTTTCGGGTTTGGTTTGATGGTGATAAATGTGTTTGACTTAAGTTGTGTGATCACCGAGTTTGTATTGATATGTGAGATCTGTGGTGTTTACAGGGTCTAGCCGATCGCGTGCCGAGCCGCATTGAGAGTTCCGTGTTTCGAATCAAGTTTCGGGTAATCGGTGAGTACTCGAGTTCTTTTCAAACGCACGTGCATTCTTTCGAGTTGTCTATGTGGTTGTGATATAGATGTGTATGAGACTATGATAACACGCAGGTATGAGCTTCTCTACCCTATACGTGCTATATGTGTTTGAATTGCAGGTGTCCGCGATGTGTGATCGCGCGGGCTGACTGTCCCTAACCAGTCACGAGATATGAGGCTGTATATATACGGCAGTGATATGCCAGGTCGCTCCTGTGCCTATTGAGTAGCTAACCGCTGCTGTGTGCGGCCTGTTAGCTGGGGAACATGGTCCCCTTTTGAGCAGAGATATGTGTTATGCATCGAGTTGCATATGTATGTCGAGATATATGTGTTGTGTATGCTATGTGTTTTTACCTGCAGTGTCTAACCCTCGCGTACTCACGAGCTGTCCAGCTTATGTTTTCGAGTCCTGTGTGTGTCTCAGGCAGTCATACCGTGGGGTCGCAACCACAGTCGCAGCAGCCGAAGTGATTCAGAGGTCGAGGGTGTTGTTGATTGCTGTTGTTAGACTTTAGAGCTGTTGTCTGTATCTTATACTGAATCCGCATTATGTTAGCTTTCAGTAATCCGTGTTTATGTATCAGTATCGGTTTATGAGATGACGTATGACTCCGTGTTAAAGTTTTAATTAACAGTGTTTTCCGCTAATCCTGTGACATGTGTACTTGTTAGATGATTGCGATATTGCCACCTGTGTATTGTATTGACGTGACATTTGTGTGAGAATTGTGGGTGTTACATTTTTGTACAATGAAAAATGGTTAGGGGTTTTAATCACAAAAAATGGTTCAACTTAGGGATGACAAAAAAAAAACCGAACCCGACGGGGAAAACCGAAAGCCGATCTAAACGGGGCGGGTTTCCCCGATCCCGATTAAGTTAAACGGGGGACGGGGCGGGTATGGTATTGCTATACCCCGCCCCGTATACCCGATTACATAACCCATTTAAATCTATATATATTGTATATAAAAGATGAATAATTTTATCTATTTTATATATTATACATAAAAATTATTACGTATAATTTAAAAAACTTATTTATTTACATATAATTTAATGAAATAATGTTTTTTTCGTTATCATAGGTATTACAAATTTAATTTAATATTAGTATTGAAATTTTAACATACATGGACGTTTTAAGCTTAAATTATGAACCACATGATTAAATTTCATATCATTAATTTATAAATGGGTTACCCGCGTACCCGATGGGGATCCCCGTTTAGTCCCCGCGGTTTTTTTAAACGGGGACGGTATTTACATTCTCCGCCCCGAACCCGCCCCGTTGTCATCCCTTAAACTTATTTGTACAATTATACCTTATGCTTTCTTTATAGAATTATAGACTCCTAATTTATTTAATAATAGGCCCATATAAATTTGGGCAATATGTTGCGAATGGGCTTCGTCTTAAGTTTTATCCAAGCCCGATAGGCACATAGCCTATAGCAGTATAGCCCTATAGTGTGCAACTGTGCAACATGGTATATAGTTGATTAATACATGGGCAGGCCTGTGTTTGAATATTTTTAAAGATTTCGTATAATATTAACATATTTTTTTAAATGTATTGATATGATATAAAATTTTTTTTTACACATATAATAAACATACTTTAGTTTTCTATTCTAATATGATATAATTCTACATTGAGCTCAATTTTCCATACCAATAAAGTACGGATTTTCAACTGGGCTCTATGTAGAATTATACCACATTGGAATAGAAAATCAAAATACATGTATCATATATGTTTTAGGAAAAAAAATCCATGTACCATATCGATACATATAGAAAATTACATCGGTATTGTGCAAAATCCTATTTTTAAAAGAGTATTGATAGATTAGAGGATAAGTAAAATGTATGGATTGGACTCCAAAGGTGGCAGACATTTTAGTATCTATGAGCCATTTAATTATTCATATGTAATTTAATTTACTTATTTATTATTTTTTTTTTTTATGGATGGGATGCCAATATATAAATGTCTAAAACGTTATTCATCCCACAAATTTTGGAACCTATTGAACTATTTATTGATTAAGAACGACAATGGATGCAATTACATGTAAATACAACCCCAAAAAACAAATCGAAAACCCATAAACCAAACCAAGAATTATAAAAGGCCAATGTTTTGAAATCCGAATAAAGTGTGTGCTTCTATCATTTTCTATATGTGTTGCTTTTAGAATTTTAGTCGAAAAACCCATCTTGTGGGTGCCTTGGGCCGTATAAACAACTAAACAAGTCGAATTTTGAAAAAAAAAAAATTCCTGATTTAGATAATATAAATAAATCGAGAGTAGGGGTGACAATTTCAATCCATTCAAGCAAACGGGTCAAACAAGTTAATGACCAAAAGTAATAAATTTTACATAATTTTGAAACTTTTTTCAAATAACAATTTTTTAATACGCCGTTTTATAAATTCTCATTTAAAAAAAATTTGTTCTATCTTAGTTTTTTATAATTGGTCAATTTAACTGTTCGACCCGTTTGGTCAAAATTGTCACCCCTAATTGGGAGTAATCTATTAAAAATTATATAAAAAATTAAAACCAATAAAAATGTGAAGGTTTGATTTTTCAAGTACAGTTAATATCCTCTTTTAGGATTTGAACTAACGATATCTATTAATACATAAGTATTCTCGTCTAAATAAAGTTTTCTTTAGATAAAAGAGAGAAATTGAGATATATCATTTAAAACTTATCAAGTATTATAGGTATGATCAACTGAGAATGATTCTTATATTGCAAACGAGGAGAATAAAAGATCTAACACATGTTGATAACATTAAACCTTTGATCATTGATTCAATATCAACATAAAACACCTACAAAAAATATTAACGAAATAACTATTGATAAATATAAAATCATTTGAATCGTCTTTTTTAGCCCGCAAATGTATTCAAGCGACGTGCAATGTTCACAATAATCACAAATCAAGAGTTCAATCGATCTATCACATGTTAGATCTTCAGTTCTTATTGTTCTTAAATTAAAATTTCTTCTCCATTATTTTTAACAACAATATTATCAAAACCGACAAAAAGGCTTTAAGCAAGGAGCTAGAAACAAGGATTACAAACAACGAACACCAAAATAAATGTTTACTAACATGATAAAAAAACTAGAAGCTAAAAAACCACCGCAGAAATAGGATCTATAAGCCAAGAACTCCTCTACCTTAGTTTATTTGGAAACTTCCCTCTTGAATTAATCCAGAAAAAGGAGTGCCCTTAAACCCATCCGATAGAAAAGAAAAGATTCGTGAAACTCCAAGAAAATATCTTAGAAATTCAGAGCTTCCAGATTAGGGATGGCACCCGCAGGCGGCGGGCACGGATACATATCACCCGTCACCCGTGCCCGCGGGTATTTCAATACCCGCCACCCGCCAAAAACCCGCCAACGGGTGGATTTTCTCGCCCATGCCCGCCACCCGCGGTTACCCGTGGGCATGGGTAAACCCACGGGTTTCACCTTTTTTAACAATTATAAACATTTTTTTTACCCAACGAAACATATTTTAGCACTAAAACACATCCAATTCCAACTAAACATAAAGATATTGCAAACACATCCAAATAATAATAATATCAAACATACAAACATAAATACATAATAATAATTAATGTTTCCAAATAATAATTATATATATAATGACTATATTACGCGGGTTTAACGGGTAAATCGGCGGGTATACCCGCGGGTGAACGTGACGGGTTTCACGGGTACGGGTGGCAGGTATACCCGCGGGTGAAATAGTAAACTCGTGCCCGCCCATCACCTGCCAGCGGGTATGATTTTGTACCCATACTCATGTCCACGGGTGTGTTTTCACGGGTTTACCCACCCATAACGGGCGGGTATCCACGAGTTTCGGTTTTTTCCTCGCCCATTGTCATCCCTATTCCAGATGAACCAACGTACGGAAAAAAACAACATAGAAGATTTCTTCTCCATTAATCCTCACTCATATTGTACATATCTAAAATACATGTTTTTAATGCATATGTATATATGTAATAATACAACGAAACATTAGTTATTGTGCCAAAAAAGTTCATGTCAAAAGCATAGGTTTAGACTTTAGACCCATTACTCATTAGAAAAAAAAAAAGAAAAAGAAAAAGGAGTGATACGAACTTCAACTCATAAGCAAACTATTTACATGCATAAGCCCATACCAAGCCAAAGTTCGTTACTTCTATAAATAATTTAACCAAAAACCGTGTTCGAACTTCCTCGATCCGAATCTTGAAACCGCGACACCCTTTTTTCACGACAAGGATAAAAGGCGTTACGAAGCTCGTCGTATTTTTCAAGATCAAAATTGTACAGTTTCATCAGTTTCCTTTGCTTTGTCCTAAACCGACGCTGGAAGAACCCTTCAAAAGTTGGCTCTTTCGATGTCCTTAGGAAAAACGTATAGGCGAGTGCAAAGTGAAAAGACGTTACGAAGAAGCAAATCGGCTCCATCACGTCCCAACTAAGTTCCCAAAACGTTAGCCTCATAAATGCCAATGTTTGTACGATTAGAAAGCCGAGACCACAATAGAGTTCACCACGAACTTGAGATAGTGATTTTTTATCGATGAAAGCCTTTTGTGTTTCGAGTTCTTTGAGTTGATGTTTTCTTGGATCATTCGGTATGGCTATAGATTGCGATATCAATTTCTCCATCGACTCTGCCAACTGTAACGAAGAAAGTCATCGTGTACATCGTTAGTTTTGTCGTCCATGCGAAATTCATGATCGAAAACGGAAAATTCTTATATCAAACATTGTGTTTTTCAAAACTATATTTATATAAGTAAAAATTAGATAAACCAAACAAACTATGAATACATACATACATACATACATACATATATATATATATATATATATATATATATATATATATATATATATATATATATATATATATATATATATATATATATATATATATATATAATTTAACCATGTAAAAAGTTGTATCAATTATAAAAGGGTTAATTGCGTGAAAAGGTAACCAACTCTCACCGTTTTTTCAATTTGGGTAACATACTAATTTTTTTTCTAATTAAGGCAATATATTTTCCAAACCAAGTCAATCCAGGTAATTATATCGGATTGAAATGTAAAAATACTGAAGTGACAATCTTTTTATCCAATAAGCATTTTTTTTACAGAAATGACAGTTTAATTGTTATATGATATGCACTATTTTGTGCAATTTAAAAGTATTTTTTGATAATATGTTGCTATTTTAAGCAAATTTAAAAATTATTAAGCAATATTGCAAATTAAAAAAACTGACGACAGGATAAAAAAACTGTCATGTCAGTAATTTTTATCTTTCAATCTGACTTGATTACCTTGGTTGACTTGATTGAAAGGTATGTTACCTCGTATAGGAAAAAATTTTAGTATGTTACCCAAATTGAAAAAACAGTGATAATAAATTACTTTTAACGCAATTATTAATTAACCAATTATAAAACAGATTAACGGAAAATGGCTCTCTTCTACGTGAAGAGACAGACACACACGCACAACTTGCGGGAAATGAAAATGTGTTTGTTACAAATCGTCCAGAAATTCAGAAATTCACAGATTAAACTGCAAATTTTGTATTCTGCAAAGTTGAGGTTGAATTCGAATTCGAATGTGGATTTGTGGTTCAGAAATCACTCAAATCAGGACTAGATACATGCATCGATAATTAAGAGCAGAGTTGTTTGGTTTCAATAATCAATATTCTTAAAATGTTCTTCGTGTTGTTTGACCATGCGATGCAAGCAAATCAATATTTCATGAATTCGTTAACAGATATTGATTTGATCGATGCAAACAAATCAATATTTCGAAATTGTGTAGAATTTTGAAACCGATTTATACCTGATCGGGACGGATGAACACGACGTTTCCCAATACAATAACGTCTCCAGCTTCATCTAACATTTTTGAAATCTCGAGGCCTTGATCATGATTGATACAAATGTCAATGCAGAAGGTGAGAAATTCGGAGTAGCTAATCGAGTTCGTCGGGATCTGTTTTAACGCCGATCTCACCTTCTGCAACTGAGAGAACCTCAGAATCTTCCTCGCATCATTCACTGATATTCCAATGCAATTAGGTTCAGCAGATGGACGCTCCGTCGTAGTCGGTATACTCAGGCCTTCAAGCCTGATCCGTTCTCTGACGGAGATGTTCAGTTTCTCTCTCAGCTTCTCACCGACCGGAAAGGAAAACAGCTCCGGCAAGCTCATAGTCGACGACTGGTTAATTTTTCTCCGCTGTAGAAACCGCCGGAAGAATCCGGTGTCTGCGGTTGGAGAAGAGTTCTCCGGTAGTGTCAACAGCTGAAGATTGAGATTGGATTTGGCTGCATTCAAAGCTTTATGAGATGAAAGAGAACTGAAAGGCGTATTATGTTCGGTCGCTAGCGTTTGATCTTTGATGAGACGTTTTGCTAGGGTTCTCCGGAGCGCCATTGCTGACGGAGACGATGAGAAACAGAAGACCGGAAGTGTAGAGGGTGGAGAAAGCTGTGTGAGTGATGCATAACGAGCTTCTGGTGGTGTGGGTTTTATAGTCTCAAAAATAATAATAATAAATAATAAATAATAATAAAATATAGAAAATTTCATAGAGACGTTATAAAACTTTATAATTACGCATATATGTTTGTAAATTTCCTTATTACGGATATATCCTTTTAAACTTTTAAAACTCTCATATATGTCCAAATATTTAATTGTTATCATTAAATCATTTAAGAATTCAAAACATTTTTTTTAAAATTCTCTCATTAGTGAAAATTTTAAAGTATATCTTATAAACCCAGACAGAATAACTCAACGATTTTCTAAAGCCGAAAATATAATTGGTCTCTAACATGTACGTCTACTAATACTACACATATTGTATGACTACAATTACACGTTTGACATCAACTGATCGTTATTAATTGTTTACATATATATACAAAGAATAAATCACATTGAATAGTAATCCAATTATATATAAAAAAATAACTGACGATTAAAGAAATTCATATTAATATCAATCAAAAAAGACCAAATAATCTAAATAGAACAAATGAAGTGTTTAAATTTATTCGATTTATATTTTTTTTATGAAAGATTTAACAAAGAATACGTTTGGTTTTGAAACCGATTATTTTACTAAAAATTAATATGAATTTAATTAATGAGAGAACTAAAAAGATGATGGTTTAGTTTTTTAAATAATTTGATAATAATAAATTGGGTATTTGGACATGTACAATAGTTTTAAAAGTTTAGAATGATATATGCGTAATAAGAAAATTTACAAGGATGTATGCGTAATTATGATGTTTTATAAGGATATGTATGAAACTCTTCATAATATAAAAACCATTGTTTCAAGTCGGGGGTGATAATTTCGACTCAATAGGCCAGACGGACGGGATAATCAAAATGACTCGTAGTAAAAAACTAAATTAGAACATAATTTTTTTTGAAAAAAAAATCCAACTTTATGTTAAACTTTTGTCTTTTGATTGTCGACCCATTTATTTGAATGAGCCGAAATTGTCACCATTTCTTCAAGAATTGCGAGATATTGGAATCCTAATTTTCCTTATTAATATCTCATAATATCACGAGAAAATAACGAGATGAGAAGAAACATGTTTTGGAAATTGGAATTTTCGTATCTTAAATGAAATTGGGAAATTTTGTCAAAGTGCCCATGACGTTGATACAATTATTCAAACTATGATATGTAAGTGCCAATGACGTGGTAATTGGTAAATACATATATTGTAGTAAATATTAAAATAAATTATGAAAATTAAGTATAGAAAAAAAGAATAGTGATCGCAGTTCGTGTTAGATTCAGGTTGACGCATCAACCCATGTTAAACTGCTTAATTCATATCGTGTTTTGTTTCGGGTCATTTTATTCATTGGATTAGTGTAGATTCATTTCGACTAATAATGTTTATATAAGTACCATTAATAAAATTTTAGAAAATGAGAATACGTGACATTGTTGACAATGATTGTACTCTTTGATAGGAATAAATAGCGGTCTACTTGTCGAATAACTAACATATATATCACTTGGACCTTGACACTTTCTTCCGCTGACATGTAGAAGTTATCGTCAATTTTTTCTTGTATTTTTAAATGTAATAATTATTAAAAATTATATGTATGGATTTCTTTGATTATCCTGATTTGGTTTCTTTAATTATTCTTATTTGATTTTAAAAATCAATTTTTAGACTTTAATTACAAAATCCTGATATAATTTGACATTCCATCTAAAATTTACTTGGTTTTTATATGAGATTCTATTATTTTTTTTTAATGATCATGTATATCTTTTCAAATGTTTAGAAATTTTAATTTATAAAATCAATATGTGTATCGAGGTCACTCACTGAGACCTAACAAATGTCAAATAAATAATACATTACTGGATGACGTCAAATAATGAATAAAGTTAATTATTTATTAATTTTTATAAATATTAAAAATACTGAATTGTACTTATCTATTATTTTATTTTAAAAATGATAATATGTATTTATCTTTTTAAATAAAACTAGTTTATAACCCACATATTACGTGGATATTTTTAATTAAATTTATTTATATAAAATGTATATGAGTAAAAATAAAAACATACAAAAATAATAATTGTGTTTATTTTTTATTATTTACAGATTAAAAAATAGAGTATATTTATCTTTTTTAAAAATATTGAATTGTATTTATCTTTTATTTTTTATAAGTTGTAATTATCTTTTTGGTGAACGTAGAGGTGACATGTGACACCCTTGCCACGTTAACCACCATTTACAATACACTCAGGATTAATCACCAATCATACAATTACATAATGATTTGATAGCTTAATTAAAATGCGGAAACATAAAGTACGAAAATAAAAATAATACAAGTTTGTCAACACCCTACGGTGCTATAAGGTTACATGTCTAAGTCTACATACTCAAACATATTACATCATCCTAAATTTATTACAACAATTAACCGCATAGATCTGTTACCAAGGTACACAGTAGAATTCTTCAAATACTTCAACAAACGTCCTAGCTATATGGACCCGCAGCGGATTTTCCTTTTTCTGTAAAAAGTCAACAACTAAGGGGTAAGCGAATGCTTAGTGAATACCATATGATTTTACACATTCTACAAATCTTTATAATGCCACCCAGAGTAACCGCGGTAACACATACCGTATACTCCACACGTACCCAAGGTACGCAAACCTGAGCCGCAGCTCCTTCGAGCTGACACTCGGCATAAGAAAACCAACCATCTGAGGCAGACTTTACATCGGGGATGACTTACTGCCTATCCTGACCACAGAGGTGTCAAACTCTTGGTCATATAGCACAGTAACATCAGAGTACAGATGCGACCACGCAGGTCCATCAATAGGATGCACAACAAATGAATGGACATGCAACAAGTATGAATGTGCATCAACATATACGCAAGTTAGTAGAGTGCCAAACGAAAATGAAACAACAGGCCTCAGCAGGCAATGCAAACATAAAGCAGATGCAGACATGCTAAAATCAAAGGTACTCACAGTGGGTGCATTCTTAAACTTCAAGTTATTTTATTTCTCCTCGGGATTTCAACCGGATCCACAAAGTACCCCATTGTGGGTTAAACAACACCACAAGGGACCTGTTTCATTTCCATAAGGAAAAACATATCATCATTACATGTTCTTTAACAACTTAGCATCAATTTGTTCAAATAAAAGTATTACAACATTCGGAACCTTCATCCGAAACTCACGTTTAAATCTCATCGTTTGAGGTGTTATTATTCCCAATTAACCCTTCATTATATGCCTTCATATAATACCAACAATATCCCAAAAAATGTTATTTAATTAACCATAAATTCGGGTCCTTAATAACCCATCTGAATTACACAAGAAATGCATAGAACTCGCCGAGTTGGCTCAGTGAACTCGCCGAGTTCATGTCCGATGTTTGGACCCTCAACCGGATTTCGGACCCATCCGAATTATGTTGACCCATCCGAATTCGGGTCCATCCGAGTTCGGTTCTAATTTGATTTCGGTCCAAATCTAATTTCGGTTCTCATCCGAATTCGGGTCCCAACCGAATTCGGATCCATCACTTATGAATTTTTGAAGATTTGTTCAAGTGTTCTTGGGAACTCGCCGAGTTCACTTGCAGAATTGCAGGTCGCAACTTACGGATTTTACTCAAAAATTTCCAAAACTAATTTCTAACCACATGCAATCCATAGTAATGTTATATAAACATATATTGAATGTTTCTAGTCCATTTTCCATATCATAAACACTCAAATTCGTCCAGATTGGACCAAAAATGAGGAAAAACCCTCAAGAACACAAAAACTCTTAAAAATCAACATTTCTTACCTTTCTGGATGATTCAACCAACGATTCTTGTTTATGTAGCTTCTACAACCTTCAATTGATGTTTATCAACTAAAATATCATTCATGCAACAACAATCTATCAGATTCAAAATCCGAATTTCACATCTTTTCTCTCAAAAATACAAGTTCAAACTTAAAAACAGATTTCTTACCTTAAATCCACATGAATCTTGTTTATAATCTAGTATAATTTTCACGAATCTTGTTCCACAATTTCGAATTTCAGTAGAAATTAGAGAGAGAGATTTAGAGATTTGGATATCAAATGGTGAAATGAATTAAATGAAAGACCCATGGTCTTTTATTCTTTAACTTCCGGGTTTTGGCACATTTAGCCTCTCAACTTATCGAATTTCACTAAATACTGATTTTATCTAAGTTTTATCATCACCAACATTTATAAATCATCATACTCCATAATAATAATATTGAAATTCTCAAATTTCTTAAAGTGGCAACCAACTTTCACAATTAATCCAAATTCAAACCAACTTAATTACAATAATATAGATTTTAAACTAAATATCCTCAAATTACGATAATAAAATTTTAGGATGTTACATGACACGTGACATTTGATGTTTTCCTTTATTATACATAATAATAATAATTTTCACAACTAATTCAAATTATTACATTTGGATCTAATTATGATTATTATGGATAATAATGATAGATATTTATTTTTGGTAAACATTAATTTTAAATGTTACAAAATCTAATTTATTACTAATTAATTAATGAAAAAAAATAAAGTCAAAATTTAATGCAATTAAGTTAAGGTGTTAAATTTGGAAAAAGAGGTGGAAAAATAAAATTTTCTTGTATTGTAGAAGTGACATGCGACATAAATTGTTTTGTTTTATTATAATATATAGGTTAATTAACACATGTATTACATGAGTTGATTTAGAAAATACATATTTTTATATTTAAATAATTTATTATAAATATTATATATAATTAAAATAAAAAAATTGAAAGCTAATTAAATTAAAGAAAAAAATACTTAGTTGTTTGATATTAATTAAAAAAATATTATTATATTGTTGTATTAAAAATAGATAATATGTGTTTGCAAAAATGTTTCTTTTAATTTTTATTAACTTCAAATATGAAATATCAATGTAAGAAACAAAAAACTTCAATTATGTGAATGTGTATATATTTTGAAAATAATAAAATATAAAAATGGAATATCTGAAAATCAACAATCAAAATTTATCATATTCACAATTGAAGTTTTATCAATTGAATTTTAAATCTTGTTAGCAAAATAACTAACGGAAAATTTTAACTTTATTTCTACACTTCTACATTTAAATTCAAAATTTTACATTTGAATTTAACTATGATTATTAAGGATAATAATGACACATATTTATTTTAGGTAAATATTAATTCATTAATGAAAAAATTAAAATCAAAATTTAATGTAATTAAGGTAATGTAGTAAATTTGAAAAATGAATTAAAAAAATGGCATAGATATAATTATTGATTTTAATTAAGGGTATAAGAGACATTTCATAAATAATTATGAGTTGTCACTAATCTGGATCATTGATTTCTTTTCATCCAATGGTCCAGAAACTCCAAGTGGTTTTCTTATTATATATAGAATAGATAGATGGATTTTAAAATGTAATAAGTTGATTACGTATTTGATTTTATAATAAAAACTTTCTCCATATAAAAAATTTCCTACTCCTTTCTTTTTCAATTGAATGTGCTCTATGATTGGACACTAATGTGTTCATTATTCAAGAGGATGGCTGGCTTTTGACTTGTATTGACTTTTTAGATTTAAAGTAAAATTTTGTTTCCAAATTTACCCTCGAACTCAAAACTCAAAATCATTAGTTGAAAATCATTGAAGTTCTTATTACGTCAATCATTAGAGAGGAGGGAATGTACTCATAAGTCGTAACTTTAAGATATCAAGAAAGAAGGGGTTGTCAAAAAACACACCCCAACTTACCAAAAAGACACATCTACACCTAGAGTAAGAGGATAGATGAAGTCATATCAACCAATAAAATCTCATCAACTAACTTGTATTAATCAATGTCTATAGAATGAAGTGAGCAAAAGTGATGATTACATCCTACTAAGGTGTCTCTTTAGTATCACCCAGAAAGAATGATAGCGTCTTTCCAATACAAAAACTTGGTTTGTATGGACCGAAAACCGATGCAATAGACGTTGGGATTGGAAAAAATATGTTTCCAGTCCAAATAATTTGGTAGAGGGCGAGGTTTAACATTCGGCTTGTGTGACGCCGATTTTGTTGAGTTGGTATATGTGTTTTTTGCTTTGGTTCTGTCGTACCCTTCTTTTGAATGTTGGTTTATGTATTAATAAAAGAAAATGTCTAACGACACGTGTCGCTTCCTCACTTAATAAAAAAAAATTCCCGCCCAATTTCCATATATAATTCTCATTGACTAATTATCAATTTAAATTAAAACTATCAGGGCTTGCCCTGGTGGCCACCAAGTTTCCATATGGGGCTTGAGGAGGGTTGTTACCCGGGTTCGATCATCACTAGAGGCAGATTTTGGAGTTTTTCCTTTAGGTGAACTAATCTAACTATGTAGGTTTTAATCTAACTAGGAGATTGTGGTGGGGATCGAACCGGGATCTGTCGGCACTTGGACCTATGCGATTACCACCACACCAGCCGTTCAAAAAAAAAATTAAAACATTTCCATATATAATTCTTTCTAATTAGTCATCTATTTATATTAAATGATTAATTAAAATATAATTAAGTACTACCTAATTTAACACTTATAAATAAAAAAAATAATCTTTTTAATTGATTTTAATTACTTTCATGTTTAACTCTTAATTTTAACTATGCACTATATTATACATTTAAATTTAAAAGTTAATACAATATTTTATTTTTTACAGAGGAATGTGAATTTCATTCCAAAGCATGTTTGATTGTCAAGAATAGAGATGAGCAAAAAATTCGTTATACCTGAACCGGACTACAACCGAATCGAACCGGACTATTTCATTTTTGGGACGGTTCTTAGTTCCTAGAATTCCTATAATTCAATTTTCGGTTCCATCAGGTTCGGTTCGGTTCAGTTTTCTTTTTTCTTTGTAAAAGTCGGGAAATAATCCGAATCGGACCAAACCGCATCCTAGGGATGTAAACGGTTCCGGAACCGGACCGAACCGAACCGGAACCGATTTAACCGAAACCGAAAATTGAAGATTGTAAGAACCGATAACCGAACCAATAATTGTAACACGGTTCCGGTTCCGGTTCGGTTATGGTACGGGTATTCGGGTATGGAACCGATTAGAACCAAAATTTGCAAAAAATATATATATACTTTTATATATATATATATATATATATATATATATATATATATATATATATATATATATATATATATATATATATATATATATATATATATATAAAAAGATATAAACAAAAAAACACGATTAATGTTTTATTATATTTTTGCAAAAAAAAAAAAATATTTTTGTTATGAATGTCAACGTGAAGTATGGATTTTCAACCTGAACAATTCCTAATGGATTTTCAAATCTAGATTGCTTTTGGTTAATGTTTTATAATGTAAATCTTGATAAAATATTATTCTGAATTACTTCTTTAACTATAGTGATATATTCTTAATTATTGATTGTATTTTAAAATTTGCTTGTTTTTAGAACAAAGTGGATTTGATCGATGCAATTAATTCTTCCAAGTGTTAGGTATGGTGAGAATTGAGGAAGACAACCATCAAATAATCTTTTGTTTTTCACAATTCCCATCATGGGTTTTTAAATTTTCTTGGTATCCAACTATCAATGCCATGGACTTTTCGAATTCTTGGTTCCATACCCGATATAACCGAAACCCGCAGAACCGTTAACCGAATAACCGATAACCGAAAATTAAAAATTATAAGAACCGATAACCGAACCGAATATTAAAAATCGGTTCCAATCGGTTCCGGTTCCGGTTCGGTTTCGGTTTCGGTTCGGTTTTCCGGTCATTCCACACATCCCTACCGCATCCTATTCAGGTCGGTTCTTGGTTTTACACGCTTTTGGTTTTCGGGTAAGTCGTGATCGGACCGATTCTGGAATCGGGCTCATCCCTAGTCAAGAAATATAAAAACGTTAAATTTTGGGGAAAACATTCTAATAGAGAGGTGACAAAGAATGGGAATTTTGTGCTACATGCTTAGTAGGAGCTAGGGAACGGACTCGACGGTGCCGAGCTTTGGCCTATGTGTCTAAGGGAGTGCCAAGAATGTACAGTGAAGCGGTGGTATCGCCTGCTTCTAGAAAGCTAGTAGAACGCTAACTTGTTTTCCTTACCCTTTTTTTGTGTATTTCTTTTGAACCAATCATGTTAACGATTTGAACTCGTCCGATTTTCATTCCTTTTCTTTAATAAATATAATTTCTTAGAAAACATTTTGCAAATCAAAAGGACTTGATGCAAAAGATTTTATTCTTAATGTAAAGTAAAGAAGTTGAAGAAGGGTATAAGTGTAAAATGCAAAATAGAGAATGAAGAATCCCCAAGCAAGTAGGAGTGGGGGAATCTTGTATGGGATGTTGGATTCCATTTGGGAGAGAGATTTGTTGGAAGTCTACTAATCCCATTTGCCTTCATGTAACCCCGCATTGCTCCTAGTGTTTGGGCTTTTTATTTATTTATTTATTTATTTATTTATTATTATTATCATTATTATTTATTATTATTATTATTATTAAAACAAAAAATAAATAAAAACCTCATTTCAGAGTTAAAAATCATAAAATTGTGAAAACATTAATAGGGTTGTAAATGAACTGAACGAATATGAAGGAGGGTATATTCTTATTTGTTCGTTTAACTTTATCCGAACAATAAAAAAACACGAACATAACGAACGAGAGATTTTTGTTCATGTTCGTTTATTAAGGAATTGAATTTGTTCGTGTACGTTTAACTGGTTATCGAACAAACATTAAAGAACATTGAAGCAAACACACACGAATACAACTAAACATAAGCGAACGAACATTTGATTAAAAACAAAATCCACAACACATGATTTATAGTTTTTAAATTAAGTTAAGACCAAGGTTATCGAAATCGCGATTTAAATCGTAGGATCGTACGATCCTACAAGTGGATTTCGATCAGGATCGCTAGTAGGATCGATTTTGGGTAGGATCGTAAGCAAGATCGTAGGATCGTTAGTAAGATCGTACGACGATCCGATCCTACATACGGTTTGTTTTCGTAGGATCGTTAGTAAGATCGTAGGATCGTTAGGCCCTCCATCTAGCCGCATATTTTTTGAATCCAATGTACCAATATAGTCCTGCTCATGACTGTGTATCTTGTTTCATCAAAGCGGCACTATATATGTGCCTTGAAAGAATGGGTAATAAATGACTTTCTTTTGTTTATGATACAATACTGTGATATATAATATTTAACTTTGATAGGATCTTACGATCCCGATCCGATCCTACGATCCTGATCTTTACAAGATGCTCATTGAATGATAAAAAACTTAGTTGGCTTGGTTCTTCCTTAATAGCAAACTCAGTAGCAAGAAATTTCCTCACTTTAATGAGGAAGAGTGTAAGATTACTGAAGGAAAGGTTGGTGCAATGACAAAAACGATCATAGGTAAGATCTCGATCTTGACAACCTTGGTTAAGACATTCATAAGTTGTACACATGACTTCAAACTACTACGATAATAGTAAATTAATGTACTAAGAAACAAGAAACTCAATTTTAATACTAAATTAACATCCTTCAAACATATGAATCTTCTTTTATCTTTAATTTTAATTCATATTACTAACTAAAATATTATTAATGATAATAATAATAATAAATTTATAAAATATAATATAAATTTAGAACTCACAACAAATAAACAAACATAAACATAACCGAACATTCATGAACATATATGAACGAACGAAACATATGTTCATGTTTGTTCGTTTAATTAAACAAACAGATTTTTGTGTTTATGTTCGCTGGTTTAACAAACGAACGAATATAAACAAACTTCATGCCAAACAGTTCACGAGCAATTCATCGAATGTTTGATTCTTCTACATGCTTAAACATTACCCGTATTTGATCTTTGGGTGATTACACCAATTTTTTTTTTTTTTTTTAAAGCAAAATATATGAAACCTAACCAACCACTTACAACCACAAGACCCAAACACCAAAAATGTCTACAAGAAATACACCAATATTCTAGTGATAATTTAAATATTTATGACAGTAAATTCAGAACTCGTAAATTATTTATACTCTTGATATAAAAAAACAATACAACAGTGTTCACGTATACATGTTTACATAAAATGAATTCATTTTATATTTTACATACGTTCGTGTAAGATGGGTATAACATTTTACGGTTTTAGAAAATAATCTAAAAACGACGTTGTATACATGTTTGAACGCGTGTGTGTACGTATATGCATTTTGTAATACTTGTTAAACGATGTATACTTGTTTTTGCAAAACAATATGTTTATTTGTAGTTTAAATGACATTATTTATGTTTTCTGAAAAACTTTAAAATATATATGTCATAGAACGTGTTTCAACACCCTCTTAATAATAGAAAACAAAGCATTTACAATACCTTTTTTTTTTTTAAATTAAAGGACAACTTATAGAGGTGTTTAGATTTATGTTTGAAAAAATGTTGTAACGTTTTAGAAACTAATAATTAAATAATAGATGTAATAAAAATTGCTTCTGAAAATTTAGTGTTTGTTTTATCTCATAATTATCAAACAAGGTTAGGATTCACCAGACATCGAAAGGGAAGAAACCCCCCAACCCAAAAGACCAAAGAAAAAAGAAAATAAATCAGCTAAAGCAAGCAACAGCCAAGAAAAACACAACCCGAGAGCTCTATGTGACACCCTTGCCACATTAACCACAATTACATAACACCCAGGATTAATCACCAAACATAAATTACATAATGATCTACATACTTAAATTACAGTTGGGAAACATAAAAGTACATAATAAAATAATACAACTGTTTCAAACACCCTACGGTGCTACAAGGTTCCAATACTAAGTCTACACACTCAATTCATTATTACAACATCCAGAATATATTACAACATTTGGTCCCATAATACATTTACCGAATGAGTAGTAGATATCTTCCAAAACTTCACAAACGACCTAACTAGAAGGTCCGGCAGCAGATTTTTCTTTTCCTGTAAAAATTAAACAACTGAGTGGTAAGCGAATGCTTAGTGAATACACAGATTTACGCATTTTATAAATCTTTATGAAGCCCACAAGAGTAGCACCGACGACGCACGTCGTGCACTCGCCACGTACACAAAGTACGACACACATGAGCCGTCGCTCTTACGAGCCCAAAGCTCGGCATATAAACCAACTATCTGAGACAGACATAACATCGGGGATGACTTACTGCCTACCAGAACCTCGGAGGGATCAGCTCCGGGTCATATAGCGCAGTAACATCGGAATAACAGATGCGACCCGCCGGTCCATCGATAGATGCACAACAAAAGAACGGACATGCAGCAAGATCAATGTGCATCTAAGTCTACACAAGTTAGTAGAATTCCAAATGATAATGAAGCAACATGTCTCAGCAGGCAATAGCTAACATAAAACAGATATAAACATGCGAAATCATATGTACTCACAGTGGGTGCGTTATTAAACTTTAATCAATATTATTTCTCCTTGGGCTTTCAACCGGATCACAAAGTACCCCAATGTGGGTTAAACACCACCACAAGGGACCTGTTACATTTTCATATGGAAAACATATCATCATTATATGTTCTTTAACAATTAGCATCAATTTGTACAAATAAAAGTATTACAACATTCGGAACCGTCATCCGAAACTACACATTAAAAACCATCATTTGGTGTGTTATTATTCCCAAATAACCCTTCATTACATGCTTTAATACAATACAAAAGATATCCCAAAAGTGTAATTAATTATCCATAAATTCGAGTCTTTAAAACCCCATCCGAATTACACATGAACTGCATCCGACTCGTCGTGTCGGTCCAAGTGACTTGCCGAGTCGAGGTCCGAATTACGGATCCTCGGCCGGATTTTGGATCCATCCGAATTACCTTGACCCATCCGAGTTCGGGTCCATCCGAGTTCGGTTCTTTCTTCGAGTTCGGTTCCTTCTAAGTTCGGATCTCATCTGAATTCGGATCCCAACCGAATTCAGATCCAACACTTATGCATTTTTGAAGATTTTACTCAAATGTTCTTGGTGACTCGCCGAGTCGTCCCACCGACTCGCCGAGTCGACCAACAGGTCTGCCTTCGTGACTTACGAGTTTAACTTAAAAATTGCCAAAAATCCGTTTTTAATCACATGCAATCCATAGAAAAGTTATATAAGCATATATGGGGTGTTTCTACACAATTTTCTCCATTTATAACACTCAAATTCGTCCAGATTGGACCAAAATGAGGAAAAACTCTCGAGAACACAAAAACTCTTAAAAATCAACATTTCTAACCTTTCTGGATGATTCAAAGCACGATTCTTGTTTCTGTAGCTTCTATAACCTTCCATTGATGCTTATCAACTAAAATATCATACATCAAACAACAATCTGTCAGATTCAAAACCCGAATTTTACATCTTTTCTCTCCAAAAATACAACCTCAAACTTTAAAACAGATTTCTTACCTTAAATCCTTTTGATTCTTGAAGATTTCCAGATTTGATTCACAAATTTGTCTCCAATTAATTGATTTTCAGCAGAGATTCTAGGGAGTGTTTGAATTTTAGAGAGAAAGTAGTGAGAGGAGTAAAATGGTTGAAATGAAAGACTTATGTGCTATTTGTTTTTTTAAGAGGTTAAACGTCTGAAGTCTGAAAACCACATCTGAAATTAAGAGGTGGTCTTAAGATCTGAAATCTGAAATTAAGGGGTGATCTCAAGATTGTTTGTTTTGTAATATGAAACACCAAAAAAATATTACTTTAAAATATTATATTTAATTAATTATATATTATAGTTAATTAAATTATATAATTAAAATTAACTAAAATTAAATTTTAATCAACACATCAAAAAAGATAACTGAAATTATTATAACTAATATGATAAATTGTTTTAGATTGTGTTTGTAAACTAATAATAAAAAAGGAACCTCTTAATTTGTTTCAGACCTATTCCTCCGTCTTAAAATTAAGAGGTAAATTCAGAGGTTATAGCCTCTTAACTCTGAAACTAAACAAACAATCTAAATTTATTCTAGATCTGAAGTTTAGACTTCAGACCCTTTTAAGAGCATCTTAATGAAAAACAAACGGGGCCTTAATGTCTTTTTATTTCCCATTTTCGGCTATTGGCACAACTAGCCCCTCAACTTATCTGGTTCCATTAAATACTGATTTTCATCATAATTTTCATCATCACTCACTTTTAACAATCATACTTAATAACTAAAAGTTGAAATTCTCAAATTTCTTAACAAAGCAACCAACTTTCATAATCCAACTTAAATTACATTAATTTAAAAATTCAGCTAATTAAACCTCAATTACAATAATTTAAATCTGAGGATGTTACAGCACGGGCTCCACCACGCTCAAACTTCGTCCTCGAAGTTATTTGGATCCAAACAGTTGTGGATATTTCTTCAACATCTCTGCCTTTGTCTCCCAAGTGTGATTCGCTCCTTTGTGATGCTTCCAACGCACAAGCACCATCTCTATCTCTTTGCTCCTTAATTTCTTCACTTTAATATCCAATATACATTCCGGTTCCTCCACGTATCGAAGCCTTTCGTCAATTTGCAACTCTGTGTGATCTGCCCAATCTTCGTTACAGGTTGTGAATGATTTTCTAAGGTTCCCCACATGGAACACCGAGTGTATGCCCAACATTTCTTCAGGCAACTCTAAACGGTAAGATTGGTTTCCAACTTTTTCTATTATCTTGAATGGTCCAACAAATCTCGGAGCTAACTTTCCTCTTTTAACAAAACGTGTAACACCTCTCATAGGTGACACCTTCAAATAAACCCAATCGTCTACATCAAAACTGATTGGTTTATGCCTCTGTCATGATAACTTTTCTGTCGATCCTGGGCCGCCTTCATATTCTGTCTAACCAACTGTATCTTCTCATTCGTTTCCTGAAGCAATGTCGGCCCAACAATCGGTGTTTCTCCGGTTTCTCTCCAACACGTAGGAGTCCTACACCTTCTCCCATATAAAGCCTCAAACGACGCTTTCCTTATTGTCGCGTGATAACTGTTATTATACGAAAACTCTATCAATGGAAAATTGTCGTCCCAATTGCCACCAAGATCCAATATACATGATCGCATCATATCTTCAAGTGTCAGGATGGTCCTTTCACTTTGGCCATCGGTTTGCGCATGATAGGCTGTACTCATAGCTATCCTCGTTCCTAATCCTTCTTACAAAGCCGACCAAAAGTTTGAAGTAAATCGGCTATCCCGAACTGATACTATAGACTTAGGAACTCCATGTCTAGAAACAATCTCGTCTATATAAATCTGAGCCAATCTTTCCAATGAATAACTCTCTCTTATTAGAATAATATGTGCGGACTTAGTTAACCTATCAACTATCACCCAAACTGCATCATGTTGGCGCCTAGTCTTCGGCAACTTGGTGACGAAATCCATGGTTATGTGTTCCCACTTCCATTTCGGAATGGGAAGCGATTGCAGACTGCCGTAGGGCTGTTGGTGCTCGGCTTTCACTAATCGACAAGTCCTACATCTTTCAACATACTGGCCTATATCCTTCTTCAATCCCGGCCACCAAAAGTCTGCTTTCAGCTCGTTGTACATCTTTGTGCTCCCGGGATGTACAGAAAACTTAGATTGATGTGCTTCTTCGATAATCACCTTTCTCATACCACCAAAATTCGGCACCCAGATCCTTCCATATATACCTTTCAATCCCGACTCGCTCGTTTCCATATTCTTGATTTGTACCCTAATATCCTTAGCACCAATATTTTCTTCTTTCAAGGCTTCCTCTTGAGCGGCTTTAACATCATTAATAATCGTAGAAGTTAGCATAGTAGACGTCATCATGTAGCAACAGTCCTTAGAATATGCTTTGCGACTCAAGGCATAGGCTACCACATTAGCCTTACCAGGATGGTAAAGTATCTCACAATCGTAGTCCTTAATAAGTTACATAGGTCTATGTTGTCTCATGTTAAGCTCTTTCTGACTGAAAATGTACTTCAAACTCTTATGGTCTGTATAGAGTTGACACTTAGCTTCATACAGATAGTGTCTCCACAATTTCAATGCAAAAGTAACTGCAGTCAACTCCAAGTCACGAGTCGAATAATCCTTCTCATGTTGCTTTAACTGTCTTGAAGCATATGCTATAACCTTTCCACGCTGCATCAGTACAGCGCCTAACCCCAATCTCGATGCATCCGTGTATACTATAAAATCCTCGTTGCCCTCCGGTAGAGCAAGTATCGGTGCTTCACTTAAAGTCTTCTTCAAGATCTCAAAAGCCTCCTGCTGCACAAATTCCCAAACAAACGGTGCATTCTTCTTTGTTAATGCAGTCAAAGGAACTGCAATATTAGAAAAGTCCTTAATAAATCTCCGATAATATCCCACCAATCCAAGAAAACTTCTGACTTTTGTAGCTGATCGAGGCGGTTCCCAGTTTCTTATGGCTTCTACTTTAGCTGGATCTATAGAAATCCCAGCTCCAGATATTACATGTCCCAAAAACTGAATTTGTTGTAGCCAAAACTCACACTTTGAGAATTTGGCATACAACTTTTCCTTCCTTAACAATTCCAATAACTCTGTTAGATGAACAGCATGCTCCGCTTCAGTCTTGGAATACACTAGGATGTCATCAATAAACACTATCACCGATTTATCTAAATCAGTCTACATACCCTGTTCATCAGATCCATGAAAACAGTCGGGGCATTGGTTAATCCGAAAGGCATAACCAAAAATTCATAATGCCCATAACGTGTCCTGAAAGCTGTCTTAGGCACATCTTCCTCTCGAACTTTCAGTTGATGGTATCCCGACCTCAAGTCAATCTTAGAAAATACACTAGCCCCGTGCAATTGATCAAACAAATCATCTATCCTCGGCAGCGGATACTTGTTCTTAATTGTCAACTTATTTAGCTCCCGGTAATCAATGCACATCCTCATCGTGCCATATTTCTTCTTAACGAACAAACCAGGGGCTCCCCACGGCGATGAACTCGGTCGAATGAAGCCCTTATCCAACAAATCCTGGAGTTGTTTCATCATTTCTTGCATCTCGGTGGGAGCAAGGCGATATGGAGAACGAGCTACCGGTGCAGCTCCAGGGATCAGATCAATACGAAATTCTACTTGTCTCTCAGGCGGCACGCCAGACAAGTCTTCCGGAAACACATCTGAGAATTGTGATACAACAGGCACATCGGCCACGGTCTTCTTCTCAGCTTTGGCATCAATAGTGTATGCCAAATAGGACTCACAACCCTTTGCAACAAGCTTTCGGGCTTTTGCAATGGTCAACAAGCACAGATTCCCACTTCTCCTATCCCCATATATACAGATCTCACGCGCCTCCGGTGTGGTTATCTTGATCATTCGTTTCTTACAGACTATATGGGCTTCATTCTCTATCAACCAGTCCATTCCGACTATCACATCAAACTCACTGAATACTATCGGGATCAAGTCCAAATTGAAGACTACATCTTCAATCACTAAAGTGCAGTTACGATATACATGATCTACTTTGACTAGAGTGTTACTAGCAGTTTCAATATCAAGTATAGCAGATAACTTAGACAGAGGCATCGACAGTCGTTGTGCAAACATGGTAGATACAAATGAACGGTTGGCATCAGAATCAAACAGCACTCGTGCAGGTAAAGAGTTAACTATAAACGTACCCGTAACCACTTCCGGGTTTTCTCTAGCCTCCTCCGCAGTTATCTGAAATGCACGAGCCGGTGCCCTTTGTGGCTGGTTCTGGCGGTTGACTGAACCACCACTAGATCCTCCAGATGATCGGGTTGAAGATGGAGCAACAGCTGCTGGAGTGTTCTTTCTACAGTTTCTACTATAATGCCCCCATACCCCACACTTATGGCAGGCATCGGCTTTTCTTGGACACTCACTCTGAAAATGGCCCAACTCTCCACAGCAAAAGCAAGCGCGTCCATTAGTGAACTTGCCGAAGTGTTCCAGATGACACTTATTACAATATTGTGGCTCGGTGTTGATGGAGTAGGCACGAGCACGACCAGAAGCCCAAATGATCGACGATAAGATTGCTGAGGTGAATACTGTGACGAGCTAGAAGATCTCGAGTATCCTCCCTCACGCTGGCGCTTCGGCGGTGACGGCTGTGTTAGGTTAGTGGCAGCGGCGGCAGACCCAATTGTGTATCTCGTCATAAGCAAAATTTGTTCCACATTTCTATCAGCTTCCAACAGGCCAGCAAAAGTAGGGTAACGAACATTACTCATAACCCTTCTGATCTCCATATCTAAACCAGCCTCGAATCTGGTCACTTTCCTCTCTTCAGTATCAACTTGATGAGGCGCAAACAAACTCAGCCTCGTAAATTCTACAACATACTGGGACACAGTCTTAGTCCCCTGCATCAATGTCATGAACTTTGCCTCAAGTCTTCGACGCTCATCAACCGGACAGTACTGCTGAGTGAATAAGTCAGTGAACTCAGCCCAATTCATAACAGACACTTTTTCCAAGGTTAATGCGTTAACCATGGAATTCCACCACATAATCGCGTCTTTAGTGAACATAGCAGTAGCATACCGAACCATGTCCTTCTCAGCACAGTCGCTGATTCGGAATGTCCGTTCGGTTGCTGTTATCCATTCAAGTGCGGCAACAGCATCGCCCAGTCCATTAAACTCCACGACCCCATTTCCTTTGAAGTCCTTGAAACGACAACCTTTGGGTTTGTCAGATGTCCCAGTGTTGTCATCTTGTGCATCATTGTTTCCCTCTTTTTCCTTATTCTTCCTCTTGTCTTCTCTTCTCTTAGCTTCGGCCTCATCTCGAGCCCGAAACGGATCTTGAATCTTCTGATTTTGCTTAGCCATCAAGGCTAGCATCATTTCCCTTGTTTCTTCGGGTGTCATTCCTCCTCCAGACATGTTCTGAAATACAAAACATATAACTTGTTTAGTAACATGTCGTTTATTTAAAGACACCACTCGTTGTCCCGTATGAAAGTCAATCTCCTATGATTACTAGATCGTAACCTATCTTAGTTCAGATCATTACTTAAAATCACTACATATCATCACTTATTGTTTGGGACCAAAACCTCACGGACACATGAATCTCAAACTACTGCTCTGATACCATCTCGATGTGACACCTTTGCCACATTAACCACAATTACATAACACCCAGGATTAATCACCAAACATAAATTACATAATGATCTGCATACTTAAATTACAGTGCGGAAGCATAAAAGTACATAATAAAATAATACAACTGTTTCAAACACCCTACGATGCTACAAGGTTCCAATACTAAGTCTACACACTCAGTTCATTATTACAACATTCAGAATATATTACAACATTTGGTCCATAGTACATTTACCGATTGAGTAGTAGATATCTTCCAAGACTTCAAAAACGACCTAACTATAAGGTCCGACAGCAGATTTTCCTTTTCCTGTAAAAATAAACAACTGAGGGGTAAGCGAATGCTTAGTGAATACATAGATTTACGCATTTTATAATTCTTTATGAAGCCCACAAGAGAAGCACCGACGACGCACGTCGTGCACTCTCCACGTACACGAAGTACGACACACATGAGGCGTCGCTCCTACGAGCCCAAAGCTCGGCATATAAACCAACCATCTGAGACAGACATAACATCGGGGATGACTTACTGACTACCAGAACCTCGGAGGGATCAGCTCCGGGTCAATATAGCGCAGTAACATCGGAATAAGATGCGACCCGCCGGTCCATCGATAGATGCACAACAATGCAACAAGATCAATGTGCATCTAAGTCTACGCAAGTTAGTAAAATTCCAAATGATAATGAAGCAACATGTCTCAGCAGGCAATAGCTAACATAAAGCAGATATAAACATGCGAAATCATATGTACTCACAGTGGGTGCGTTATTAAACTTTAATCAATATATTTCTCCTCTGGCTTTCAACCGGATCACAAAGTACCCCACTGTGGGTTAAACAACACCACAAGGGACCTGTTACATTTTCATATGGAAAACATATCATCATTATATGTTCTTTAACAATTAGCATCAATTTGTACAAATAAAAGTATTACAACATTCAGAACCGTCATCCGAAACTCACATTAAAAACCATCATTTGGTGTGTTATTATTCCCAAATAACCCTTCATTATATGCCTTAATATACTACAAAAGATATCCCAAAAATGTAATTAATTATCCATAAATTCGGGTCTTTAAAACCCCATCCGAATTACACATGAACTGCATCCGACTCGCCGAGTCGAGGTCCGAATTACGGATCCTCATCCGGATTTCGGATCCATCCGAATTACCTTGACCCATCCGAGTTCGGTTCTTTCTTCGAGTTCGGTTCCTTCTAAGTTCGGATCTCATCCGAATTCGGGTCCCAACCGAATTCGGATCCAAATCTTATGCATTATTGAAGATTTTACTCAAATGTTCTTGGTGACTCGCCGAGCCGTCCCACTGACTCGCCGAGTCGACCAACAGGTCTGCCTTCGTGACTTACGGGTTTTACTTAAAAATTGCCAAAAATCTGTTTTTAATCACATGCAATCCATAGAAAAGTTATGTAAGCATATATGGGGTGTTTCTACACAATTTTCTCCATTTATAACACCCAAATTCGTTCAGATTGGACCAAAATGAGGAAAAACCCTCAAGAACACAAAACTCTTAAAAATCAACATTTCTTACCTTTCTGGATGATTCAAAGCACGATTCTTGTTTCTGTAGCTTCTGTAACATTCAATTGATGCTTATCAACTAAAATATTATACATGCAACAACAATCTATCAGATTCAAAATCCAAATTTTACATCTTTTCTCTCCAAAAATACAACCTCAAACTTTAAAACAGATTTCTTACCTAAAATCCTTTTGATTCTTGAAGATTTCCAGATTTGATTCACGAATTTGTCTCCAATTAATTGATTTTCAGCAGAGATTCTAGAGAGTGTTTGAATTTTAGAGAGAGAGTAGTGAGAGGAGTAAATGGTTGAAATGAAAGACTTAATGTCTTTTTATTTCCCATTTTCGGCTATTGGCACAACTAGCCCCTCAACTTATCTGGTTCCATTAAATACTGATTTTCATCATCACTCACTTTTAACAATCATACTTAATAATTAAAAGTTGAAATTCTCAAATTTCTTAACAAAGCAACCAACTTTCATAATCCAACTTAAATTACATTAATTTAAAAATTCAGTTAATTAAACTTCAATTACAATAATTTAAATCTGAGGATGTTACACTCTACAAGAAAAAACTAGAACTAAACTCTAACACATAGGGGTGTTATTCGGGCGGGTTAAACGGGTTTCGGGTTATTCGGTTCGGGTATTTGTTAACTACCCGAATCCGAACCAAATAAGAAAACGGGTTAATCGGTTTTGGGTTAAATGGGTATCGGGTTATTCGGTTTGGGTTAAATGGGTTAATCGGTTTTAGTGTAAAAATAGAATCCTCTATAATATGGTTTAAATGAGTTGGGTAAAATGGGTAGAACGGGTTAAAGCGGGTTAAAAATTTTAAAATTAAGTATTTAAATATTTATATTCTATATATGAGGAACCGTGGAAGAGTCAAAAGAGATGTTTTTGGATTGTAAAAAATAAAAACCTACGTCTTTTCTAAAGTAGACGCAAGATGCCAATATGTGATAATATATTATTATTAATTATTTAATTATTGATATATGGGTTATTCAGGTAACCCGAATTTTTTGATTCCCACCCGATACCCGAACCGAAAACCTTATTCGGTTACCGTATAACCCGATTAACAAACCCAAAAACTGAATAACCCGACCCGTTTAACCCGAATAAGGTTCGGTTCGGGTGGGTTATTCGGGTTCAGTTATTTTGCACACCCCTACTAACACATGAACCGGGTTGTGAAGATATTGAGATCAAATGATTTCCATTTCCTCACCACATCTCTAACAGAGCACAGAGTTGAGATCAATCCCCTTGTCAAGGAGAAACACACGAGTCAGAAGATGATCTTTACGGAGCCTCCAAATGAAGATGTTGATCTTCTTCTGGATCCACTTGATCCAGATAGTACATGCGCTTTGCTCGATAAGAATTTTAGACTCAATAATGCCTATTATAAACTTGACTGTAAATTGCCCATTGCCCTGCTACCAACACAATTTATCCCTAAAGCTAACAGAGAGATGGAAATTCTGTAAAATGTCGAATGAGGCACTCAAATTCTTCCAACAATCTATCTCTTGGTTCACTATCCCAATCCCAAACAAAATTAGTATTGCAATCACATTCAGAGCTTCCAAGCCTTTCCTTAACCGAAACATTCTTAACTTTTTTCAACACATATAGCCTAGGAAACCTTTCACTTAACCTAAAATTCTCGGCCCATTTATCCTTCCAAATAACGTCTCATTACCATCTCCTAAAGTGCTCCCAAAGAATCCGAGAATTTAATATTTAGGCATTGTTTGTTTTTCATTAAGAGCCTCTTAAAAGGGTCTGAAGTCTAAACTTCAGATCTATAGTAAATTAATATTGTTTGTTTAGTTTCAGACTTAAGAGGTTGCAACCTCTGAATTTTAAGAGAATGAGAGTTGTCTTAACTAAAATCAAGAGTCTCTTAATTTCATATCTTAAGGTCTCAACTTAATTTCAGACTTCAAACATTTAAACTCTTAGAAAACAAACACCTTGGACTTTCTAAATCCCTTTCAGTTTTGACAATGCTCTCCCAAAAATCATTAACAACTCTCCCACCTCTATTCCTAACAACAATACTACCCTAATCATTCCTATCAAACTATCAATCAACCGCCATCCACACCGTATTTACTCTTGATGATTCCAGACCTAAACGAGCCATTATCTATCTTAAAATTCCACCACGATTTACTTAGAAGACTCCAATTAAAAGAGCTTTAAGACTCCCAATCAATTACTAGCTAGATAAGCTACGTTTTTTAGTTATTGAAAACATGTCACACTGCTTTATTTGATTGCAGGAAGGCCATAGGGGGGGGGGGGGGGGTTCTCTTTCGGATCCTATGTGTGTGCTTTGGGGTGCGAAGATTGATTGATACATGTTTTATTTGATTGCAGGAAGGCCATGGGTGTTTGGAAGAAAATTTAGGGTCATGGGATTTGACATTTCGTTCTTTGTTTTCTTGGAAAACAGTCATCGAGGTTCCAAAAGTCTTTCATGATTCAAAATGCAAGGGGATGGGGAAAAAATTGCAAAGAGTTTGTTGCATTGCGATTTGGGCGTAGTGGGTTTGGCGAATTTGAAGTCGTATTTCTTTTGCATCGAATATGAATCACTTGAAGCTCAAAAATGAAGATGTTTTCCCATTGATTCAAAATAAGACCTTATAATGGATTGAAAACAGGTGTGGAAAAAATTACGTAATTTGAAATCTTGGGTTACAAGTCCTAGCTAGGTCGTTTAGATGTGTTGGTGTAGTTTTGCTTGTGTTGTATTTTCTTTCTTTCTCGGAGAGTCGTTTGAGTTTTAATTCAATTTTCCCCTCCAAGAAAAAAACAAAATTATGTTAAAAGTCATTCATACATCAATGACTTAAACTACAAATTTTAAACAAAAAATATTAAGTTAGGAAAAACGAAGATTATAGAAGTCGTCACCACTCCTATCCATGAACTCAGACTAATCTATTTCAAGCATGTTAAAAATACGAGCGTTAGAGGTGTTAGAATGTATTATGCATCGTTGCATATACGAGCAAATATTGATCCAATGCTTAATCTTTACGCTTAATTTCTATATTTAATTTTGTTAGTTCGTATTCTATTACAAAAAGATATTCATCGAACAAAAACTTATCATGTTTTTAAGATGTCATTCTATCGTATTTGTAAGCCGGCCTTTAGATACTTGGGACCAAATGCAAAAGCATATTGTCATTTTTTTTAAGAATGTTTATGGAAGGTTGGACATGAATTTGATGCCACAAGGATCGCATCATATCATCGGCTCCACTTGCTCATAATCTGCTTAGGTAAGATAGTATATATTAGGAATGCACTTGTGCTTCACGATTGATAACGACATTACAGGTTTTCAGATACTGTCTACTGACGGAATAAGTATAAATTTATAAATAATTAATAAATAAAATTAGTTAAAATATAAAATCTATATGTATGTCATAGGCGCATAGCCAACCAATATTTTCTTTTGTTTTTTTTATAGGAAAAAAAAATTCCATTACGTAGAAAATATATAAGAATGATGATTACAATATGTTTTACAAAACAATAGTGATGTTTGGTAATTGGTTTTGATTATTAATAGTGATTATTGTATTATTATATTTAGTAACACAAATAATGTACTGTGTTTGGATTGCATTGCTTAATAATTATTTATTTGCATTTAGAATTATCGTTGTATCAATTAATCTTCGCACCCCAAAACACACACATAGGATCCGAAAGAATAATTATATTTTTGATGAATTGATGTAAAATAAGATTAATTTTAGATTAATATTCTAAAAACTTATAATAAAGATAAAAGACAAGAAAAATCGTCATTTTCTGACTTCGTCACAAACATTTGGTGAAAATGACTAGAGTCACTTGATATTTTTGCACAAACTTTAGGTTTCAAAATATTATTTTTAGGGTATGACGTTGCCACACGATTGAGGAAATGGTTCCACATACTTATCCACCAGCACTATTATATCATTGCACCATTTTAATTATTTAATTATTTATTTTTTCATTAACTGGTTTATCATTGACGTAATGCGTTGATATTTTTAATAAAAATTTATATAATATAAATTATATTTCTGATGAATTGATATAAATTAAGATTTTTGTTTATATAATAGAATTTCTATTTGGTGGGTTTATATGTTTAAATAATTGAACTTTATTTTTCATAGACTTATTGAGTTATTAATTAATAAACTAAACCTATTGGGTTTTATGGTATGATGGTATCCCTAATTCTCTGTCTTATATACAGTGAGGGTCCCCAATACCCAGAAGCAACCCTAAGATCTCTAATATTCATCTATCATAGATCGGCTGTTTGGTCTTGAACATTAAGGCTTTAGGTGAGGAAGACTATCACAACCCTGTTCGTTCGTTATCAGGTTTCTGTATAAAGAACACGATATCAATGGCTTCAGGTATGAGTTCTTTTATGGTTTATCTTATGATTTGACAATATGATTGATCCAGGTTCATTATTAAAGTAAATCTAGCATATATATAACATAATACATATATATATATATATATATATATATATATATATATATATATATATATATATATATATATATATATATATATATATATTATTACAAGTTAATATTTATAGATTAAAAATAATAATAAAGTGTATTTATATGTTTCTAAATACTAAATTGTAATTATTTTTTATTATTTTATAGTTTAGAAAATAATAGAGTGCATTTATCCTATTAAAAATAATGTATTGTATTTGATTTTATATTTATTTATAGTAATAATTATATTTATTTTTTCCAACTAAACGTAAAGACATATAACACATTGTATTTGGTATTCTTTTTAGGGGAAATTGCGTAAAAAACCTCTAAGTTGGATCATTTTTGCGATTAAAACCCCCAACCATTTTTCATTGCACAAAAAACCTCCAACCGGTTAAAACTTCGTAAATTTGGGTTTTTTTCAAAAAAATCTGACTTGCAACCGGTTTAGCCAGTTGCAACTTGATGACGTGTACAATTTTTAAATAGATTTTTGCGTAAAAAACCTCCAACTTGTTTAGTTTTTTAATTAAAACCCCAAATCATTTTTCATTTGATAAAAAACCTCCAACCAACAAAGATAATTAAAATTGAGTCTTCACTGATGGAACATAAATAAACGAAATTCAGAAGCTAAAAATGGAACATAAATAAACGAAATTGAACATAAAGCTGAAGCTAATGCAACTCGTGAACACAAAATGAAATTGATTCCATCGGCACAATTGAAGTTAAAATTCAAGATTAAATGGCAAAAGTTAATCGAACATACATACATAAAATAAACAACACTGAACATAAAGATGGGTGGAGTAATCGGAGTTGCCGGAGGTAGAGAAGAAGAGAAAAGATAAATATTATTGTTGGTTAGAGATGAAAAAAAATAGTTAAGGGTTTTAATCGAAAAAGTCACCAACTTCGAGGTTTTTTATGCAAAAATTGAGTTTAAGAATTATACATGTAGTGCCACGTAGGCGCCACGTAAGTCGGGTTTGCCATGTGGACGCCACGTGTGTGTCATGTAAGCATAGTAACCTATTATAACCGGTAATGTCCTAATTTCAAAAGATTTTACCGGTTAGAGGTTTTTCGTGCAACAGAAAATGGTTAGGGGTTTTAATCACAAAAATGATCCAACTTTAGGGTTTTCTACGCAATTATCCCTTCTTTTTATTATATATAGATATAGATTCTGATTGTAAATTATATACTTTCCACTCTGTCTTTTTTAATTGTTTTCCTTACTTTCATAAAAAAGTTAAAAGAAAAATTATTACACTTCATCTAATTCATTCTTTTACAATTTTTTTTTTTTTTTTACTTTTTCCTTACCCGTAAAGAAACAAAAGAAATGAAATTTATATTAAAATCAATTTTTCACCTCTTTTCGATTAGAATTAAGACTCTCATCACAAAATAAAAAAGTTTATAAACTTTAAATAATTTTATTTCCTACAATTTCATCATACTAAACGCATTTAAGTGCATTGATATTTATTCAAAGTTTCGGTACTCATAATGATATCATAATGTTATGACGTTGTACCCTGATCATTGATCAATGAATGGTTCCACTAATTATATAACTTATGCACTAAGATTATTATTACCTCACCATTAATTATGATTATTATTTTATTAATTGGCAAACAACTTATTAACTTTATAACTCACGTCATATCGTCTTTTATAAAATGTATTTCTTTACGTAATAAAACATATGTTATGTTATTATATATTAAAGTTGTGTTTAAATAAATAACAATGAATCATTCTTTCACACGCGCATAACATAACTAAAGTACACATCTTGTGTCGAAGCGAAGATATATGATGATGCGTTTAGTAACCGGGAATTCTCGGTTTGGAGGTTTAACACATATGAGAATGTGTTTGGATGTGTTTTAAATATTTTTTGCGTTTCATTTTTCATTTCGTTTATAACAAAGATTTGGATGACTAGATTGAAAACAAGAAATGTGGAAACTTTAAAAATGTGTTTTCAAGTTTACTTGTAAATTTGAAAGCTAAAAACTGAAAATAGCAAAAAACAATATATTTAAACGCGTTTTCCAGATGTCTATGTTTTAGATGAAAATTTTTGTTGAAAATAGGTCAACTAAATGGGCCCCAAATATTTTGTATTTCAGTTTTATTTTGTACATACGCATATAAGTACTTTTTGAAGTAAAGATTGATTATAATTTATAACTTGATTTGGTTTGTTTATATATTAACCTAAAATTTATACTTTTCGTTTATGATATTAATGTTTTATATTATAACTTGGTAATTTCTGCTTTCTCGAAATTTATTTCATGTAAGTTATCTTAAATATAATTCTAATTATGTATATAGATTATGATCGGAGAGAATATCACTCATTATGCAGCGCATCAAAAGGTACCACCTTTAGAAAAAACTTTTTCATAAGTTTTTTTTTTCATAAACATGTTTTAATTAATATTATGAAGATAATATGTAAATTTCACATACATTCACATCTCGTAGCTCCTAAAAAATGATGTGAACGTACACCTGCATAAATTTAAATATATGTGAACGTGCATTTATGTGATGCGTGATTTCATGCACTTAGAGTGTTCGAATTTGCGTGAAATTTATATATCATCTGTGTAATGTTAATTAAAACATGTTTATGAAATTTTTTTCAAGAACAATAAAATTAAAGAGTGGTACATTCAGGTGCGCTGTATAATAGGTAGTACTCATTTGAACCTATATATATACATACATACTAGATATGCACAAGCGTTCGCTACAAGAAAAATAGAAAAAAACTATTGACAAATTTGGATTACTTTTTGACTTTTCAACGGTCATGTGTCAATGGACTCTCGCCACAAAGTATTTAATTTTTTCCTTTTGGTTTTGACACCAAATAAGTTTTGCGTTGAAAAGACCACCTTTTTAGGGCCTATTACAACGACTTTTTATGGTTGCAGCGACGATTTGTCGTTGCTATTGATCAACGCAACGACCCACCTGTGGCCGCAAATAAACTTATCGCTTCTTACCCTAATTTACAGCATCGTCTTTTCATTTATCTTCTTCAACATCCTCACAACTCTCTCTCTATCTCCCCCCCCCCCACCCCCCCCCCCCTCTGTCCGACTACGTTTATCAGCACCATCACCGTCACGCATATTCAGCCACGCCAAAAACATCTCCAGTCACCACTCACTCATCACCACCACAAAAATCTCCGGTCACCCTCTCGATCTCACCACTATTTCCTGCCGGTTAAGCTTCATTTTTTCCAATGAAATCTTGATCACTTTTAGGGTAAAAAGTGACGACTTTTGTCTTTTGACTCTTAACGACATTTCGAGTTTTACCTTCTGCGACACACTTAGGCGTTTGGTTCACAGATTTTTTTTCTCTGGGGTTTGTGTTATGCAGCATTTGCATTTGTCAAGATTTTGTCAAAAAATATGCATTATCTTTTATAAGATATTTGCTAATCTGAAGATTGCAAGGTAATTGGGTTTTAAAAATTCTAGAGGGGAGGCTGAGTTTTTAAATAACAAATAATGAAGGGATTTAAGAATCCTGCGATTTTAAATCCTTACTGAAATCTGCAAACCAAATACAGGATTTTTACATGCAAATCCCAGAAAATCCACGAACCAAACGTGCCGTTTGGTTTTTGCATCATTGAATGTGTATGGTTACTGAACCATACGTTAACTCCTATACTAATAGTAGTATTCTAGTAACAACTTAACATTTAAGGAATATTATATATTGTGTTTAATGAAACATTTTTACTTTAATTAAAATTTGATATTTTATATAAAAGTCACGGTAAACACATTAATGATACATTCATCTAACCTTTTCACTTACATATGTAGTAACATATATGTGGCCTGCCATAGAAGTAAAAAATTCCAAAAACTTGTATTTAAATTTAGGGGAAATTGCGCAAAAATCCTCTAAGTTGGATCATTTGCGATTAAAACCCCCAACTAATTTTCATTGCACAAAAAACCTCCAACCGGTTAAAACTTTGTAAATTTGGGGTTTTTTCAAAAAACCTGACTTGCAACCGGTTTAGCCGGTTGCAACTTGATGACGTGTAAAATTTTTAAATAGATTTTTGCGTAAAAAAACCCCCAACTTGTTTAGTTTTTTCAATTAAAACCCCAAATCATTTTTCATTGGATAAAAAACCTCCAACCAACAAAGATAATTAAACTTCATGATTGCATTTTGATGACATAGATATTTATTAAACAAAGATCTCGTTTCCCAATGAAACCTACACCATTTAGGCTCTAGCGAATCTCACTGCGCTGGCTGATCATATTCAGAAGCTAAAATAGAACATAAATAAACGAAATTGAACATAAAGTTGAACCTAAAAATGCAACTCGTGAACACAAAACGAAATTGATTCCATCGGCACAATTGAAGTTAAAATTCAAGATTAAGCGGCAAAAGTTAATCGAACATACACACATAAACTAAACAACATTGAACATAAAGAGGGGATAGAATAATCGGAGTTGTCTGAGGTAGAGGAGAAGAGAAGATGTAAATATGATTGTCGGTTAGAGGTGAGAAAAAAAATTGTTAAAGGTTTTAATCGAAAAACTCACCAATTTCGGGGTTTTTTATGCAAAAATTCAGTTTAAGAATTATACATGTAGTGCCACGTAGACGCCACCTAAGTCGGGTTTGCCATGTGGACGCCACGTGTGTGCCATGTAAGCATAGTAACCTCTTATAACAGGTAACGTCCTAATTTCAGAAGATTTTACCGGTTAGAGGTTTTTTGTGCAATAAGAAATGGTTAGGGGTTTTAATCACAAAAATTATCCAACTTTAGGGTTTTTTTGCTCAAATTTCTCTTAAATTTACAAAGAATGTGTAGAAGTAACTTTTAAAATGACTATATTACCCGTAATAACTTTTTTATCATGAAAGTAGTCAGAATTTACTTTTAAGGATAGGATTATGTAAAAAAATTGTTGTGTGCAAATCAGCACTCTTATATATACAACCCTAAAAAGTATAGTTCTTTTTTCATTTCGATCCCTTCAAGATTTTAGACATAAAACATATATTTATATCGGTCCCTCCAATTGATATGTTCGAGTTCTGTCATTAACCAAGACACAATATACTATGTGAACAACGGATACATGATAAAAGCAGCATCCAGATTACTTGGCTAAGGTCCCTATGGATCGTGATTCTACTTGACATGCGTAATCCTAATTTGTTGGATCCTCGTTGGCGAACTTCATTCTTCGAATTTGCTCTAAATAGTTTCGATTTCGAATAATTGTTTGGACTCTAGGTGTGAATCCATAATGAGTTTTTAAATTAGAACCACACAAATGAGATGCAAATCTACTCCATGTGTTTTTGAGCATGATGTCAAAATTCCTAAGAAGAGGGGGACAAAAGGGCATATCAATAAGGAATATGTAGGGTATATTAAAATTTTTTGTAATGCTTCTATATTGATTCTTTTGTTATATAAATTAAACTAACAAAAAAATTAATAAGGAATGAAAGTAAAAAAAAAAAAAAAAAAAAAAGGATAAAATGAACCAAATAATTAAATAAGTAAAAGGTTACTTCAAAAATTTCGTGTTTATTCGTATATAAAGTAAAAAAACTAAAGAATGAACTATAAAATAAAGTTGAATGATTAATTTAGGAGTAACAAAGAACTTATAGTTAAAATAAAGTTTTTATATAATTAATAATCAAATCTAAAATTTATAGAAAAAAAATTTATAATTAATGGTTACTAATAAATAAGTAACTAATGTGTGACGTGTCAGCTTCTTATTTAGTTTGTCATGTGTCGAAAATTCTTTTTGTGACGTGTCATTACCAAAATTTAACTTGAATTGATTTAAATCTAATCTAGTCTAATATAGTATAATCTAAATATTCTAATATATAATTAACGCAAATCTAATAAACGTAAATTTTTTAAGGGAGAATTTTATATATACCCCTCCAAAACTTCATAATATCATATATACCTAACATAAAATTAAATATCATATATATCCCTCCTAAACATCATAATATCATATATACCCAACTTTAATAATTAATATCACATATATCCCTTTTAAACATCATGAATATCATATATACCAAATTTATTAATTTAATTAATTTTAGAACATTTAAAACTCATATTTAATATTGATTATTAATTAATGACCATTATACCCTTACTTATTTTCTCTTTCAACTAAACCTTCAAAATATCATATTTATCCAACTTAAATTAAAATATCATATCCCTTTAAATAATTTTATATAGATTATTTTTATGAACTTTACTATGTAAATTCTTTATAGTAAAACAAATTAACATTAACAATAAAAAAAATTGTATTATATTTTTGCTCTTTTGTAATCGTATCGTATCGTCTTATTATATTTTTTTTATTATATTAACTAATTATATAGAACACTGCAGGAAAAAAATAAACAATAAAATATAATAAGACGATACGATACGATTTGATTACAAACGAGCAAAAATATAATACAGTTTTTTTATTGTTAATGTTAATTTGTTTTACTACGAAGAATTTACATAATAAAGTTTACAAAAATAATTTATATAAAATTAATTTAAAGGGATATGATATTTTAATTTAACTTGGATAATGTAACATCTCATTTTTGGGATATTACGTGAAATTATTTCATTGGATTAGATTAATTATTTGGGGTCCGGGGATATAAATTTGTATTTTGGAATATCGGGATCGGATTTTGGGTACCGGACCGGGTTTAGTCCAAAATGTATATATTCGTGACCTCTCTTCTTGCTTGCTTCCATTCCTATCTTCTAAATCCAGAATTGAAAAGTGTGTTGTGTGTGTGTGAACTGATCTCCAGCATCTACAAGCAAGGATTGAGGCTTCAATTTGTGATTCAAGCAACCAATTCCTCCATCATCTTCTTAGTTGAGTATTGAGGTAATTTTGAGCTTAAATTCGTGGATTAATTGTTGTTGATCGTGAGTAATGGATTCAATTGAGTTTTTGTATGTTAATGAGTAAATTCGAGCATGTATCCTTGGTAAAATTGAGTTGAAATCGGGTTGGGGTTAAAACCCTGGTCTGTTAAGAAAACAGAGCAATCCTGCTGCTGTTCGTCCGTGAGCGTGGCCGCGATCCTCTGATCGCGGGCCGCGATGTTCTTGAGTGATCGCAGGCGGTTCATCTTGAGCGCGGCCGCGACCGCGATGCGGCGGGGCCTCGGGTCGGGTTTCAGGTTCTGTAATGTCGTGTGTTTGGGTCTTTGGGGTCTCGTGAGTTGTTGGGAATTGTGTATATGGTTGTTGGGTCGAGATTGTGATATTGAGTTGTGATGTTGTAATTTCAGGGTCTCGCGTTGATAGGGTAGGGAATGGGCAGAGAACCGAGACTTAGTAAATGCGTCTTCAGGGCAGGTGAGTTTGCTTGTTTTTCTTGAGATACTTGTACGATTATTTATTTATACTTGCATGATCTTTTATTGAGCTTTTTACGAGATTATTATGAGTTTTATTACGAGCTTTTTATCGAGATATTATCATGCTTGTATTACGGTGTTTTATTGAGAACTGTGTTTTGTGATTTGAGATTTGAGACACTTGAGCTTTCGAGTTACTAAACCGTACGACTGGGTAGGGGTTGGGTCGCTCCCAATTCCCTTTTAAGTCCTGACGACTGCTTTGTGCAGTCTAGGGATTTGGGTACGTGGATTCATCCACACGAGTTGAGTGTCTATTTGAGCTACTTTGTGGGATCTCATATTCTCGTTCAGTAGAGAACGCTGAACGTTTTACTATCGAGTTTATTTATTTTATTGAGTTTTATAATCGTACTCTAACCCCTGCATTCTCACCAGCGTTAGCTGACCGTGTATGTTGTTGTATGTGTCTCAGATGACCGGACTGCTAGTAGGCCTGCTGGACCCAAGTAGGTTTACGTTTCAGACGATTCGTGGAGTTAGCTACCTTTTCTAGAGGTAGTTATATTTTGGGGATGATTGCTTATACTTCAGATAGGTTGCTTTATTTTCAGGACTACCGTGACTTGGTTATGTAATTAATGTTTTAAAATTATTGGGTTTTCATTTATGTGTCTTGGGAATAGTATAGAGATTATAATATTATACCCCTGTTGACATGTTATTTATGTGGCATTGTGGTTAGTTCGAGGGTGTTACAGATAAATATGATATTTTGAAGGTTTAGTTAAAAGAAGAAATAAGTAAGGGTATAATGGTCATTAATTACTAATCGATATTAAATATGACTTTTAAATATTTTAAAATTAATTAAATTAATGAATTTGGGTATATATGATATTATTGATGTTTAAGAGTGATATATGTGATATTAATAATTAAAATTGGGTATATATGATATTATGATGTTTAGGAGGGATATATATATGATATTATGAAGTTTTAGAGGGGTATATATGAAATTCTCCCATTTTTTAATATAATTTTATAAATATATATTTTTAATATTCCATTTTAATTCAACTTATGTAATAAATGAAATTTAAGAGGCATCTTATATATGGAAAAGTAGGTTTATGGAATTAGCGGTATCCAAAAATACTCCATTTAGGAATCACTTTTTCCAAAAGTTCATGACTTCATTCTTGTTATCGACTACCTAAATAAAATTGCTTGAAACGTTTAGTTTGTTGGAATCAGGATATTAAAAGTGAAATAAATCTAATTTTAATTGTTAACAAGTTTTAATTCTTTAATAAAATTCAATTCATCGTAAACAAATTTATGAACCAAATACTGCATTAGCATTTTTAGGTGAAATTTTGATTTTTAATACATATTTTGACAACTAGCTTTACCGTTAGGGTTGTCAAGAAACTAAGGGGGCGTTTGGTTCACAGCATCTGATGAAATTTGATGGAATTGATATGAAAATTCCATTCCAATGTGCTGTTTGGCAGTAAAAAGGAATGGAATGAAGATTCATTTTTTAGAAAAAAAACACCACTTTTGAAGGAATCTAATTTCCTTGGGTTAGTGCCATGAAATTTAAATTCCATTCTAATGATTTTAACAGTTTTAAAATCAAACCCTAGACTTCATTTCACCGGCCTCCTTTATATTCCGACAGATTCCATTTCTTCCAGAATTCCATTTCCTGACAGATTACATTCTAGGAATAAACATACTGCGAACCAAACGCCGCCTAAAGGAAAGAAATATACTTTTACCTTAAAAAAATAAGGGTTATTATCGAAAAAATCATTCGAACTTTTATGATCTTTTCGGTTTAATCATTCAATTTTTTTCTCAACCGATCAAATTCACTATACTTTTTATTTTCTATTAGTTTAATCACTATACTTTCAATTTTATTGGTTTAGCCATTCGTTTTTGACCGGTAACCTGTTTGACCGGTCAATTGTCGTTATGAATTAGAATTATTATCAAAAAAACCATTCGAACTTTCATAATTATTTTTTTAAACCACTATATTAGTTTTTCATGATCTAATCTCAAATTTAATTGATGTTCAGATTTTTGTAATTTCTATTAGTATATTGCTCATAACATCAAATGATTAAAATAAACATTAATTTCAAGAAAACTGTTTCTCTCTTTTTTCATCATCATATTGCTTTTATCACCAACGATGCTTCATTGATCTCTTGTGCTTCTTCATCATCATCCACTTTTACTTCATCAATTCTTCATTATCATTGTGTTAATCCAAACACATTATAATCAATTTGATTTTCTAAGGTTTTGTAGTGTTCATCAAGTTTGTTGACAATTATGTTAACTGATTATAGTTATAAATAAGAAACATATCAAGTAATGTTTAAATTGGTATTTGTTTATTCAATTTTCACATGTTGAAATCTATTTGATTTGATTTTGATTCTTTTTCTTGTTCTTTGTTACGATTTAAATGTTTTAAAGGATCGTAAGTAAATAAATTTTATAAATTAAATAGTAATCACTAACGATAGTAATAATATAATTAAATAAATTTTTAAAAAATAAATAATAATAGAAAATTAAAAACAAAATATTATTATAAAATTTCATAATCAATTTTGAAACTTAAATTTGGTTTATTTTTGGTGCTTATAAAATCTTGAAAAAACTTAAAAATAAAAATGAATTGATTTTTAATTTGATATATTACTGTTATTGATAAAAATATGAAAAAATATGTTTGATTTCATTGAATTATCGATTCTCGGAGTTTTAATTTTAGTTTAAGAGGATGGTGGTCAAATCAAAAAAATCTTAGAAGTTCGAGTGGTTTTTTCAATGATAAAAAATGTCACGTAATTGGTACGTCACCAAATTACGTGTGATAAAAGGTAAAATGGTCAAACCAATAAAAAATGAAAAGGTTAGTGTTTGGATCGGTTGGGAAAAAAATTGAGTGGTTAAACCGAAAAAATCATAAAAGTTCGGATGATTTTTTGGATAATAACCCAAAAAATAATATAAAATCGAACCCAAAGAAAAGAGGTTAAGTTCAAAAAAAAAATAATAATAAAAATATATGCAGTAATGACGCTTTACAACATGTTTTAAATGTCATAAGGTATCAATAAAATCAATAAAACTATGTATATGACGGTACACCAAATCAAATCAGAACAAACTTATTCAAGAAGATTGTTAAGTAAAAGTAACTACATGATTAGTATAGTTCAAATGATAGTAACGTTTAGACGTGATTTCAAATCTTTAGATATGTCAACTAAGCATATAATTCCGAATCTAGAGAAACATTGATTAAGAAAAAGAAAATGAATGGAGTAACTTAACATCAATAAAAAATTTCAGACACAATGAATAATAATGCTATTATATAAACTAGGTTTTTCTTCGCATGTTGTGATAGGTTTAAAATTTTTAAAAATCATTTTTAAAAATTAGTAACAAAATAACATAAATATAAGAATATAAGAAAAAATTATTAATAAATGAAAAACCATGAAAACCTATAATGTAACGTCCGACTTAGGCCTTGTTTAGTTTTTTGTTTATCTATTAACGAAATCATTAAGATGTCATTTTACCTTTGAATGACTTCTTAATAATTTCATTAAGAAGTAAACAAACAACCCATTGCACCCTTTGAAATTCCGGCCTCACGGCTTTATTACTCATCATCCTCAATGAGTTTTGCCCTAAAAAGATATGGTAATTGGGCTAAACAGTGCAGGGTGTCAAACACTTCAGAAACTATGTATCCAAACTATAGGCCCAAACAAATTCTTTTATGTTATCTAAATTACAAATGGGTCGGTTTGTTAAATGGGCCTTAATTAAAATACAAATGGCCAATGGGTCTCAAATGGGTTAAGAATGGAATAAGAATGCATTGTATCAGTCAACTATACATGTTTTGTCCAAAAAGTTAAAAACTTTTTTTTAACCGCATCAATTTTACTTAAAACCAAATTGCTTCTAGCAAGATACTAGCTGCAACCTGATATACACCATTAATTTCCAGTAGTTACAAAATAATCAAGAACATAACAATTAAATCCTCCTATGAAAATTCCAAAAGTGGATTACAAAGCCAAGAGCTCCAAGATAACTTTTTTTAGTAAATTGTCCCCTAGAATTAATCCAAAAGAACGACCACCTTTGTACCGAGCCAATAAGCAAAACACCCGATCTTGAGTCAGAAGGAAAGGCCAAAGAATTCCTGAGCTTCCAACTCACCCAAAGCAAGGTAAAAATTGACGCCGAAAATACTTCCAATTTTTAACTTTTCAAAAAGTTAAAAACATTTTTAAAGAAGAATATTATGAAAGACTCAACAAAATACTTACAATATAATAATAGCTTGTCTACAATAAGTAGCACCCAGAACCAAGATCAAACCATAAATATGCCAAAATTAAGAAAGAAAACACTAATGTTGACTCCAAAACACTAAACACGTCACCAACACATTAATTTAGACTACTTGAATGATTTTGTAAAAAAAAAATTTGAACGGCAAAAAAAATGACGGGAAAGAGCTTTGGCATGGCCATCACCCAACCCGCGCACCCCCAAAGATTTTATTACTATCATCTAGCCAGAAGCTAGAACATAAGTGTACAACTTTACGAAACCAAATAATAAGCTTACAAAGAAAGAACTATCAAAGGATTACAACACCAATCATTCCAATTAAGAGAAGACCTCTTAGCTCTAAACTTCATCCAAGTGAAGAGATTAGTTTGCACTTCATCCGCCACTGAAAATGGGTTAAAACGAGCCCCATTGAACACAACCTTAAGGTGCTCAGATCAAAAAGCCAAATAATGGGTTAAAACGATCCCCATTGAAAGATTTTGTAAATGCTTTAACTTGATGACAACATTAAGCTTCCATTTGATTGGATTTGCACACTTTAAGGTGCTCAGATCAAAAATCCTAACAAAAGTCTCTAAATTAGCACATGCTCAAGACAACGAAACTTGATAACAAATAAAATCCAACTTGCAAGATTATCAAGACGCTGGAATGACATCCACCAAACAAGAGATCCATTTATTTATATGATACTGTCATTATTTCTTTTCATTTAATAAACTTATAGATGGTAGATTAGAAAATTAGTTGTTAGTCCCGTCACAAGAAACAGATAAAAAACATCTAGTTGTATTTTAGTATACAACCTTAATGGATTGTGATGGCAGTCAGTTAATCCTACATTGATACTACAACATGTAATTATGCGTTTGTATTTTAGTATAAGGGGATGTTTGGTTTTACGTGTTGTTGGTGATTATACATTGTATATTGAAGATGTAAAGAATATATCTGGTAAGCCAAATTACTTTTATTCAAGTTTTGTATTTTTATATCTAAAACGTAACTTTACAATAGGTTGAACTAAGATTTCTTTTACAAAAGTTTTAAAAATACAGTTTTATCAAATGTAATGCAAACACCCTAAATTATGTTTATGAGGAACATATTGTTGTTTAACCAATTAACTCTTACATGACCTCGGGCTTGTTTCAATAAGTGACTTTAAGGAATGTTTGACATACAACTTATAAGAGATTAAATTTACGATTTTTTAAAAGCTCGAGCTGCTTTTTATCCATAAGATGTATTTGTATAAGAATAATTTAATAGCTTATTAAAATCCATAAGCAACTTCAGTTTTTTTTTTTTTAAATTAACTTGAACTTATTAAAAATAAAATAATAAAAAAACATCAATCTTTAGTAAAAAAATATCTTTGTATGTCATTTTATATTTTCAAACTCCAACTACATCTACTCTACCAAACACATTTATTAACAAAAGTTTTAGCGATAACCTACCCGACTAGTTTTGTTAAGCATGTCTATAATCTTTCTTAAGTTTTTAAGTTTTCTGAAAATGATGGATTAAAGTTTTATGAAAAAATGCTTAAACTTATAAAGAATAACCTTAACTAAATTTATGTTTCTAATTTGGTATATTTATTTATCTATCCTTTCATGTCATTTTACAATTTCTAACTCCAGTTAATTTGCAAAATACAAATATTAATAAAAGTTCTAGTTATTAGCTACAATCTCTACCAAACAACTAATCCCACAAAACACCCATGATAATATATTTATGAAATATTAAATAAATAATGTTTTTCCTATTAAAATATTGGCTACTATTTTACCTTTGTCTTGATTATTGTTATCATTATCAATAATGTAATTGTTATTATTGACTTAATATGTAATTAACATTTATGATTATCATCATCATTATTAACAAACATAACTTTTAAGAATTCATGTTATTTTTTGTCATCTAGATCTTAAATCAAAGAATTATCAAACATAACTTTTAAGAATTCATGTTATTCAACACAATCTTATCTTTATTATCATTTAGATTGTTTATTCGACTTAAGAGAAAACATCGTTTTTATATATATAACATTTTTACCGTATGTAGGAATCATTAAACCAGAAAAAAGAAAAACATTTATCTAGACAATATAAAAAAAATTACATCAATTCTTAGCCCATTTCTAATAAACAATGTTAGCCCATGTACACTTTATTTTACTTCATTAATTCGAATCCGAATATACAAGATTAGCCCATGATATATATATATATATATATATATAGAGGGAGATTCAATGGAAAACCACTGAGCACCTGAAAACTTGTGAAAACCGCACTGTACCACCACAAATGCATCAAATTCCCCGCGTGATGCATCGAAATCCCGCGTGATGCATCAAATTTCCCGCGTGATGCATCAAAATCTCGCGTGATGCATCACCTTATTTACAATCATGCCTCCGCGTTTTTCATAAAATGCACCAAATCGGACGGTATGCGTAGGTTTCCATAGTTCTCAGGTGCATAATGGTTTTCCATTGAACCCACCCCTATATATATATATATATATATATATAGGGGAGTTCAATGGAAAACCATCATGCACCTGAAAACTTGTGAAAACCGCACTGCACCATCATAAATGCATCAAATTCCCCGCGCGTTGCATCAAAATCCCGTGCGATGCATCAAATTTTCCGCGTGATGCATCACCTTATTTACGATCATGACACCACGTTTTTTATGAAATGCACCAAATCGGACGATTTGCGTAGGTTTTCATAGTTTTCAGGTGCATAGTAGTTTTCCATTGAACACACCCCTATATATATATATATATGTATATATATATATATATATATATATATATATATATATATATATATATATATATATATTTGTGTGTATATATATATATATATATATATATATATATATATATATATATATATATATATATATATATATATATATATATATAGAGAGAGAGAGAGAGAGAGAGAGAGAGAGAGAGGTTCAATGGAAAACCACAATGCACCTGAAAACTTGTGAAAACCGCACTGCACCACCACAAATGCATCAAATTCCCCGCGTGATTCATCAAAATCCCGCATGATGCACCAAATTTCCTGTGTGATGCATCAAAATCTCGCGTGATGCATCACCTTATTTACGATCATGCCACCGCATTTTTCATGAAATGCACCAAATCGGACGGTATGTGTAGGTTTCCATAGTTTTCAGGTGCATAGTGGTTTTCCATTGAACTCACCCATATATATATATATATATATATACTTGTGCATCGGACTATCTACCAAGGGTGCACAAAGGGCATTTAGGGGATATTAAATGTATGAAAATTATTTTTTGAATTTAAATGTTTTTAAGATAATTAATAGCTAAATTTGGTATGAAAATCACCATTAACTTCTTTCCTAAAACCACTCCCTCTTTCTCTCTATCTCTCTCTCTCTCTCCTCTCTCTTAGCCCCCTCTTGATTTTGGAAGAGATGAACGATATGCATGATTTATGTTTGTATGAACGATTCATGTTTGTATTTTGATGTATTTTGATTTTGGAAGAGATGAACGATATGCATGATTTATTTTTGGAAGAGATGAACGATATGCATGAAGAGATGAACTATTTTGATGTATTTTGAATTTGTATTATTTTTGTTATGGAAGTGTAATAATTAAATAAGGATTGCATAATTCCTGTTTTACCCCTCTGCAAATTTCATGCATAAAACTTTCTATTTAATTACCCTTTTGTCATTTGATCTAACTCACACATTTTTTTCATCCAAGGGCAAATGGAGGTTCTTTTGTGCTCGATGCACAAAAGTTCTCAATGGAACCTCCCTATATATATATATATATATATATATATATATATATATATATATATATATATATATATATATATATATATATAGAATCAAATGTGAATGATCATTCTAAATCTTGTGAATGGTACATCCCAGCGTACCCTAATGTGAATGATCATTCACATATATTATTTTTAAATAGACATGTATATGACAACGTTATAAGACTTTTTTTCAAAAGAAGCAACATCATAAATCTTGTGAATGGTAAAAAAAGATCATGTGAATGGTCATTCACACCATTCACATGGATGACCATTCACATAAATATGCATTGAGCATTCACATAATTTTTAAGGACACAGAAAGTGTGAATGTATGTGAAATTCATATATATAATGCGTATAATATTAAATTAAACATTGTTATGAGAAAAAAATTTTAAATTTTTTTTTAAGGTTAGTACATTCGGGTGCACTTGATTTCGAGAGGTACCTTTTTGAACCTGAATATATATATATATATATATATATATAATTCGCTAGTTCAATTCAAACAAGTTTGAAGTTTACAACATCGCAAAATTCTAAAGACATCTCCAATGGCTAGATAAAATGGGTTTTTTTTTTGAAGGGTTTAAATGAAGTAGCATAGAAATGGTTTGGAATTTTAGTAATGTGACAAAACATTTTCATCAAAGATTTTGCAATTTCAAACTTTTTGACAATGGGTTGGTACCATTGCCTCTATGGCTCTATCTCTATCCTCTTCTTTTACTAATTTCGATACGAACCTTTTAATTGGTTTATATTAAAAATGCTCCGGTTGCGTTTAGCAACAAAAAATTTCTAATATCCTATGACAAATCTTAAAATCCTATTAATTCATTTAATATTGTATGATCTTAAGATCAAGATGCATAACCACCTTAGAGTGGTGGGTATACCCATCATTCTGAAATTCACCATTTTGGACATCTCAGCGTCACATCAGTTTTTCTCTCTCCACTAATTTACATTCTAAAACTTTGGAAATACTCAACATTCTCAACTTTCTACCCCAATACTAATTTAGCCATTAATTTTTAGAGAGAGAAAGAAGCCGAGCGGGGAAATACCCATTCCGCGGTTAACGAGGCCGCTGGTGGAGGGGTGGTGTTCCCGCCGAGGAAATGCCCCATGGCAAGGCCAGCGGCTCAACGCCTTGGTACACCGCACGCCCTTAGGTGGCGTTTGGTTTGTAGAATGTTTTAAAAGAATTGGAATCTATTAAGGAATTTGGAATCTGCAAGGAATTGAAATTGGATCCAAATCATGTTTTATTGGCTAAAAATGGAATTACAATCCAATTTCGTAATTTGTTTGGTTCAATAAATGTCAAATAAATTATAATACAATAAGGTTAAATGACAAAATACATTTTTTGATTATTTTATTATCATTTTATTCTTGCTTTATATGGGTAGGTGGGATGGGGCTTGGTAGGGTAGGGAGGGGTAGATAAGGGTGGGTGGGTCATGGGGTAAGGTTAGGGTGGTGTCAATGGGTCGTGGGGTAAGGTAAGGTAAAGTAAGGCAGGTGGGTGTGTTGCGGTGGGTAGGGTAGGTTAGATGCATGGTCTGGATAGTATATGTGTGGAGTGGATTGGGTAGAATGGGATGGATAGGTACAAGTGGATGAGACTCCAAGATAGAAATAAGATAGAATGATAGGGTGAGGTGGGGTGGGATGGCGTGGGGTGGGATGGGGTAGAAGGGTAGGATGGGGTGGGATGGATAACGTATGATGGATAACGGGTGAGTGGGTAGTAGGTAAGAGTAAGGTGAATAGGATAGGACAGAATGGGTGGGTGGGGTAAGGTAAGGTAGGTTAGGGTAGGGTAGGGTGGGTAGGTTGAGGGTGGGGTAAGGCAATGCATGGTGTAGTGTAGTGTGTTATATGTAATGGGTGTTTTTGTAATCAACCACTTTCTTTTTAAAAGGAATTGAATTCCATTCATAGCATGAATGAATGTTACTTTCCTTCATTGATTGAAAAATTTCAATTTTGATGGAATCTAATTTCTTTTTATAGTTGAACCAAACATATGAATTGACTGAAATTGGATTATTTCGCCTACAGTTCCCTTGAATTCCAACAAACCAAATGTCACCTTAGTGTATATGTTTCTATCTAGGGCTGCAAACAAACCAAACAAACACAAACGAACAGAATTCCTTATTTATGTTTGTTCGTAATGATTTTGTTCTTGTTCTTTTATGTTTATTTGTTTAACAGATAATCAAACATTAAACAAAGAAACATATCAAGACTAGAGTAGATTAATATTTTAAGAAACAAGAAGTTCAATTTTTAATACTATATGAACAACTATTAAGCATTTGAACATTTTAAATTTTCTCTTATCTCTTCATTTATTGTCACCAATCATATCGATATCGGAGTTTGAAGCATAATTTTTAAATTTATATTATTAATTTATATATTACTAAATACTATGTTTATATGTTAATATAATACATTTATTAAAACTTATTATAAATAAACAAACAAACATAAACATACATTCACAAATATAAATGAACAAACAATACTTATGTTTATATTCGTTCATTTAATTTAACGAACAAAAATTTAATTTCATGTTCATTCGTTTAATAAATGAACGAACATAAACAAATTTCCTGCCAAACGGTTCACAAACAGATTGTTGAACGTTCTATTCGTTTACAATCTTATTTCCTACTTATAATAAGATAAAAACCTCATGCAAGATTTCCAAAATCATATGAATTCATGATAATTTGCATAAAAAACGCCTTGCAGGCGTGCCCAAAATGCAACTTAACAAGACTTGTATATTTGCATGCCAAACACGATCATACGAATGTGCAATCGGATGAAAGATCTTGTCGGGGCATTGTGTTTTTTACTTGTCGAACCACCAAGATCGCAACGAAACAAGACGGGTCAAAGAAATGGCTCAAAAACAATGGCAATAATGCCTTGCATTAAAAAGCCCATCAAGAAAGGAGGGTCTTTGTTTAGAGACTCTACATATATCTACAACTAACTCACATTACCTAACCAAACACAGACCAAACCATTAATACCATTAACTTAGAAACAGTATCTGTTAGTCAAAGTCAACAACAAACGGTCAACGATACCTCTCTCGTCTTGTTACTGCACTTTCGAGAGAGAGATTAATCATTTGCAGACCGTCTTCAGCTTCTTCGCCGCCTGTGCAAACCCCACGATCACCTGCAACTCGTCCATCGTCTTCACACCCACAACACAAATCAATCTTTCTTACTCTTTTGTTACACTATACTCTACTAATTCTAATCTTTGGTAAGTTAAAAACAAGTTTGTACCTGTGACATAAAATGCCTTTGAACAATGTCCACAAGTTGTTCTTTAGACGGGTTAGGAATCGCACCCGCCTGAAAAAAAAAAAATCGTAGAAAAATCAAAAATTTACACACATGTATGTATGTATGTATATATACTGAAATTTCGAATGTTAATGGTACTCACAAGATTGAAGTGACGCCAGTATCTTCGCAAAGCAGCCATCTCTAGTTTGCTGAGATCAACCTTCTGAAAAACATCAGATATGAATAAACAGGTAACAAAAGCCTCGAAAAACGACAAATCAAAAGGACTACTTTTCGACTTTAAATAGACAGACAACTTAGGAAACCAAATCCTCCTTATTTCTCTCTTGTTTCATCAAGATATATAGATCATAAATCAAAAGGTTTAAATGCATTTCTATTTTTGTAATAAGGATACTAATCGAAAACATGTTTGCATACCACGGACCCACGAGAAGTCGTAAAGGAGGTCTTGGATTGTGAGTCACAAGATAGAGACCGGCTAACAGTCTTATGTGATGACCCTGTTGATTTATGCGGCCGGTGCCTTGATCGATGCGACTTTTGGGTATCATCAGATGCTGAAAATATGGAATTATAAAACACAATTATTTTTTTTTCTGGAAAGTGGGTCCATTTGGACAACCTTAATGGAATGCATAATAGAGTTGTTAGCAGTAGTAAAAAAAAGTTGAAAGTACCAACATGTGGCCAAGGTATCCAATGTAAAAGATTCATCGACATCGAAACTACGATAGAACAAAAGACACATTTGCCATTGGAAATTTATAAAATTATCGATTTTGCTGGCCTTTCGGCTTCTTGATTTGTTAATCCATACTTCTATAAAACTATGATGGAACAAAAGACACGCTTGCCATTGGAAATTTACAGAATTATAGATTTTGCTGGCCTTTCGGTTTCTTGATTTGTTAATCCATACTTCTATATAAAGCTATATACTTTTTCCATTTATTTATAATACTAGCCTTTACTCGAATTTATAAATAAGTAGCATAACATACCTAGATCAGAGCCATTCCAATGCCCGTTTTCAAACTCAAGATCGTCATCATCTTCGTTACCAGTAGGAGCTTCAATTACACTTAGCGCATTCCTTTGCAACTTCACCTCTATTCCATTTGTGAGCACCTAAAGTTTATTAATAAGAACACTCTAATCAGATTGCCCAAAACACCAAAATTATACGAACAACAAATTTCAAGAGTTTGGGAACGAGATGATCCAGAAACAAAACTTAATTCTCAATCAAAAGTCCTAAAACACACGTCTTGAAGCACATTTCATGCGACGGTTGATCAAAAATTTACAGTCTTTCAATATAAATATGAAATTATGAACAAATTCTCAAAATGGGTTCAAAAATCATCTGAAATTGTCAAATGGATGTCCATCTCGAACAAATAACAACATATATATTGTATATATCTATAAATTATATAAAAAAGAAAGAAAATTTATATACTTTCCATGAACTAATATGTGCATATTATTGAATATAATTTATACGAATACTACCATCAAATTGTAATGTACACTCCTAACACACTAATTTAACCACAAAAAGCCAATTGACATTATTGGGATATAATTAAAGACTATTAATTAAATCCAATTAAATATTAAACACATAAGCAAAAACTAAATTTTAAGCTTGTTTGATTGAAATCAATATTTATCATAAGTTGACTATAACATTATCCATATTCATCTTTTGGATAAAAGAATACACATATGAAAAAGGAATTGAAGACCTGAAGTTCATAGAACCCAATTATGGTGTACAAAGAACACTAATTTTCTAAATTAAAAATAAATATAAATCCACAAAACTACAATTTAGATCACATGCAAGTCATGCAAGATAGGAATAAAAGTCAATAACAGTATTATTATCATAATTCAAATATTTAATACCAATGTTCAATAAACAATTAGAATCCCAATTGAAAATTAGGTTGAAACCCTTAGATCCATTGACTTAAATCCCTCTTTTTTCATTAAATAAACCCCAATTTTTTTTTAAAATCAATGATCCCAGCTTCAAACAACAATCAAATTCAAATTAAACAAAAACCAAATTCAATCACATTACCCTCAATTTCAATATTGCAATACTAAATAAATAAACCCAAATTCAAATTAATAAAAATTAATTTAATTAAGAAATTAATCATTTACCAGCCAATGCCAGCCTCCGAGACCAACAGCTTTCTTCACAACACCTTGTAAACCAACAAGAACAGATTTCGTACGGTTGTTTCCGGTGACAACCACTTTAGTATGACGAGGGAGTACGGACAACTCTTCCTCGCTGCTCTCTCCACCACCACCGTTAACTCCGCCACAGGTTTGGAATTGAGCAGAAGAAGAAAACCCACAACCACCACCACCATTACTCACAAAGCTCTCCTCCATTGATTGATCTTTCTTCTTCTTCTTACACCATTATCCGTACGGAATTTGAAGAAAAAAAATCGAAAAGAACAGTAAACAGCGAGTTGTAATCGAAATTACCAATGAAAATTGTATGTATCGGAAAGATCAAACAGTGGGGAATTGAAGTGAGAAGACATTTGGAGGAAAATTCAAAATAATGACAAAAATTGGGGGTTTTTCAGAGGGTGAAAAAACACATGAGAGAGAGAGAGAGAGAGAGGGAGGAAGAAGAGTGTGAGAGTGACACAGTGTGTGTGTGTGGGTGTTGAAATGAATATTTTTGGGGCTTCTGAATCCCGACGAGATGGTATGGACGAATGATAGGATGACACGTGTGAAGAGAGATGGTTGATTTTACGGTGGCGTGATGCAATAATGCAGCAATACCGCTTAGCGGTTTTATGGTTTGTGTGTGTGACAGTGTGTGTGTGTGTGTTTAATATCCACTTTTTGACTCTTTGACTGTTGTTGGTTCAAAGGAAAGGGTAGTGGGCTCCTTGGATAATTACTATTATACCCTCCTCATAAAGAAACTCAAACTTCTACTATTTTTCATAAAAATATTAAGGGGGCGCGTTTGCTTAACAGAATCTAATGGAATTTGATGGAATTGGAATAAAAATTCCATTCCAGTGTGCTGTTTGGCAGTAAAAAGAAATGGAATGAAGATTCATTTGTTAAGAAAAAACATCACTTTTGAAGGAATGCATTTTCCTTGGATTAGTGCCATGGAATTCAAATTCCATTCCAAAGATTTTGACAGTTCTAAAACCAAACTCTAGACTTCATCTTCACCCGCCTCCATTTCTATTCCGACAGATTCCATTCCTTCCGGGATTCCATTCCAGGAATAAACATTCTGTGAACCAAACGCCGCTTAAATTTTTTTTTTTTGAACAGCAAACTATTCTAGTCCTGCTTCTAAACTACTTATTTACCACCAGACTTATTTATGCCACCTAAATTTCAACTTGCCTCCGACGGGGATCGAACCCATGACCTCTCGCTTATAACTTCACACTCTTACCGCCAGACCAAATGCCCTCTCGCTTAAATATCACCTCGTATTTTGTAGTATTTTTGCATTGATTAACAATAAAACGATAATTCACACACATATGTATCCGTAATTTCGTATGGAAGTATATACGATACAAAAAGACATAGTGTCATGAGTTTATTATTTTTAGCAAATAGTATTTGAAGAAAATTTGAAAGCAACTTAATTTAAGTAATGAAAGTTGTAGGGGATGATTATGTAAAATACTAATATACATAGGGTTGGGATTATTACAGAACATTAATTTAGTGCAGAACTATGGAACCAATCTAAACCATATGATTATAATATAACACTAGTGATAAGATAATAAATATGTAATTAACATTAAATTAAGTGCAGCCCACCAAGTTTGACCGCCCACTTTGATCATTTTTTACTCTTTTAATATTGAATGTACATGCACTGTTGCATATATGATATATCTTATTACTTCGACATTGAATATGTAGTATAAATTGTAATTCGACATTGAAGGATCTCGATATAATATATTGAATGGTTGTCTGGGTAAATTTTATTTTTACGAAAAATAAATACGTAAGATTTTTTCAAAAAAAATAATAATGATCGTTTTCGTTAAATCCATCAACTTTTACTATTAATTTTGACCATTATTTTGTCTCTGCTAATATTGAATGTAAATCTAACGTTGCATATATGATATATAGTATTACTTCGACGTTGAATATACGATACTAAGTGTTCCTTCGACATTGAATGATCTCGCCATACTATATTGTATCGTGGTCTGGGTAATTTTTTTTTTACGAAAAATAAACAGGTAAAATTTTTTCTAAAATAATATATCATGACCGGTCTCATTTTAAAGAGCATAAAATTCCCGTTTTTATGGTATAATTTTTTTATTTAAATATTAATCATATTAATGTTATTAAAATTAGAAAAAAAGATATTTATTTTGCTAATGTTAATCTTTTTACTATTTTCAATCTTTTATTTTTTACCCTCAATTAAAATTTCACTAATACCAATCTCTTTTCACTAATTCCAAGTTTGATTATTTTAATCAAGACCATTAGATTAATCTAATCTATGGACGGCATTGATTCTACAATTCTACACTAAATTTAGGTTCTGCAATGATCTCATCTATATATATTCATCTTTTTGTTGAAAATACAAGCAAATTACAATGTTTTTTATCTCGTAAAATGAAACCAAATGACTTGTCATTTTTATCACTAATAGTAACATTATTTATTTTTTATCATTAATAACATTCATTTTTATATTTTTTTATCGTTTATAGTAACAAATTTTCATTTTTCCGTCAATAATTGTAATTGATGACTTGCAAACCTGTTTAGCAGGTCACCAACTTTTTAGTTATAAAAATGGTAATATATTTTTAATATTTTTATCAATTATAATGATAATATATCAAATTAAAATTTGATTTTGAGCTACGGAGTCCTACGCTAACATCTAAAACTTGTAAAATACATCTAAATTAAGTGTATAAAGCGTTCTAAAGTATAATTCCACATTCGGGTCTCATAGAGTCCCGAAATGGATTTAAGGCTTTCGATGTGGAACCCGAATTGTATTTGGAAAGGTTTTAAGAGTTGTTGAGAGCATTGAGCCTCTATGTTGTGATCCAACACTTGTTTTCAACTCCTATTGTAAGAGTTTAGTTTCCCAAAGTTGGAACATGAATATGAGTTTGTTGGGTACCTGAATGACCTGAAAATCTCATGTTGTTACCCGAACTCACATTCGGATAACTTTATGGACTTAATAAGCTTTGGGGGCTTATATTTTTGTTATGCAAACATCATGTAGGTGAACTAGATCGCTGAAGCCTATTCGAAGAATCTTAAGCTGATTTTGGCATTTATGGGACGAATTGAGACGTCGGTGCTATAATTAACCAATCACTGTGAGTTCTAGGATTAATGTAGAATAAAGATTACATGTTAATGGTTGTTTATGCTAGGGTGTTAACTTGGTATTTGATCATGCATACTCATATAGGTGAGGTGAACCATCACATGAGTTATAAATTGCTTAGTGGCAAATGTTTGATAATGGTTGGACTAATTGGAAATGCATGACATCGTTATCGTATACTTGTTATATATATTAATCTTGGAATTCACTAAACAACTTTGTTGTTTACGTTTAGTTGTTAACATTATTACAGGTTTGTGATACCACACTGGAAGCATTCAAACTTCCTTATTATTAAAGATAATAGATTCGAGACTAACGGTATGACCTGGATATTGTGATGGGTTTGGTTGGCCGACTTCCTGTACTTAACTATTCGTTTGCAAGATCATGACATGTAACCTTGTAAATTTTAATAGTTGTTATTTGGATCCATCACTTAGGGTTAAGGTTAGGCTTTAGGGTTGGGGGTTGGGGTTAGGGTTAGGCTTTAAGGTTATGGTTTATGGTTCAGGGTTGGGTTTAGGGTTTTAGGGTTTAGGGTTCAGGGTTGGGTTTAGGGTTTTAGGGTTTAGGGTTTGGGTTTGGGTTAGAGATTAGAGTTTAGGGTGTAGGGTTACGGTTAGGGGTTAGGATTTACAGTTTTGGATTAGGATTAGGGATTAGGGATTAGGTTTTAAGTTTAGGGTTCAGGGTTTTAAGGTTTAGGGTTTAAGTTTAGGGTTACAGTTAGGGGTTAGGGTTTACGGTTTTGGATTAGAATTTGGGTTTAGATTTTAAGGTTAGGGTTTAAAATTTAGGGTTTAAGGGTATAGAGCTTAGGTTTGGGTTCAGGTTTAGCGATCGGGTTATCGTTAGCTTTAGAGTTAGGATTTAGAGTTTAGGGTTTAGGTTTTAGAGTGTAGGGTTGTTAAGGGTTATGGTTAGGGGTTAGGGAAAGGGTTAGGGTTAGGGTTAGGGTTTAGGTATTAAGTTAGGGTTTAGGGTTACGATTAAAAGTTGGGGTTTAGGGTTAGGGTTTATGGTTTAGGATTAGGGTTTAGGTTTTAAGGTTAGGGTATAGGGTTTAAGGGTTTAGAGCTTAGGGTTAGGGTTTAGGTTTAGGGCTAGGGTTATGGTTAAATTTAGGGTTTTTGAGTTTAGGGTTAGTTTAAGGTTTGAGATAGGGTTAGGATTTAGGGTTTTGGGGTTGGGATAGGGTTAGGATTTAGTGTCAGGGTTAGGGTTTAGGGTCAGGGTTAAGGTTAGAGTTTATGATTTAGGGTTAGGGTTATGGTTTAGGGTTGGGGGTTAGGGTTAGGGTTTAGGGTTTAGGGTTATGGTTTATGGTTCATGGTTAGGTTTAGGGTTTTAGGGTTTAGGGTTTAGGGTTTGGGTTTGGGTTAGAGATTAAAGTTTAGGGTGTAGGGTTACGGTTAGGGGTTAGGGTTTACGATTTACGGTTTTGGATTAGGATTAGGGATTTGGTTTTGGGGTTAGGGTTAATATTAGTGTTATGGTTTCGGGTTTGTGGTTTAGGGTTAGGGTTAGGGTTTAGGGTTTAAGGTTAGCGTTTACGGTTTAGCGTTTAGGGGGTTAGTATTTAGTGTTTAGGGTTTAAGGTTAGGGATAGGGGTTGGGTTTGGGTTTGGGTTTGGGTTTAGGTTTTAGGTTTAAGGGTTTAGTTCAGGGTTTAGTCTTTCAAGAAAGATACAAAGTATAAATATGCATACAGTCAACTTCAAAGATATATATATCTCTAGTTATGAGTACCTATTAGTTTTAATTGTTTTTTAATCATGATTGAAAGTGATTAATTTAAGGAGTATTAGAAAGAATAGAAAAGGCTACTTATATATTTTAATTAATGGAAATTTAGTATTGAGTGAATGATTCTACTTACGAAAAAAGAGCGGGAAAATGAAAATTCATGTGGTTGAGAAAATGACACGTGGCACAGTGAGATGTTCTCGTTGATTATAATATAGAGTTTACAGGTGGGTATCTTGAAGCTACTTGTATCAGACCACCGGTGCTGGTACCCACCCATTGATTGATGTTAAAGGTAAGTGGGTGGTTGACCTTCCCGACCTTGAATACTCGTGTGGCACACGATCTCACTTGTCCTTGTAGAAATTTATATATGGTATTTTAGTGGAAACATGTTTGGTGTTCGTCTATTGTCAAAGTTTTAAATTCTACATAATTCCACAAGTATCCATGATTCATATTGTTAAATACTAAAATCACTTGTTTCTGTTGTATGGGATGTATTCCCTATACACCTAAACCCCAAGCCCTAACCAAACACCTACGTTTAATACCCTTGAAACACTAACCCAAACCCAACCCTAAAGAAAACCGCAAAAAGAAACCCTACAACCGTAAAACCGATAACTCAAACCTCTGATCCTAAATAACCAAAATCCCATATATCACTAATCCCAAACCGTAACACCTAACCTCTAACTTGCCCTAACCCTAAAACCCCTCAAACCTTAACCAGCAGAAACCACGCGAACCCTGAAACCTCTAAAGTAACCACTAAACAACCACTCTAACCCTAAAACCCTAACATTCATCAATCCTAAACCGTGAACCGGTAAACCCTAACACATACCAGTACCTTAGCATAAAGCCTAACGACGAAACCCTAAACGCTAAACCTTAACCTCTAAACGCACTTCCACGCCTAACTCTACTAAACTCCTAAAACCTAACCGTAACCCTAAACCAAAACCTAACCCTACACCATACCTAACTACTAAGCTTAAACCAACTAAACCCTAAACCCTAAACCTAAACCTAAACCCAAACCTACCTAAACCCTGTAAACCCTAACCCTAAACCTAAACCCTAACTCCTTAAAACCTAAACCCTAACCTAAGCGTAACCATACCTCTACACTCAGCCTCTAATCCCACCTCAAAGCCTAAATCAAACCCGAACGCATCCTAAAACCTTAAAACTAGAACCCTAGTCCTAATATAATACTAACGCCCTAAGACT